>CM077579.1:5689100-6212069 GCA_039657325.1 Stephania cephalantha
CAAGTCATAACAAGAAATGGAACAGAATGAAAAGCACTTCTGTTCAGAATGGAGCAGACCTTGCACTTGGCAACCCACTCCACAAAAAAGAAGGCGCTTCACTCCTGCAGCCTACTTGTATGCAATAAGTATCATTAGTAACCAATAGACAATGGTTCTTTAAAACATAGTAACATCATTTGATTGAAGCATCTTGTAGAGATATTTATATGAAAAGAAAAAAAAAAGTGAAGACAGATGAGAACAGAGGATTAGAGCATAAATCCATATCCAAATAAATGGAACGTCATCATTCGGCCACATCTAGGTCTACAAGAATAGGCCCAAAGAAGCAATGAATTTCTGGGATAAGAAACACATCCAGTAGCCTGAATTTTCTCTTTACAATGAAGGATCAGCCAGCTTTCTTATGCCAGTGAAGACAAATTTATAACCGTTCATGCCTGAAGGTTTCTGGGATGTCAATAGATATTACTATCACGATAGGTAACACTTTTTTGTTCGCAATATGTTATGTGTTTTAGAGAGAACATTACTAAGTAATTATAAAAAACGGACAAAAAATTTTACAAACAAAATGGAGATAATGTTTTCACCTCTACAAGAGCAAGGGTATTCAGATTAGGAGATAATGTTGGCTTAACACCTTTTGCTGCTAGAACCTCATCAGGAGTTCTGATGGAGTGTACAAGAAGTCCAAAATCAGATTATAGTTAGAATAAAGAAAGTACATCCAGCGCTTTGAAAATACGAAGAGAATTACAATTTGAATATATGTTTCTCCATGCGTACCTTGCTAAGACAGGTCTTGGAGTAAGTCTATCATGGGGATCACTACAGTATTTACATTTAACCATTAGCAAATAAAAGTGGAAATAGACTTAGTCAATTAATCTTGTTTATCCCTTCTCTGCGCTGAGGATGTTCACCACTAACCTCTGAACACAAATGACAGCTTCAACCATGTTTGCCTTTAGCATCTCTACTGCTATTGTTGTAACTATCCCTGTCCACTGTGCTCCTACAGTTATGATGGTGATGTAAAAATAACACATTAAAGCAGAGATCCACCATTTTAGCTTGAACCTAAACAAAGATTATTTCAACCAGATTTATGCATATGTAAAGAAATTAAAAAGAAACAAAAATCCTTCTAACAAATGGATCGTGTATAACTCAGTTTAAAAATCTGCAACAACCAAACCAAGATGAACCTTCACCCTCCTAACAGCAACAACAAATAACTTAAACCAGATTTCTCATTTTATCCATGCAATCATTTCTATCATAATCTGACTCTATTTAGGACTGCATTTTCAACTAAATTGGGGACGCATTTTATTTTTTCTAGCTATCGACCCACTTCAACCATCTAATGCTCTTTACCATCTAATAATTGCATCATCACCTCCTTCACAGTTACTAGCCTTTCACCTGTAGCCCATCTCAACGAACTTTACCCCCATATTATGCAATCGGCATAGCCGTTAAAATCTATAGAATTCCCTCATTTCTAAATCTATCATTGATGATCTCGGAATCCAACATCAAATATGTCCCCAATTTGGGAATGACAAGACGTGGTACAATTCTACAACAGACGGAATATCTTTTTCTAATGAAAACTATGGACTTTGAATTACAAAATAATTTTGTTACAAGAACACATTCGACAAGTCTCAAGAAATGTCTAAATACATGATCTGCTCTACGTGAGAGAAAGCAAAGATGAAGAAAGTCTGGAAATACAAGCACAAGATACAAAGAATTACCTTCCACAGGGTCAGTTTTGCGAGCATATAATAGTTGTTCATGAACACCAAAATAGGTATCATCCAATGAATCTGCCTTTCTCCCTCTACCATGGACTACAGGTTCCAAAGTCTAGTATAATGAAAATTAACATCTATGTATCACATCCACAGAATAATAAATGGTCAATGACGAAACAAAAACACGTTTACATATTCTTGTCACGAATCCTACATTTATTCAGCAAAATTTTAATAATTCCATAGGACAAACTAAGTCATATCATGAATCGGGTTCCATAAAACATAGCCTCACTCCCATATTAGTTGGGGTCGGCTACTTTGATCAAACTCTTCCATTGCGCTCGATTTAGTGCAATCGATAGTGTTCTTTCCAAATCATTTAAATCTCAGACAGCATCATAAACAATACTTGCAGTTGCAAATCCATTGATGAAATAAGTACACAAAAAACAGTGGATCAATTTATCATCTGAACACCATGGGTCGTGGAGCGACAAAAACTAATTTGATTGACTAGGCGTCCTCTATCAAAATCATCGTGTTTTGGTCCTCGCCCGTTTGACACAGCAGAGATTCAGCTTTTCATCCCTCTAAAACTTCATGAATTTTAAAAATTCATTGAAAAAAAAGCATCTAAGAAGCAATCATGAGTACAACAACAACAGCAACAACAAAACCTCGACCCAAATTAGTTGGGTTCGGCTACATGGATCAAACTCTTCACTACGCTTGATTCAATGTCCTCGATGGCATTCTTTTAAAATCCTTTAAATCAATTCTAATTGATGCATCCCAATCCAAGTAATCTTAGGCCTACCCCCACAAGGTCGAGTTTTTTCATTTTCCACTATGTCAAATTTTCTAACTAGTGCATTCGAAGGCCATCTAAGAAGCAATTTTTAGTAAAAATTCAGTATTCAAGTCCTAATTAGAGTACAATCATAACCATGAGAAAGGGCATAAACAATCAACCAGGCCAAGGAACTCAAGCAGCCAAAATTAAAATCAACCAAAACCAAAAGTAGAAATCTTACTTCAATCTTCGACATCCCATCACCCAGAAAAGCACAAGCCTCCTTAACATGGGCAATGTAATACGTATCGCAAAGACCGCATCGACTATCCTTACAAAACACACAAAGTAACCAAAAGGGTATCCCTAGAAAGTAGAGAAACTGAAGACTAACAACAACAACAACAACAACATTGACAAAAACTTCCCAAAAAGAGAAAACCTGCAGTGATCTTTAGCAGGGTAAACCCCTCCAGGCGGTATAGGTTTGGATCGTTGCCTCCAATCCTCTCTCAACTTCACTGCCCAACCAACAAAGAATCAAACATTACACACAAAACCCAGTTGGGAAACTCCATGAACAGCTAAGATAAACACAAATTTTCGTTCATCAAAGAGAATAAATCATTACAGAAAAACCCCAGTTGGGAAACTCCATGAACTGCTAAGATAAACACAATTGTTCGTTCGTCAAAGAGAATAAATCATTACAGGAAAACCCCAGTAGGGAAACTCCATGAACAGCTAAGATAAACACAATTCTTCGTTCATCAAAGAGAATGAATCATTTTAGAGAAAACCCAGTTGGGAAAATTGATGATTAGCCAAGATAAACATGATTGTTGAGAAATTTGAAATTGAGTGAGATTTTGTGTGTACCTTTCGATTGTGAAGAAGATGGGTTGGACTTGGAGGGTGTGGAGGATGCAGTGACAGAGAGATAAGAAAAGGAGAGAGTGAGGTTTCCTAGTGAAGAAGCCATTGAAGGGAATCACTGCTGCGAGTGAGAGTGAGGAAGTGAAGTTTATCTGATTTAGGAGAAGTACAGATGCAAACTTTCAACACCACTCATGAACTGGTGGGGTCATTCCTGATGGGTCCCCGTTTAGAGAATAGCGTGGGTCAACGAGGGGTCACAATGTCTTGCGAAAGAGAAGTGATAAAACGGGTACGTCGCATCAGAAGTTCATCAGGTATTTGAGTCATTCATGAATGTCTCGAGATGTGAGCATACACATATTCTGATTTATAACACGTGAGTCGAGACTGCATGACCGCTTTTATGAGTCTACGTGTTTTTCGATGTGATATATATGTTGTCATTCTAATATTTTCTTTTATGAAAACTAGCCAAACTTTTTCTACTTATTTTTTTAAGAAAATGTTAGTGTAACTCGTTGTATGTCATGCAAGTCGAGCATGCAGTGTTCCTTGCATTTTGCCGAGATGCATGTGTATACATATCCTAAGGTGCATTGAATGAACGCATAAATGTGTGGTTGACCTGTATGTTCGCCCGGAGTTACACTAGCATTATCACGTTTCTCAAACTTTAAAACTCCTTTGTAATTGTCTAAGTTACCATTCTTTTATCTTGCTTAATTAAGAAGTAACATTCTCTCTCTCCCACCTCATCGTTTTTAGAGAAATGCTACGTTAACCGAATTTTTAACTCACTCTATCCACTGTGTTGATTTGGCCTCATTACATCACCAAATCTGCAATCATTTACACTACTTTTTGACACTAACATTTATCAAAATATAAAATATATAACCTGTAAAAACTTTAGAGGGCCGCTAAGGGCACCCCACCATTTCATGAAGGCACCCTGTTGTTGAGGGCACTAAGCATTTTACCAAGGGCACCCAGAAATTAGGCCCGAAATTCCCAAAATACCCCTAGTTCAAAACAGATGCACCCCACCACCCCCACCACCGAACTCTTGAGCAACCACGAAATCGTTGATACCCGGCCATTGCGAGGAATCCCGAAAATCGTTTGTGTTCGTTCGTCTCCGTGTTTCTCCCTCGGTGTAGGAGGTTTTTTCAGTTTGAAGGCTCGGGGTGTTGGGCGATTTCGTCTCCAAATTAGGGCTCCGTTGAAGTTCGTCGTACACACACTCAAGGCGCGAAATCGATCGTTTGAAGGTACGTTGATAGTCTAATTAAGTTACATTTGGTAGAGTAGTTGTAATGTTTGTGTGGCGGTGTTTTGAATGGTTCCATTATTGGAAATTCGTGGTTCTCGCCACGCGAGCCGAGAGAGTTTTTCTTGTCTCGCCAAGCATGGCCGAGACAGATGGTAAATATTTGGGAACTCGTCGTTTCTCGCCAGCAAAGGAAGAGTTCACACAGTCTCGGTCACGAATGGCCGAGCTTAATTGTGTTTTCTCGGTCGACATCACGAGAGTTACATTTAGTGTTAGTTAATGTTATGTCGGTGGTGTACAACCGAGAATGTACTCTATCTCTCGGTTGTACAATGCCGAGACGGTTAGAGTCGACGCGTTCTGCAAATCACGAGAGTAAGGCGAATTGAATAGGTTATGCCATGTCGGTGGTGTACGACCGAGAACGTTGCATTGCTCTCGGTTGTACATTGCCGAGAATGTCGTTCCACTTTCGGTAAGGAGTGAACGAAAGTATGTCGTATTTCTCGAACCTGCTTGACCGAGACAACATGAATGGATGATTTTGAACTTTTTTTTTAGAATTGTTCTTTTATTTTTGTTCCAGGCGCTTAAATGTTGTAGTGTTCAGGTATGGCTCGTTCGAAAGCACCGGTGACAAGGGAGGAGGTTGGTGTTGAGGTGTCGAGGGCTAACCGGGGGCGAGGCGGCCGGAGACCCCCGACGACATGTTATCGGAAAGAGAAAGAGCAAGAGAAGGTGGATTTGAAGGAAAGGGTAAGATTGGTGGAGGACGTGCGAAGAAATTAGAATTGCACGATGAGGGGTCCAACATTGACGCGCATCGACACTCAGATCTTGTCGTTGCCCGAGGCGAAGACGAGGCGCATGCCTCTGAGTCATCTGACTCTAGCAGTAGTGACTCATCAGCATCGGCGGACACCCATAGTAGTGATCGTAATGTGGGTGGGAGTACTAGTGGTGGAGGTGCCCATAATGAGGGAGAGTCACATGGGCAGGGGGAAATGTGTGCTCCTTTCCCCGGTGGTCCCGAAGATGGATCGCTGTTGAAGAGCTTTAAAGATCATGTCGCTTTAGCGATATGGAGCAATGAGGTACATACATTTCTCCGTGTATGGTCATTGGCGTAGTTTAAAAATTGGGGTGTTCAATTAGTTGACGAAATGTTTTTTGTCGTTGCAGGATCGGCCGACACTCAAGTGTATCAATCTCGGTGCTCAGATCCAAGAATGGGACTTACAGTCCTGCCACCCTGACACCGCGGGCCTTCAGAGGATTATTCAGCGCTCCGGGTTGAATACGCTCGATAGATCGCTCATACCGCAAGGCCAACAAAGAGGTTATCACCGCCTTTGTGGAGCGTGGCGGCGGAGACGAACACATTTCACTTACCATTCGGTGAAATGTCGATCTCCTTGGAAGATGTGAGCATGCTGCTGAAGATTCCTGTCACAGGCAAGGTGGTGGCAGTTGAGAACTTTGCGAGGTACACGGAGGAATCTCGCTCGGATGCTATTAAGATGGTGTCGAAACTACTTGGGGTGTGCATTGAAGAGGCTGAGGAGGAGGTGAATATCAGCAAGGGGCTCACAGTGCGCAAATGTTGGTTGAAGAGTCGATGGTGCCCCAAAGCTGGTTCGAGGAACACAAATTATCCTCATGTGGAATGCACTGCCCGAGCGTACTTGTTGTACCTACTATCTTGCACCCTATTTGCGGATAAGAGTGGATCTCGGGTGTCTATTGCGTTGTTAAAGCTCCTCGAAGATTTGGACGACGTGGGAAAGTATGCATGGGGTGCTGCTGCATTAGCATACTTATACCGACACTTGGGCTCGGCCACCAGAGTACAAGTTTCTCAAATTGTCGGATACCTCACATTACTTGAGGTTTTATACTAAATCGACCTGAATTATTGCCTTTGTGATTACTATTCATTTGCTCTCTAACTAGCGTTGTATCTATTCGCATGGATGGGTGTACGAGCATTTCAAGCTTGGGCTCGCCACACCTAATGCAAAATACATGGACTACGTGCAACCTCGTGTCTGCAGATGGGTTCAAAGGCATGAGACCGTGATGAATCAAGACAAGGTCCCATTAGGCGAACATTGGACGGGTTGCGCCCAAGTGAGGTGAGACTCTACGCCATTGTTGAAACTGAATCTGGCATTTACGTTAAGGGTTATTAATTATGTTTGTATACGATTCATTAGGTTACTTGAGACCCATATGTTAATCACCGGGAGAATGGCGTTGTGCACGCGATGGCCTTCTACAGTGGCACCCTGAAGTACATGGATGTGGTGGAGCCCTACCATCCGGAGAGGATTCTCGAGGCGTTTGGGCACGTGCAATCTATACCGAGATCCTCCGCACAGGCCATTGGAAGCACATGAGGGCCTTCAAAGCACTAAAATACTCGGTCAAGTATGGTTTCCAAAGCAGAATTGGGAACGTTGGCGCAACCATTTGTTGGCCCCGAAGCGCGCGGTGAGAAGGCGAGTTCGAGTTTCGGCTACACGGACTATCTACCTTGGTTCTGAAAGTCTCTCACCCATTACTCACCAACCCGAGGGACTTCGATGAGGACGTGGTTGCGACGACTATCGCGGACAATGAGATACTTGAGGTATTGACTGTGGTATAAGTATTAGGTAGAAGTGTTAGCAAAACCTTCATTTCAAATGTCGATATGTATTCTATTAACGGATTTAAATTTCTTTTGATCAGCGTAATAGGAGGGCGTTGGAAACGGCGTTAAGGTGGAAATTATTGCCGCTGGAGTTGTGTACGTTGGAGTCTGCAAGGCAAATGGCGAGTGACGTCATCAATTTCTTTTCGGGGAGGAGTTTCGGTCCCACGACCTCCACTACGAGACCCACCACCGCTACCGGCGCGACCGACACATTAGTTCCTACCGAAGCAGGCCGTAGACAGTCCCAACACGATAGCACTTCTACACACTCCACCCCGGCTAATGTACCGGCCGGGTCGGTCGCCGCTCGCCCCCCAAAGAGGTTGCATGGAAAGGAATACCAACGAAGGAATGTCAAGAAGCCAAAGGAATGAAACCACATGGACATCGACATTGCTATTGTTGGATCAATTTTCCTTGTTCCGTTGAATGGTTCTTGAACCGTTGCTATATGTGGCATGAAACTTGAGAGAATGATGGAATATTTGGCACTGTATCACTGTTTTCATTGGTGTTGTAAAACTGTAATTGTTATGTTTGTAGCGTTAACAGTTGTGGAATTGATGATCAATTAATTCACTGTTTTCATTGTGGAAAATGTGCATTAACAGTTGTGGAAAATGGGCCATGACATTGAACTGTCCCGAAACTGAACTGTTGCGTTATTAAAACTACGTGTGTAATGTTTGTGCATTTGAATTGTGGAAAACAAGAAACAAGTCCCAAAACTGAAAATTTTTCACTGTTTTCGGTCGTTCAGGACCGAGAACAAGATACGGGTCCCGGTATGTTGGGGCCGAGATATCTTCACACGTCTCGGCCATGTCCCTCCGACAACATCAATTTACTAATGTAAAAGCCGAAACAGAGACTAATTTCGACTTCTTATCAAGAAGACTGCTCATGGTTTTCGGTCTGAGATTGCCGAGATTAGTCATTTTATTTCGGTTGGAACATGACGAGAGTGCTGTCGGCCCAAAAATAGCGTACTTTCGGCTTCGTCACACCGATATGTTTATATAATTCGCGGTATTGTCTTACCGAGAATTATAGTTTTATTTCGGTTGATGTCGGCTGAGAGGTATTCTTTGCTGACGGCCGGTAATTACCGAGATGGTATATTTAGGCATCATACGATATTAACAACAAAGAGTGCATATAAACTCACTTTATAGTATAGACAACACAACTATACATCACTTTCCATGGTCAGAGTTAATAATATTTACAAAAAATGCGGTGGTTAGGCAAACATGAATGTCAAACTATGGAGAATCTAAATCTACCACGGATAGAGCTCCTTCTTCAAAAGGTACGACCGCCACGATTTCACGAATGACAATTCAAGCACGCCATCCTTTAGCGCACTCCTCAACATATCGTTCCCACGCGGGATATAAGGATGGCAGCGGTGCATTAACGGTCAACTTCACATGTCAAAGTTAGAAGAACAAAAGATCACAGACTGTCACATACATGCGGCGATAAGGATGAGAATAAACCAATTAACAAAAAATCTACACACTTACCCTAACCCAATGGATATTCCTTTCATTAACCATGACAATGATAAGTCTGCTATGTATCGACGCCGGTGGAGCACTACGTAGAGGAAGAAACGTCGAGGCACTGCCATGCGAGAGGTTGACTAGAATGACATTAAAGGCCGTTGATATTAGCAATCCCATGTCTGGAAGTGTCAACCATTCTTCGAATGAGCAACTAACATGATTATCTGGACAATGCACGGCAGTCTTGAAATTTTCGTAACTCGTTCCAAGCAGTTCACGCCAAAGGCTTTCATACCCGATTAACTCATCAAACTTTCTTGTACGAACTTTCCTCAAACCGTCTACATCGGGAAGACCTAGCCTGGAGGCAACACACCGATATCCACAATTTCCATCGCCTATCACATCGATGGTGCTGTCAACAAATCGCAACCAAGACGGTTCTATGCAATGAGAGTAAGCCACGTTAGATGCACTTTGGGTGCGTCGACTTGTACGACGCATTTTAGGACCAACTTTACTTTTTTTCTTCCTCGACCTGGAAGCCTCTTCCGCTGATAGAACGTACTCGAATCCGCTAGGCAATCTTGTCGTGGAAAATTCGGCTTCATCGCTTTTTTCTCTTTGCAGACCCCGGTGTCTTTCCCTTTGTCTTTATCTTCGTAGGTGGCACAATTCCCGATGTGGATGAAGGTCGACTAATCTCCCTGAGTTGCTGAATAATCTTGATGCAATCGTCCTCTTCAGTGCAAGCATTGAACTTTTGCATGACTATTTCAATCTCATCGTGCACATTGTACCCAGACGGGTCCACAGGATTCTCAGGTATCATACTCAACTTTCGCCAGTAGACATGAATATCCTCGAGAGGGATGGGTGTCCCAGCAAATTTATGGAAATTTAGCTCGTGGGCACAAGGAAGGTCGTGTGTGGTACGTATCTCGCAACCACAACGAGTTGAGTCGTGTCCAACGTCCTCCCCACGTTCCAATTCTTCTCGAATTAACTTAAGCCCCCATTGAGAGACATAACCACGCAATCGGCGATATAACTCATCAATACATTCATGTTGGACCACATTCAAACTGAGCTCAAATGAAGCCTTGATGTTGTTGCGTTGAATCCTAAGGATGTCATCAACCACATTCCACAAAGTCTCAAAATTTGCCTGACTGTTGCCAAGATGTAGCTTCAGAGTGGAATGCGCAGACTCCACCCTCTGTGTTGTTGTTTCCCCAAAATGCATGATTCGATTTGTCCAAGCCGGTACGAATTTCTCCTTGTACGTCTTTACCCATGTGTTCTTCAAGTAATCAAGAAGACCCTTCACATTCCCGAACTCAGAACGCAAGTCATTCATCCTAACTTCAAATAAGGCCTCGGACTTAGCATACATGACACTCGTCCACCTATCTATGAAACGAGCGAAGCCTTCGTTATCTCCAAACATCTTCTTAGTCTTGGCCAATACTACTTTGTTGATGTGCCAAGAGCAAAGAATGTGAGACGATGATGGGAATACTACATTGATGACACTAATAAGGCCTAAGTCCCGATCCGTCACAAACGCGTCAGGTTTAGGCCACCCATCCAGTATGGATCTCAAGTTCTCAAGTGCCTAAACAAAATTTGCATGACTCTCTGATGATATAAAAGCAAACCCAACGGAGAACGTCAAATGCGTAGAAGTGATGCTAACAATCTCCAATAACGGCATTCGATACCTATTTGTTTTGTACGTGCAATCCATCAAAATTACCGAAGGAAAACACTTTAGCAACTTGATTGAATCAGGATGTGCCCAAAACAAATCAGTGACGACATTCGTATCGGGATGCTTCATGTGACACGACATCCACTTATTCTTCTCCAATATGTGCAACAGTTGTTGCATTTGACTCCTCCCACCCGCATCCTCAATTCGAACTTTCTGTCTTGCATTATATATTGTCCGCATTGTCGATACGTTTGTAACATCTCTTTGCTTCAACGTATTGAGGATGTCTTTTGGCTTCACATTACCCTTTGTCATCTGCACAACAACCACCTGCTCCCCTTTATCCAATATTCCAGCATATGAGTGGTCGTCCAAGTTTTTCGCGGGCTCGTGATTGTGCCTCCCACATATGACAGTGACGTACCACAAAGAGTCGGTATTTTCCTTGATGTTAATAAGGAAAGGGCATCCACATTTCTTCGTACCAGTTTGAGTCCTCCCCTTTTCCTTTTCTTCTTCATTTCTTGGTTTCGAAGAAATTTTGGCCGCTTTCCCTTCCCAACTCTTTGAGACATTCCCCTATAAGTTCCAGACCTCTCGCACGCAAGTTTCACCCTTCCTCTCTCGCGCTTAATGCCCCCTGCATCGAGTGCTTCGTCACTAAAACAAATATGTTCTCCTACTATCATTTGAAGCCATGAAATTGCCGCTTCTCAGAGGGAATGGCCTACAAGGTGTAAACGTATCCTTGTAGTCTTGAAATAAAGTAGAGACAGGCATTACGCAATACAAACATTGTAACATTATGATCAACCGAAATGCACAGTTAATTCACCAAAAAACCCCAAAAACCACGTTTTCGGTTGTACAGATCCGCGAATATATGCATAGTGTCGGTTATGTCCAACCGAGACCTACAGCATTATCTCGGTCGATCCATACCGAGATTATGCCTTCGTTAGGTTCACAGCATGACGTGAACTACGACGAAGTCTCGGTTGATGTAGACCGAGACGTTTCTACAACTCTCGGTCCTGCGAGGCCGAGACATTCGCGCCCGTGCAAAATTCGACTGAAAATTTGAGAAACCGCATATATAACACATTAAATTTCAAAAATTACCTCTTGTTCTACCTCCTCTTGCACCAATGCAGTACAATCTTCCATTTTATAGTGCAAACAACTTCGGATTGGTCGAATTTACCAAACCCTACGTTGACAAACAAATCATCAATTTCACAGTTTTAATCAAATTTACAGTTCCATCGAAGCATCGTATGGTTGTCAAATATTGTTACCTCGCTGTCGGATGATGTCAAGCCGCAAGAATCGATAAACGCTCGACAAACACAATTGTGGCTTTATGGATCACTTCTTCCTCAAGGTGGTGGGGTGCCCCAGTTTTGAGTTGCAAATGGTTTGTGGGGTTTGGGTGTGTATATATGAAAGGGCAAAATAGTCTTTTACATTTTAGATTGGGAAATGAGAAAAATAATGGGTGCCTTCATGAAATGGTGGGGTGCACATAGCGGGCCTCAAACTTTATTAGGAAGTAGGCAATAGAACGCACACCTCCACATCAACCGTCCACAACAAAAAAAAAGTATCAAATTAGCGACGGGTTAATTTGGTGATTAGCGATTGGTTAATTTGGTATGGTCAGTCACTGAATCACGTTAACGACGAGGATACCTGTCGCTAAAATTCTCATCGCTATTCTGTTGCAACGGGTGCCAGAAATAGCGACGTGTATCTTATCACGTCGCTAGATACACGTCGCTAAACCTATCGCTAATGCCCGTCGCTAAACCTATCGCTAATGCCCGTCGCTGAAACTGCCACTGGTATCTTGTCAAACGTTGTTTCTTATCACGTCATCCAAATAGCGACGGGACCCGTCGCTAACCCCGTCGCCAAATGTTGACACGTGGCTAGTGCGACGGCCACCTGTCAACATTTGGCGATGAGCAGCCGTCGCCTTCCCGTTGCTATTTGCTTAATTTTTTTAAATAATAATACGTTAATTTTCTGTTTTTGTACCAAAAGATTTATTTATTATAAAATTATATTAAAATTAAAATTAATTTGATTATAATAATTTCTTATTTTTATTTAAATATATATTTAAAAGAATATTTTATTTTAAAACATTATGAATCATTTTTAATTTAAAAAAACTGATTTTTTAATAAAATGAATAATAAAATGAAAATTTTAAGTTAAAACATTATAAAAATTTATAATTATAAAAATAACTGATTTTTAATAAAATTAATAATAAAATGAATTTTTTTTAATTTTAAAACATTATAAATAAATTTAATTAAATAAATAACAATTTTTTATGTTTTATTTGATGGAAAAACAATTTTTTTAAAGTAACAAATTTACAAATAAATAAACAAAAATTAAATTAAATAATTGAAAGAAAAAAACAGTAATATAACAAAAGAAAATTACAAGTATAACAAAGTAAATGTGACTACAAAATATGAAACAAAAAAGTTTAAAATCTAAGTAATAACTATGTACAGCAGATGACTCAATTGTCGAGATCGTCATCAGTCTCCGAGTCATCAGGAATATCTCGTGGAGGCGCGAATAAAATCTCAAGTCTGTCCATTAGAGCCTGCTCCATGCGACCTAATCGTCCCTGCAACTCTCGTAACTCGTCACAGTCTAATGTGTTATCCCGGATAACCCGTAGAAGATTTGTCTGCATCTCCTTAATGTCCTTCCTCAACAGCTCAATGGGCTCATCATGAGCAGAAATAGGCCAAGAAGATCTTGCTCCCGCATGTCTACGCCTCGACCTCGATGGTGTCCACCCTAATCCATATATTCGTCATTTGTCGTCACGCTTCACGACAGACAAATATAACTCAGTCTCATCAATCAGCGTGTCAGGCTACGACTGTGTGAGCTCGATGTGTCTGTTGCGTATCGCCGTCTAAATTAAGAATTTAAACATTTACAAGTCATTGATACCTATCATTAATTAACCAAACAAAATTTAAAAATAAAACTATTTTCTTATGACAATTCTCTCTACTCTCTTATCAAGGAAAGTTACGCCGTCATGATCTTTGGTATGAAAGTATGTGCATAACTCCAAAGCAGTCGGGGGTCGACCTAACTTCTCCTCCTACAAAACATATATTTAAATAGGATTAAGTTTGAGACTTAATTATATTATATATATTATGAACTTATTGTAGCAT
The DNA here is from genome assembly GCA_039657325.1 of Stephania cephalantha. Taxonomy (NCBI): domain Eukaryota; kingdom Viridiplantae; phylum Streptophyta; class Magnoliopsida; order Ranunculales; family Menispermaceae; genus Stephania; species Stephania cephalantha. The sequence continues at coordinate 5,702,968 of CM077579.1, forward strand.
AACTTACCAGCCTCTCTGCGTGTGATACGTAGCATGATTTTGATTGTGTTAAGTAGGATTTGAATAATGATATAGAAAAATAATTGATGATTTGAGACTTAATTATTGTATTTTGTGTTGTACTGGGTTCAATGGATAAATGCAAGGGAGCGAAACTGGGTGGAACAAGGCTAGAAAACTAAGGAAGAGAAGAGAAAAGTGAAGCCCCTGGTTCCAGCGCCACAGCGCCCCACTTGGCGAAGTGGCGCCCATCAGAGAAGCAAAATTCCACAAGCTCCTAGACTTAGCGCCATGGCACCAGACCTGGTGCCACAGCGCCAAGTCCAGGACATTGAGTACTCATAGCGCTAATCGAACAAAAATGGCCGGAATGGGCGCTGAGGTGGGCACTTCGATGCCCTCCTCAGCACCGCCGTCAGCTAGGGTCATTTTTAGGATGTATTTAAGGTTTTTATGCCCATTTTGTTGGACCAAAATACCCCTAGACTATATATGGGTGTGAGAGATAGAAGAAACCATCTTTTGCGTTTGGTGAACTTGGAGAGAAACTTGTGGACGCTTGAATATTGGGTGTTGAATCTTGAATTTCTTCTCAACTCTAGGTTTGAATTCATGATTTCTTGCATTTCCATCATGTTTTGTATTGCATTGAACCCACTTATGGGGTAATCCCTTTTATTCTAGGGGTCTTTGAACTCCAAGTTTGATTTCTTTTTATTTTAATGTGAATGTGTTTGTTCTTTCAATTTAATGTGTTAATTTGTGTATTTTTTGTGCTGTACTATACTTACCTTGATCAAGTAGGTGTAGACCTTAGGGTTAAAGAGTCACCATGACCATTAGGGCTCTTGAACCCAGATTTGAAGAAACATAACTTTAGAACATATGGCGCCTCGTCCGATGGTCATTGACTAGGGAGGCAATGAAATTGATGCTTAATGCGGCTTCTCACTTACGCTACTCACGCTGACCGGCAGAGTCCGAGTGAGATGCTAGAATCTCCATCACCGAGACCTCGGGATGGAGTGAATTTTAGGATTTTCTCCTATCATCACATGAATTGGGAGACTTTCTAATTACATTGGACTTGAAGGATACAACTTGGGTGAATTAGATTCCCTAAGGCATTCTCTCAATAGCTTAAGACCTACTTCTAATTACTTGCAATTAGTTAGATTAATTTAATTATTAACTTTCATTTTACAAACTCAAAATCAATGTGCCTAACTTTATTCCTTAGTTAGACCAAACATTATCGCATAACCGTCCTTGTGGATACGATATACCCGGCACCAACACGAGTTGGTGCCACTATTACATTGACGATTGTCGTACACTTGCGGTCCACTGTCAAGTTTTTGGCGCCGTTACCGGGGACGGTAGCTAATTTTTAGTTTGATTACGATACTTTGTTTAGGATTTTATTTTCAGTGATATTAGTTTTTTTTTTTAATTTGAATAACCATCTACACTTGATCTTGTTTGTTTCTTCGAGTTTTAGGCATTAAATATAAATTCAAGGGGCAAAGAATAAAAGAATTCAAAAAAGAAAAAGTGATGGAAGTTGACCGTGCATCGCAAATTGGTGGAATTTTGAAAGAAATTGGAGTATGGTTGTTTTGACACAACTTGCAAATCTGAGAACTCAAGTTGAAAAGTTTCATGCAAATATATGGAGTCAACCTTCATTAGAGCAACCTAAAGCAATGTCGGGATGTTATGGAGGGCAATTATATGGTGGAATGGAGCAAGTCCAATTTATGAATCAAGGCTATAATTTTCAACCTAATGCGACTTTTCAAGATTCATATCATCAAGGGATTCATAATTACCCAAACCTCTCCTATGTAAGTCAAGAGAATGTGAGAGATCATCAAACCTTCAGTTACTTTCAACAAGGGCAACAAAATGATGATGAGGCTACGTTCAAGTCAATCAAGTCACTTATTGGGAGCATAAATTCTACTAATATAGAGCGGCATGAGAAAAATGAGAAGGAGATTAATATTTTCAAGCAAACTCTAAAGAGCATGGAAGATGAAAAGAATCAAATCGTCGAGAATCTAGAGTTGCAGATATAACAATTGACTGATGAGTTGAATTCTCGTCTAGATGAGCCTTTTCTTAGTGATACATTAATGAGTCCAAGGGAGACCATAAATGCCAAGGCTCATTATCAATGTCATGTAGTAACAGTGGAGACCAAGAAGGATGAACTGGAGCCACAAGTAGTATTCCAAACTGAGAAGAACAAAGAGAAGTTTGATGAAGTCAAGATAATGAATGCAGTAGAAACATCTGGTTTCACACTTCAAACACAACTTCCAAAAAAGTGGGGGATCCAGGAAGTTATCAGCTTTCATGTTCTATTGGCCCATTACAATCTGAGAAGTTGGGAATTACTAAGTTAAGGCCAACTGAGTTTAATGTGCACTTTGTTGATGGTTCGATGTCTAAACCAAGGGTATAGCGGAAGATGTACTTATCAAGATTGATCGGTTTCTATTCCCTTGTGATTTCGTGGTGTTGGATTTTGAAAAGGGAGAAAATGCGCTACTGATACTTGGAAGACCATTTTTGGCGACTGCTCGAGCTCTCATCGATGTTGAAAGTGGAGAAATTACGTTGAGAGTGGGGTCAGAGAGTGGGGTCAGAGGGTAGTGTGTTGAGTGCTCGTTATAATTTTCAACGAACGACGATTTCACAACCATACCATATAATCAAAGAGATCAACCCTATCTTCCTGGGCAATGAAATTAAAGAAAATGCACTTGAATATAAAAAATGCAAGAGAAGCCAAGTCAAAAAGCTAAGGAGTTGGGCCACAGAGTTTACCAAATTAACACCATTTTTGCTCATATGATAGAAGTGCAAGAGAACTTCTCCATTCAATAACAGGTTTAAGAGAATTCCATGAAGGACTCGCCTACAATTTTGCCTACAAGCCATGCATTTGAAAAGCCTATGCGTTGCTATGAATCTGAGAGGGAGCATGATTTGTTTCAGAATGGACATTTAGTCATTCTCTCCAAGCGCAAACTAAAGACTTTGCAAGTGGGTTTGAGACCGAAATGGAAGGGAGTTATGAAAATACGACGAATTGGCAAGCAAGGACAGGTGGAGATCCAAGATAGCAAGAGGCATGTATTGATGGTGTATCTGTAGAACTTGAAGCGGTTTCATGGTTCGCTTGAAAAGAGAGACACTTTAGTCACTCTTACTTGACTTTCACAGGTGTCGGACTGAGGATGAAAAACTTAGTGCTACTGGGAGGCAACCCAGAGTTCTTTTGTTTATATTTTAATTCTAATTTTGTCGCATTTGCTTGAGTTAAAAAATGAATTGGTGATTATGTGGTTAATACTTGTTTTAATGTTATTTCAGGTCTAATATCAATTGTTGGGTGGTTTTCATCGAATTGGTAGACCGCGGAAAACCACAAAGACCAAAGAAATGTGGATGAGATCCAAGTTTGGGGGAGTACCAAGGGAAGGATGACGCGATGGAGAGAAACTTAAAAGGCATCAATACTAATCAGGGGAGTATTTGCTTTCAAAACTTTTTATTTTATTTTACTTCTCCAATGTTGTGATTGTTGTGAATGACTATATTTTGATGCATGTTCTTGTCCTCCTTTTTGCTCATGATTCGGTTCATTGAGGACAATGAATATTTTAAGTTTGGGGGTGCATAATGCCTATTTTTTATTTTTGGGAGGTTGGGTGGTGGAAGCATCGAGTATTTTGCAAGCATTTGCATGTTAGTTAGAGAATTCTTTTGATTTTTTTGTATGTAGCTGATAGTTTATGGTACATTTTTTATCAAACCAATGAGACAAACTATTTGGGGAAGAGTAAAGGGCACATGTGCTAAGTGTTTAGCTTAGCTAGATCGAGGAATCTCCGGAGAGGCCCGATGTAAGGAATGACCTATGCCAATACAAAAAAGGACAAACTAAAAGTAGGCTGGCTTTAATGAGGATTCAGATATTCTAGAACTTGTTCTAGATCCACTCGAGACGATAAATCCCAAACTTAAAGGATTGAGGAGAGGAGTTAGGCATTGTTTGAATGTTTTACCTAATATCCTATATTTCCTTTCCACACATGAGATTGATAGTCATCCCGTTGAGCCTTGCTTATCATGAAGTTTTGGCACCAAACATTGTCCCGAGCTAAAAAGCCTTAGACAACCTAAAAGTTAGATTGATAAGCAACCTTTATCCATGATGAAAAGAGCTTGTAAATTTTGAGTGAAAGATGAAATCAACCTGAAAAAAGCGGAATGTCAAGAGAAAAATGAATAAACCCACCAAATGAAGTCTAAAGAAAAAGAAAAATATGGACTAATGTGATGAAAAAAAATAGTTATGAGTGAACTCCTAACTGAATGCGAAAGTTTGAATTTTCGAGAGTTTATTCTTGTTGAGTGCTCTATGTATGTAAGGAAAGGGCTTGCGAAATCTATCTAACTTTGTTTGAGCTTAAATATCTGCTTTTTGATAAACCATGTCGTGGCCCCATTACAACGTATTAAAGACCTAAGGATTCTTGGTTTTTTAAATTTGATGATAGTGGAGAGTGGAACAAAAAAATAAGCTTATGGAATCTTTTGGAAGTTGATGCTTTAAATGAAGAATCATTGAGGTTTCAAATCTTTTTGTGGACTCTCTCAAGTAGTGGCGACTAGACTCTCGAAATTGCACTTGGGTTGTCGAAAATGGATTCATGTGAAGGTTAGGTTGAAAGGTTGGGTTTGTGGGCAATTGAAAAGTCTTGAGTTGAGTCAATATTTGGTTTGAATTAGAGATTGGAATACACCACTAAGGTTGAGAAATGAGAATTACGAAATTTGAAAATAAGTTTGTGTTTGCATATACTTAATGTTTTCAAACTGTAGATGGATGCCTTTTATGTGTAGTTTGTTGGTTCAAAATAATTTGCATCTCTTGGTGTGCAATTCTTTCCTAGGGACTAGGAAAATCTTAAGTTTATGGGTGTGATGCATAGCATGATTTTGATTGTGTTAAGTAGAATTTCAATAATAATAATATAGGAAAATAATTGATGATTTGAGACTTAATTAGTGCATTTTGTGGTTGTACTAGGTTCAATGGACAAACGCAAAGGAGCGCAATTGGGTGGAGCGAGGCTAGAAAGCTAAGGAAGAGAAGAGAAAAGCGAAGCCCCTGGTTCTTGCGCCACAACGCCCCACTTGACGCCATAACACCAGGTCCAGGACATTGAGTACTCATGGCGCTAGTCAGACAAAAATGGCTAGAATGGACGACGAGGATGGCGCCAAAGCGCCCATCTCAGTGCCGCCGTTAGCTGGGATCATTTTCGGGACCTTTTTTATGGTTTTATGCCCATTTTGTTGGATCAAAATAACCCTAGACTATATATATGGGTGTGAGAGATAGAAGAAACCATATTTTGATTTTGGAGAACTTGGAGAGAAACATGTGGAGGCTTGAAGATTGGGTGTTGAATCTAGGATTTCTTCTCAACTCTAAGTTTGAATTCATGATTTCTTGCATTTCCATCATGTTTTGTGTTGCATTGAACCCACTTATGGGGTAATCCATTTTGTTTCAGGGGTCTTTGAACCCCAAGTTGAATTCCTTTTGATTTCAATGTGAATGTGTTTGTTCTTTCAATTCAATGTGTTTATTTGTGTATTCTTTAGTGTTATGCTATACTTACCTTGATTAAGTAGGTGTAGAAGTTAGGTTTAGAGAGTCACCATGACCATTGGGGCTCTTGAACCCGGATTTGGGAAAACACAACTTTAGAACATATGAACTGATGGTCATTGACTAGGGAGGCAATCAAATTGGTGTTCAATGCGGCTTCTCACTTACGCTACTCACGTCGACCGGCAGAGTCCGAGTGAGATACTAGAATCTCCATCACCAAGACCTCGGGATGGAGTGAATTTTAGGAATTTCGCCTATCATCACACGAATTGGGAGACTTTCTAATTACATTGGACTTGAAGGATACAACTTAAGTGAATTAGATTCCCTAGGACATTCTCTTAATAGCTTAAGACCTACTTTTAATTACTTGCAATTAGTTAGATTAATTTAGTTACTAACTTTCATTTTACAAACCCAAAATCAATGTGCCTAACTCTATTCCTTAGTTAGACTAAACATTAGTGCATAACTGTCCTTGTGGATATGATATACCGGCACCAACACGAGTTGGTGCCACTATTACTTTGACGATTACCGTATGTTTGCGATCACTGTCGCGTGCGATAGATGGATATGGAACCACCTATATGCACTGTTACACCTGTACCGGGTCCCCCTGTCTCCGTTCTCCGATTCTTGCTTGCTCGCTCAGATTTCTTTTTGAATTCAAGAATGGATTGCATCTTCTTGTAGTGCTTGAAGATCTCGGTAGATACATGTGTCGGTTTTTTATCTTAGGAACACTTCTTGCTAATGAAATCGGCATACCGAGTGTCAATCTGCCTATCGTACGCCTCTCTAATAGCTTCGTCATCCGATGGCTCTCAGTCAAAAGAAAGTTATGTGCAAAAATATTAAAATTTAAATATAACTAAAATTTTTTTTCAATTTTTGTCTCTAAATCCCAAGTAAAATAAACAAACTTAACTTCAACATTTTTTACCTTCCATTGATTCCAATATACATCTCGCATGTGCTGCGGAACAAACTCTCAAGAATGCCCGTCCTTGTGCAAGGAGTGTTTATATGCCCTAGTCATCTCCCGAGCAGCTCTGTCGACGGGTGCAAGTTTCGTCCAGTAAATTGAAAACGAGGCGTTAGACCAAGTTTATAATAAATTAATTAAACGTAAATATTCGTACTTAAAGTACGTATACTTACCATATGTCATCATTCACGACCAAAAATATTCGCCTTGAAGCTTGATTAGTAGTATTGCTTCGTCGTTGTTCATGTGGGGCTGTACCTATAGACGGTCACTCAAACGATGTGCCAAGGAACTCGACGACTGTGACAAATGCTCTACCTGACGACTCGTAGAGGGCGAGGCACGCAAATTAGAATGGCCTGGTGGTGGGGTCGTACGGTGGTCGTGCGTCTGATCATGCAGATGTGAAGGAGATGTTGATCCCCCTTATGAAAAAGTAGGCCCAACACCTGGCCTAAACGTACTGCGACCATCGATGGGTGGAGTAGGTAGTGTTGAAAGTAGCGTAGAGTACATCTGCATATAGGTGGGATCATCACCGAATATAGATGGCAAAGATACATAAGATGTAAGGGATGTGTTGGATGTGCATAAGATGGAAGAGGTGTCTGATGAAAAAAAGGGTCTGCTGGGAGGGTGATATAGGTACGGATGAAAGAACGAGGTCCGCTATTAAGGGGATGCGAAGAATGTTGATGTTGAGTCTGCTGGCCCAGACTAGGTTGTGTAAGTGGAGTAGCATCATCACGAGAGCGTAGGTGTGAATGACCCGAATACTAAGTTAGAAACAACTACATATAAATGTTTTACATTTAAAATATTATATAACAAGTCAACTAATATAACACTAAGTTTCCTATTTCTTTACCAACTATAATGATTATATCATGTGTGAGACCTCACTTAATAAGGGCATATGACAGGCTTAAATTACCTTAATCCACTGATAATCTAACAGCCTCAACCTCTCCATCAATAAATAATTAAAAAATTATCAGAGTAATTATCAAATATGATTTTAAATCAACCACAAAGGGATTCTAAAACGAATCTTGTACCTCAAAATCAGTAAAGATTAATTATATAATCCTTAAATATTTGTAAAATCTTTCACCAGCATCTCCTATATGTCTAAGCATACACAATAAATCTCGGCATTCATAAATGTAGCATCCCTTAACCTGATTAAGGCAATACCCGGCCTGAAACCCTAATTAAGCCCAGATTACCCTTACCAGACTTAACTAGAGCCAGTAGCCTTACCATATATACCTGATAAACATTATTGTATATCGATTATCGAGATAAAACAAAACATATACGCAGCGGAAATCTAAAACCTTTTTCGATAACCAAAATAAGATATACAATATTAAAACAAACCGGAATAAACCTCGGTTACATAATCACCCATCCCATGTGATATTATAAAATTGTAATTCAATACAAATATATAAGACCAGAGAAAATCATTACATCGAAGAGAAGTTCAAGACTCATATAACTTCTCCATCCCGTAGTCGTAGCGCTTGTTGGATTTACCTGTAATGTTAATTGGGGTGAGCGCTCCAACTTGCTCAGTAAGTAGGGATTCACACTAATCATTAACATTCCATATAATATTCAAGGATACCATGCAATAACAACATGCACCAATGATATCTAACAACAATATGAAAAACATATAGATTCAATACATAATCATATGCAAAGCAAATAATTTGGACTATTACACCGTAATCCCCGTTTATTTTATAAAACTAGGGTCGATTACACACCGACGTCATTAATGCGATTGTTGGACCAACATATTGGTCGATATGCTCTCTACCCCATCCACTAATGCCCAGTAGTTCTATCCCAAACCCTATAATGTGTATGTAATCCATACAACCTATTAAATTGAGCAGAAGTTATATATAGGCCGGGAAGGGAACCCATATCTTATAAACCTATTCTCAAAACCATGAGTTATAGCATGGTCACATTACACTTCGTTTTCCATTTATTGAAATCCATCACAGTGCACATAATCCCTCATTTCATTCTAACAACTATATGAGCTATATATACTAAAAAGCCAAGCAATACTGATAAATAAGCGAATCCGTACTTACCTCGGTCTAAGTCTCTGTTTCTCAAACTCCCTAACTTTTTCGGTCATCTCAATTTTCCTCGGTGTTCCTCAACCTATCACCAATCATCTGGGATCAATATAGGTTCATTATACTACATTTAGAACCCCTAGACCAGTCCCTAAGTCCCCCAAAAATTATTCATAAAACACAACATAGTTGTTGGTTTCAGGGGCGTGCAACATGACATGGATAGCGCACTATCTGCATGTCAGTTCATCCTCCCCAGTACGCGTAGCGCGCTATGGCCAGTGCCTAGCGTGCTATACGCACAAGACCTGCAACAGCAGCGTACCTCTGCTGATCCAATTCGATCCAAATCACATTCAAACTCAACATTTACACTCCCAATCAATCCGGGAGGACCTCTAATGAGGTTATAAACCGTTTATAATCAATAACAACCTTAATTCAACAAGTTTTGATCATCACCACCAAATTGAACTTGAACAAACTCAAAAACCAAACTTACCAAAGTGATGATCACTAGCTTCTAATTCGTTTAAGCTCCTAAACTTCGTTGAATTCGGCTTCCGGAACGATCTCCCTTCGATCTGAATCGAAATCGACTTCAGGAAACTCTCGAATGATCGATATGAATTGATAAGAATGAATTTTTGTTTTTATATATGGGTTTTCCTCGAGATAAGCATCTTGCTATCTCGAGACCGATCGCGTGGTTGATGCGTTAAAGTGACATGAAATTTGACACATCAAGCACTTATGCTTCGTTCGAGACGATTCGATAATCCATATATTTCTAATATTCTTTTTATTTTCCAATATATATTTATATATTTAAAAACATATATATATATATATATATATATATATATATTGCGTATTATCCACCCATCAACTCATCGGACATGCATACAAATGTCCTTGAACGTGCACATTCATGCCACAACTCCCTCGTCACACTTAGTGTCCCGGTAAATCATTATTTATTGGGTATTTTCTGTTTTATAGGCTTGTGTATAATTTTCGTATTATACGACAACCTATATATAAATTGATTTAACAATTCAAACAAACACCATACATCATGCAAACGCACGCACACGCTAATCGAGGTACGCCAAACTTAACCACGAGCCTAACCCAGGTTAATTAGGATTTGGATTAATAGTAATCACCAGTTTAAGGTAACGGACCGTTACAATAAATCTTCAATACACCTGCTCAGCTTGGTGGAAATGCCGAAAGACTCACAATCCACCCCATAACAAAATATATCGCATTAATAATGATTATTTATTCATTCTAACCTATCTCGGACTTTCAATATTATTAAATCATTAATACATACTTCTCTGCATTTCAATCCATCCTAAAACCATTAAAACAATTCCAATCATTCTCAAAATCATTTCAACACTTTCAAAAGATATCCTAACCTTACATGAACCCAAAAACCTATTTATACAATATTTTATATTCAAAAGTAATAAAAACATAGAGAGAAAGAAACTGAGCAAGTCACCAATAATCAGAAAGCTTTTCCTTTCCTTTGTTGCCGTTAAAATCTTTCATTATCCAATTATAAAAATTCGATAATGTCAGATAAGTAAATCTCACACTATCCTAGTACACCTGTAGTAATGAAATCCATAATAATCCAAGGAATTTAAACGAACAATATAATCCAAGGAGCTTAAATATAACCGTGAATCCATCTCATTTCTGTTATTCGACCACAATCAGACGACCGGTCTCCGAAAGTGATTAGTAAACAGTAATAAGGACTCATGCGTGGAAAAAATAACCAAACGAGTCACGTTCCTTTAGACTATGTGATGCAAAGTATCAGTGACTCCAGCCCCTCAAGCATAATATAGTGTTCAATAAACCCGATATAGACACTATAAGGAGACTCGTAACGTTTTACCCTCCCAAACCGTGTATGCATGTACAACAAAAATGCAATTCAAGGATCAATGAAATTTATACAAAATATAATCAAACAATGTAAAGGTTACCATGAGATTTACTTAACCTTACAAATAGCCAACTTTAAGCTTAATTTTCGAGGTTCCCGGAGTGTCGGATCACCTTGAAAATGATTTCAATAGCTTCCCTGCATACCTAATTTATATAACTATTTCAACTAGATTTCAACTAGCCAACTTGGGGTGACTTTTTAACCTAAAAAACCTCAATATTTATCATGATGACCTTAAAGGAACTTGTAGTACTCATGTCCTGCTTTCCATAGCCTCAAAGATCACCCAAATCGAATCAACGACGTAGAAATTATGAATTTTCCCATATGGCTTGTTGACTTGGCAACTTTATATATTTCAAACTAAAAAAAAATTCTCCAAATTAATATTTTCGCAATTAAATCCTCAAAAATTGACAATAAATGCCACGAAACCACCCGATACCATCGCCAAAAGATTTTCACAGCCCGTGGAGTCAAATTGGATTAAAACCAATAATTAATATCAATTATTAAAACATCTCAAAAATAGTTATCAACTGAATTGCATTAGTTCACCTCATCAAAACCATAACCCATGTCGGTGGAATTTATTCCAAATTGACGCAAATCAATCCAATATACCAATTAACAACAATTCATACCGATTTCTATCAAAACACCGCTGAAGAAGTCAAAAAATCGCGAGAACTCAAATTGAATTGAGGAAAAATGTATGGCATTAAGAATTTATCAAATTGCAGGCTGAATACCTCGTTTCTACCCATAAACTTAGCTCAAACTGACCGTCTCGCGATGCTCTACAGTTTTGTAGAAAGAAACCAAGCGAAAATCGGATGTCGGGAGAGTGGCGGGCGAGATATCAAGCAGAGAGAATTAAGTTTTTAGAAAACCATTTCGTTCTGATCGAACGATATCAAAATTTGATTTTGTTTTGTTTTGTTTTTTTTATATATTTATATATCCCTTAGCTGCCTTGAGAAGCTTAATTTCTTTTTAATTATTAATTCCTATAAACCCTATTTTGACGTGCTTTAACATCCGATGCTCTTTTTCTATCAAGACTTTTCACCAAATTGAACAAAACTTTCGACAAAACAGTCCATTTTCATGAAATGTCTATAACATTGGTTTTGGTCACACCAAAACCCCAATCAAAACCTCAAAAATCTTTACTTTGTCCATGACATACGAAACCCTTATGGACGAATCCCCTTGCCATACTTATCCAAACTTGCACAAGTTTAGATCAAATCTCAATCTCGACTACTGTCAACCGACACCAAACTCGAAACAAGATTTCACGCAACTTCTACTCATTTCACACTACATCCAATCCCAACTTACACGCAAACCTAGGCAAATCCCCACGTCATTTAAGTTCCAAATTTTAAATTTTAAATTTAAGTTCAATTATTCGTCACGAAATTTGAAACTAATATTTATGTCAATATTTTGACTATCTAGGCACCGATCTCGACACGTATCTCAAGAAAAAACCCCGCGAATATAAATTTACTCAATCACCCGAATTTCGCAAAATCAAATATAATACACAACACTAGGCAAACATCATAGATTAATAAAATTAATTATAAATCTCAAATTCACCGGTGTTTAATTGACGACTCGCGGCCAAAACTATATTTAAACTTCCTTAATCCCGGATTAACCGTAATTATCGATTTAAAAATTTCGGGATTTGACAATCTTCCCAACTAATAAAAATTTCGTCATCGAAATTAAAATTTAACCAAATCTACTTGAACAACAAGATTCGGAAAATGCTCTCTTATACACGCCTCTCGTTTTCATGTTAGCTCTTCATATAACACGTTACTCTACAAATCAAACTGATTCCATTCAACTATATGATGCGAATCAGATTCTTTCCGCCTGAACAAAAATGCGTGAAATGCGTCATCAATTTCGGCTTACTGAGGTGGTACTACCAATCCATACACGAACTTCCCAACCCATTCCACAATCTCAAACAACTATATAAATAAAAAAAGAGAGCTTTCCTTTCAGTCCAAGCCTATAATGGCCTTTTGCGATGGGAGACTTTCAGATACACCCGATTTCTTTCACTCTATATTACAAATCGGTGATCGAGATCATGATAACTTTTGTATCTTTTCTAAACCGTTTTCAATCCTAGACGAATCTGCAACACAACCTCACTGTAATCTCAAACCATCTATGCCTCCAACTCCACTTAATCCTTCGGTTCAACCTCATCAATAGAAGAACGACAAGGTATCCCATATCATGCCTAAAACGAAGTCATTTCAATACACAATTAACAACAGTTATTATAAAAAAACTCACACAAATGTATGTATCTTCCCATGAACCTCTGAATACTAGTACACAAGCCCAGAGCATGTCCTCCAAAATATAAATCCATATTTCAGTCTGACCATCCACCTGAGGATGAAATACTGAACTGAGATAAAACTGAATGTCGAAATAATTCTTGTATACCCTGTCACAACCCTGATGTGTACCGAGCATCAAGATAAGAAAAATATCATCCGCGATACTCCAAACAAGCGAGCCACCTCTCGCCCACACAATAAGCTCACCTGTGTAAAGGTATCCGAAATGTACATAGAAAGAACATGAGCAGATTTCGCCAGTTCATCAACAAAATTCACAGCACATCATGTTTCTCCCAAGAAATAGGTAGATGAATAACAAATTCTATCAAGATATATTCCTATTTTCATTACAATATGGGAAGTAGCTGCAACATATATCCAGGTTTCCATTTATCGGCTGAACCTGTTGACAAATCTCACATTTCCTCACATAAATCACCCACGTCAGCTTTCATCCCTGGCTACCAATACAATTGCCTCATATTATGACATATTTCTGTTCTGCCAGAACGAATGTTAAATCTAAACCGATGAAATTCTCTCAATATCTCATCTCGAATCTCAGCAACCGATGAAATCCACTGTCTGCCTTTAAACCTCAAACTTTAATCCACAAACTCAACTCAATTTGGATTATTACCATTATCAACAAACCCCTTAAACTTTTCATAATCCACATCACTTTGTTGACATTTTATCACTTCCTGAATAGAGATAAGTTATACTCTAAACTGTGCACAAGTTGGTTCACCATCAACCTCAAGAACCTCTGACAAAATCATAACAATGACTTTTTTGAGCAACTCATACTCGTAAGTCAATCAACTAGTGGCACGCAATGTTTCAGCACTCCTCATGCTCAATACATCAGTAACAACATTAACTTCACCCTAATGGTACTTAAGACTAAAATTAAAGTTTTTCTAACGTTCAACTATTATTATTGTCTCACATTCAATTTTGTTTGAGAGAACAAATAATCCAAACTCTTATGATTTGAAAATAATGTAAAACTTCCCCATATCTCCACAGCTTTAAAACAAACACAATTGTCGCTAATTTCAAATCATAAACAAAATAATTCTTCTCGTGAATATTTAATTGACAAGAAGCCTAAACAATCACCCTTCATTTTGCATTGACACACAACTCAAACCCACTTTCGATGCATCAGTCTAAAATATAAGCCTTTCCCTCGCTTGAGGCAATAGAAGAACTGGTGCTGAAGTCAAATGCTTCTTCAATTTCTCAAAATACAGCATTGCATTCATTTGACCAAACAATTGGAAGATTTTTCAAATTAATTTAGTAATTGGCGCAACTATCTTTGAAAATCTTTCACAAATCGACAATAATCACCAGCCAAATCTAGAAAACTTCGTATCTCCGTCACTTTGATAGGTTTCGACTAACCAATGATAGCCTCATTCTTGGTTGTATCCTCCAAAATTCATTTCATACAAACCACATCACCCAAAAATTCACCTCAGACAACCGAAAGTCGCATTAGCTAAACTTAGCATGCAACTTATGATTACTCAAATTTTAAAGATTAACTCTAAAATATTATTCATGATCCTCGAGAGTCTTAAAGTATATCTTGATATCATCAATGAACACTATCACAAAGTGACCCAAACACAACCTCAACACTTTTTGCATCAAATCTATAACCATTGTCGAAACATCAATTTACCAAAATGACATAACAATAAACTCAAAGTAACCATATCTGATACTAAACGCTTTTTTTGTACATCATCTTCCCAAACTCTTGATTGATAGTAATTTTAACGAAAATAAATCTTTGAAAAGAGTTTTGATTTATTCAGTTGATCAAACAAATCATTCATTTAAGGCAACATATATTTGTTTCAAACAGTTACTATGTTTCACTATTTATAATCAATGTAGAGACTCGAATTTCCATTCTTCTTTTTCACAAAAAGACTATTGCACCCCACGACGACTTACCTCGATGAATAAACTCCTTCATCCATCAACTCCTCTAACTGTTATTACAACTCCTGTAATTCCTTCGAAGATATCCTATAGGACATCATAGTTATAGGTCTAGTCCCAAAACCAAATCAATCACAAAATTAATCTCTATTATAGATGGAACTCCAGTTAATTCATCAAAGTACATGTCCATGAATCCCCAACCACAAGAATCTCCTCCAATTTAGTTTTAAATTTTGCCTCTATACTATAATTTCGGTAAGAATTTCAGTTTCTTCCTAATGATTAGCTAATCCATTATCAACAACACCTCAAACTCCAATAACTATAACACACAAAATCAACAACCATCTCGTGTTCCGACATCTCAACAACATATTTCTCATACATTAAGTGAGAATCCATCCTATCCCCAATTATTGTGTTAAGTACAAGATGAATGAGGACTCACGTCGGTGTTAACCCTAATTCAATCACCACATGGCCACAAACTAAAATCGAACCTTCAATAAGATTACGATTTGCACTTGAATCTTGTTCAGTCACCACCTGAACACATTCCCTGATATGTTGTTGAGTCGGTGACACACAAAATGATGCTCTTAAAAGTTACGGACACATATCTTGTAATGTCTTTTCTTTCCATACTTAAAACACGTAATCATACTCAGATTCCGAGAATAGTCTCAGCTGATGTGATCCTATTTTTCATACCTAAAACATGTCACTGTAGGTTTATTACTTACAAAAGATTTTTGAATAGGTGTCGATATCTGATTCGAGGCCTACCCCTCTAAGATCCTCGACCCTTACCTTCATTCCTCTGCAACTAAGGTATACCTTTCCGACCTGAAGACTAAAAAGTATGTTTGTGTCATCTCAACTAATCCTCAAATCTTTCATTTTCTCTCGGAACTTAGAGTCAAGCTTGAAAGGAAAATTTTTCTTACCTACAAAATTTGATTCTTGTCATGACTCCACGACGCCCTAATATCATCGTGCTTCGTGCTGAAAACTTATATAATCACATAGGTATTGGTCCTATCTCGAACCTCTCGCAGTATGTTCAGTTTAATCCTTAATATAATGGTACCAAACTCTTCCTACTTTTCCTCCCTTGACATTCCACTGTCAACGAATGTATCAATCTAAATCTAAAACTAAAATAACAAGTTCAACTCTCGGACAAACTACAGTGGTAGTCTGCTCTTTCTAAGCGACTGAAGTGGATTTAGGAACTTCTTGGGCCACACAACCACAAATATCTTTGTTGGTAGCTCATGTATTTATCAACTCTAACATCTTCACAACCAAGTTCTCAAACGTATTTGAATCCACACATTATAGATCTCTATTATCCTCGTCAGATCCTTAATCCAGCTCTTGTTGTCCACTAATAATTTTTCACAATTAAAATTGCAAGAAAAGTTGTTTAACAAGCCCATATCCATTGATATCTCGACAATATAAACACACATAACACAATTAGAAAGTTTCTAAACTTTTTAACCTCATTTTATCGCGTTACTTCCCAACTAATCATTCACTAAGCCTCAATCAGCAAGATATTTATAGAATCCTAGGCTCTGATACCAACATTGTCAGACCCCACTTAATAAAGACATCTGATCGGCCTAGATTACATTAATCCACTAACAATCTAGCAGCCACAACCTCTCCATAAATAAATAATTAAAAATCTATCAGAGTAATTATCAAATATGATTCTATATCAACCACAAAGGGATTCTAAAACGAATCTTGTACCTCAAAATTAGTAAAGATTAATTATATAATCCTTAAATATTCATAAAATTCTTTTGCCAGCATCTCCTCTATTTCTAAGCCTACACCGAAAATCTCGGCCCTCATAAATCTTCAACAAACCTGCACAGCTTGGTGGAAATGTCTAAGGACTCACAATCCACCCCATAACAAAATATATTGCATTAATAATTATTATTTATTCATTCTAACCTATCTCAGACTTTCAACATTTTTAAATCATTAATACCTTAACTTTTAGGCATTTCAATCCATCCTAAAACATTAAAACAATTCCAATCCTTCTCAAAACCATTTCAACACTTTCAAAAGATATCATAACCTCACTCGAACCCAAAAACTCATTTATGCAATATTTCATATTCAAAAGTAATACAAACATAGAGAGAAAGAAATTGAGCAAGTCACCAATAATCGGAAAGCTTTTCCTTTCCTTTATTGCCGCTAAAACCTGTCATTATCTAATTATAAAAATTTGATAATGTCAGATAAGTAAATCTTACACTATCCAGAACACCCAGTAATCAAATGCATAATAATCAAAGGAATTTAAATACAACCGTGAATCCATCCCATTTTTGTTATCCGACCATAATTAGACGATCGGTCTCCGAAAGTGGTAAGTAAACAGCAATTATAAGGACTCATGCACGGGGAGAATAACCAAATGAGTCTCATTCCTTTAGACTATGAAAGTATGATCTGATTCAACCTGATCTCATGATAACTACATGATGCAAAGTATCAGTGCTCCAGCCCCTCAAGCATAATATAGTGTTTAATAAATGTGACGACCACTTCTCAAATTAGGGCACCGCCCGGCCTAATCCCGTTATTAAGCCCTAATCTCACTATATAGGACCTAACAAGGAATTAGTCAGCATTTCCAACAATCTTATTACTTACCAACTTTTTTTATTAGTTTTCAAATAGATATAAACATATACCCATCCGATGTAAATTCATAAATCAGAGTTAATTAAAATTTACTAACTTAAAAGTTATGCAGCTGAAGTCTTAACTAATTAACTAGCGGAAGCTTATAACATGTAGCCTAGCCTTTGTGGAAAAACCATGAAATAAAGATCACATGCATATATATAATGAAACGACGATATATAACATCATGTGTCTGGTCAAGGTACGTATCACTCAGCCCATAATATACAACCCCAGAATATCATATACATATAAAAGTAATACATCTAAAGCAAAACCTATAATTTCTGGTGTAGCAGTGCTCCACTGGCTCATAGGTAGTCGTCGATCTTCTCTTTGTCTCGCCCGCTACTCGATGGATTTGCACCCACCGTCACAAACTAGATGGTGAGTACTTGAAAATAGAAAGTAATACTGAAAGACATTTGTTCACATTCCCAATTATACAACAAGTATCAAGAAGCATAATAATAATAGCAAATATGCAGAAATAATATCATGCAAATAGATACTTTAGTTAAACAAAATAAAACTGACAATAGGCTAAGTAGTAGTGATCTAGGCCGGTCGGCCGTGATCTTCATCACATCAGCCTTTCCACTATATAAGGATGGAGTTGTGCTCTACATCTTTATGAAGGTCGTACTTACACGGTACAATACGCCTTTATAATTATCCTAAATGTCAGTCACTGGGATGCATACTTGCCAACAACCCCGAGTCTTACAACTCGTGAAGTCACCCAAGTTATGCTTGCCAACAACCCCGAGTCCCATACACCGTGTGTTGCGCAAGATAGTGGAGAAACCCCAATCACCCTGGAAAGTCTAGTAACTCCCGTATGTCAGCCGAATTTCTATCATAAAATGACCCTAGATACAAGAACCACTTTCATATTCAAAAAATAACACGGTATTGGAATCCAACAAGTACAATTACATAACTAATGCACAAAGGATATAGATTCACAACACTATAGAAACTGCCTAATAGCATGTTATTTCATTGACCACCAGTAATAATAGTCAATAATGACATAGCACATGAATCGGAGTTAATGAAATCATTTTATCAACAAACTATGCCATGAAACAACCTCATGTAATGAGAATGAACCACAAGTCATGGCGCATGAAGTATAAAGGCAATTCAGTCCAAATGATTGGAAATGAACATATGAATATGAATGAAATGTAAAGAAATCTCTCAATCAGTTTACTTACATACCACGGAATTTCCTATGCTACTCCGGCCTCCCAATGCCTTGAAACTCGTATTTGAATCTCCAAAATACTTTCCTAAGTTCCTGACATCATATCATATGTTTTTTAGTGTGTTTGGACCCTTACTTTGCATATTAGACTCTAATGTAGTGTTTAAGGACTTCTTGAGACTTGCAGATTTTTATGCTGGCATAGCATGTAACGCGCTAATGACCCTGTGTAGCGCACTAATGACTAATATAGCATGCTACCTATCGTGCATAGCACGCTATGTATTGCAGAACCAGAATTCTACAATCAGAATTCTGAGTTTTCTCAACACATAGGCTATGCTAATGCCTTGGGAACCCTCATACACACCTCTAGAGTTCCAAGACACCATTCACAACATAAAACAACAACCCATAACATCAAATACATGAATTCATGGAATTGAGCTATGTTAATGGAGTAGAGAAGTTACCTAATTTGATGATCACTAGCTAACTTGGTCTCTCCTTCACTAATTCCACTAGTTCCTTGTTGTCTTCTTCCTCCTCCAGCAACTTTTTACTTCTCCAGCAGCCTTGCTTCACGATGAAGAAACGGTAATGAAAGTATGAGAGGTGCTTAAGTTGATCAAGCTTATATACTTGAATTGGATAGGGTTGAATGATAGCCCTTAATCCAATAGTGCACACGTATCTCGAGACCTAATTAGTAGACTTCTTACTAACACATGTCCCACTAGTTCATGCTTAAGTGACACCAAACAATAACTTAATTGGTGTTGAAGCATGTCAACTCGTGTCTCGAGACATATCAAGTGGCTAAAGTTTTAACTTACTAACTTAGGTGTATCAACACCTATCAACCATAATCCATATAACTCAATTAATAAAATCATATAAAGCTTGTACCAACTTACCTTATCATTCTCTACCTCGATCCCACGCCGACATGCATATCGAGATGAGTCTCTACTCACGTCTCGACACCTATCAACACGTAAATGTGACTTAGTAGTCTATACATATATAATACACTAAGCACACATCACCACAAATATAACATTTACCTTGGCCACCTAGCCTCAGTAATGACACGTATCTCGTTGCGGGTCCCACGTCACGGGTCATTTGATCCGATTAACAAATTAAACTAAGATTAGAAATTTGGGCCGTGACAATAAATCCGATATAGACACTATAAGGAGAATCGTAACGCCTTACCCTCCCAAATCGTGTATGCATGTAAAACAAAAATGCAATTCAAGGATCAATGCAATTTATACGAAATATAATCATACAATGTAAAGGTTACTACGGGATTTACTTAACCTTACAAACAACCAACTTCAAGCTTAATTTTTGAGGTACCTGGAGCGTCAAATCACCTTGAAAATGGTTCTAATAGCTTCCCTGCATACCTAATTATATTAGAGGTCAAGCTTCAAGTGAAACGATATCACGAAGCCTAATGAAAACCAAGATCAAAGTACGCTGAGAACAGTTTCCAAAAAATATTAATTTATATAACTATTTCAACTAGCTTTCAACTAGCCAACTTAGGGTAACTCTTTAACCTTGAAAACCTCAATATTTTTTCATGATGACCTTAAAGGAACTTGTAGTACTCATGTTCTACTTTCTATAGACTCTAAGAACACCCAAATCGGATCGACAACAGAGAAATTATGAATTTTCCTATATGGCTTATAGACTTGGCAACTTTATATATTTTGAACTAAAAAAACTTCTCCAAATTTATATTTTCGCAATTAAATCCTCAAAACTCGACAATAAACGCAACGAAACCACCCGATACCAACACCAAAATATTTTCACAGCCCGTTGAGTCAAATTGGGTTAAAACCAATAATCAATATCAACGATTAAAACACCTCCAAAATAGTTATCAACTGAATTGCATTAGTTCACCTCATCGAAACCATAACCCACATCGGTGGAATTTATCCTAAATTGATGCAAATCAATCCAATATACCAATTAACAATAATTCCTACTAATTTCTATTAAAACCCCGTGAAAGAAATTGAAAAATTGAGAGAATTCAAATTAAATTGAAGAAAAATGCATGGCTTAAGAATGTACCAAATTGCAAGCCGAATACCTTGTTTCTACCGCAGAAACTTAGCTCGAACTGACCGTCTCGCGATGCTCTGCGCTTTTGCGGAAAGAAACCGAGCAAAAATCGGATGTTGAAAGATCAGCAAGCGAGAGATTAAGTGGAGAGAATTAAGTTTTTAGAAAACCATTTCGTTCTGATCGAACGAAATCAAAATTTGATTTTGTTTTATTTTGTTTTTATATATTTATATATCCCTCAGCTGCCTGCTTCAACACCTTAATTTCTTTTTAATTATTAATTCCTAAAAACCATATTTTGACGTGCTTTAACATTCGGTGCTCATTTTCTATCTGACTTTTCACCAAATTAAGCAAAAATCTCAACAAAACAGTCTATCTTCATGAAATGTCTATAATACTGATTTTGGCCACACCAAAACCCCAAAAATCTTAACTTTATCAATGACATATAGAACCCTTATGTATTAATCCTCTTGCCATACTTATCCAAACTTGCAGCAATTTGGACTAAATCTCAACCTCGACTACTATCAACCGACGCCAAACTCGAAAAAAGACCTCATACAATTTCGTCTCATTTCACACTACCTTCAATCTCGACTTACATGCAAACCGAGGCAAATCCCCACGTCAGCTCGTTAAATCCATTTAAGGTCCAAATTTTGAATTTTAAATTTAAATTCAATTATTAGTCACGAAATTCGAAAGTAATATTTATGTCAATGTTTAGACTATCTCGGCACCAGTCTCGACACGTATCTCGAGATAAAACCCCACGAATCTCAAATTTACTCAATTACCCGAATTTCGCAAAATAAAATAATATATAACACACAACACTAGGCAAACATCACATATTAATAAAATTAATTGTAAATCTCAAATTCACCGGCTTTTAATTCCCGACTCGCGGCCAAAACCATAATTAAACTTCCTTAATCCCAGATTAACAGTAATTACAGATTTAAAAATTTCGGGATTTGACATAATAGTTCATTGTCAATGTTCCCATCGTCCGATGAAAACTCAAAATTATCACTTTCATTGTCTTCTTCGTCGACGTTTGACATGTGTGCACCATTAGAGTCAGCTAGCGAAATTGCAAATTTTTTGTCAATATCAGCCTCGGTATCGTGCTCAGGTAGCGGCTCTTGAAAAGCGCCATCTTGTATAGGCGCACTGTCAACGTTCTGGACTAAGTTGTGTTCATTGATGAATTTTGGCTAAAGTCTGCACATAGTTTTCCAATTGTTTTGCGCTCTTCTTACACTTGGATATGAAATAAAGTACATTTGACTAGCTTGCATTGCTAGTATGAAAGTCTTATACCTTTTTAATCGAAGATTTTGATATACATCGACGATTTTTAAGGAGCGGTGAACTCTTGTCCCAACATTTGGCGTGTGATCGAACCAATCACACTTGAACAACACCGCACGTAAGAACTCACTGTATTCGATTTGTATCACTTCTTGCAATTGCCCGTATAAATTATTATCACATTGTACATAATTTGTGCCCCTAACGCACATCCCGCTATTACGCGTATCATTGTTTGCGCTATTTGACACTGTCTGAAATTTGTAGTCATTAACAAGATACGCGTGATGTATGGTGCAAAGTCGACTAGGGCCGTACGACAATATTAGAAGTGTTGTATCTTGAATAAATGATTACGCCTGCACGTAGAAAGTTTTGTATGATAAACTTGATTTTACATTAAATAACAAAACAAG
The DNA here is from genome assembly GCA_039657325.1 of Stephania cephalantha. Lineage (NCBI taxonomy): Eukaryota > Viridiplantae > Streptophyta > Magnoliopsida > Ranunculales > Menispermaceae > Stephania > Stephania cephalantha. The sequence goes on from CM077579.1 coordinate 5,725,856, forward strand.
AAATATTGTGTTAATATCCATTTATTAATAATGTACGAATTGTTGGAACCATGTTGAGAACTGTTTCTCAAGATGTTCATCGATTGCACTTTGTGTGATATTTGTTTGCTTGGAATACAACTCTGATATGTACATCCTGACAGGAGATGAAAGAAATTAAGGATCACAATTGAATAGAATAAGGATATTGAACAATTGACATTGAAAATGTGTATTGTGTTAAATATTAATATATACCTCATAAATAGAGCGACTTTAGGACAACTTAACATCACATATGAGTGTGCGGCGTTACACTCATCATCCGTGAGATAACGCTTCTTTGATCTCCTATAGGCCCGACCTGAGTGGGTGAAAATTGAGAAGTTGCCATCAAAATTTAAAGTTGGTCGGACTCCACCATCGTAATTGTGGGGTGGATTGTTGTGCAAGGTTGAGACATATTCCTGAAAATAATAGGAGTAAAATGTAGCTGCCTCTTCCACTAAATATGCATTGCATGTTGAGCCCTCAACTCTTGCCTTATTTTTAACATTATTTTTCAAATATTTCAAATATCTACATTCGTAAAGGTAAGTTAGTTAAATGTATGTTTTAATTGATTTTCATTGTGTATGAGCATAATTGATCACCTCTCAAAAGAATACATCCACTGAGATTGTACTAGGCTAGTTAGGATAGCCTCATACGCCAGATGGATAGGGAGATGCTCCATTGAGTCGAAAAAATTTGGCGGAAAGACTTTTTTCCAACTTAGACAATATCTTAGGAATATTTTCATGCAAAAGCCGAAGATTCTCAACATTTAAATTTCTAGCAGTTATATCTCTAAAAAAAATGCTTAACTCGCTAATTGCAATCCATATGTCTTCCTCTAAAAGATCTGAAATGCAATCGGCATAGTCATTGCATGAATACATGACAATCGTGGCTTTTCATTCCAAACATCTTTAACTTCTTAGAGTCTACGTGACGACTAATGTTAGATGTATAACCATCAGGGAAACGCGGTTTCTTAATCCATTTGCATAACACTTGTTTTCTCTGTTTGTCTAGCGCGTATCGTGCCTTTGGATATTTTTTAGATACTGGATCGTAATGAAGCTCTGGTCGATGACAAATCTCCTTTACGTCTTTCCTAGACTTTGCGTTATCTTTCGTCTTCCCCGGCACACTCATAATTGTGTTGAAAATGTTGTGAAAGACATTTTCTCAATGTACATTATGCCTAGGTTGTGTCTAAAAAGATTCATCTTCCAATACAGCAAGTCCCATTATATGCTTTGTTTCCTCTACCTACTAGTCTTCGAAACTTCGTTGTTTATAGTATCTGATCCCAATTCAGTGACTTTCATTAGCCCGAAAGCTTCAATTTTACATAACGTCTCTTCACCTGATTTATTAGTTAGTGGCTTGTCTAATATAATTCTATCTCTACAAAAACTAGACTTGTCTTTCCTCTCATTCGAATGTCGCAAAAAGAAACGTCAGTGACAATCAAACCAAGTCGATTTCCTATTGAAGCTCAACTGAAATATGTCGGTATATTCCATACAATAAGGACAAGTCGTTCTAACATGTGTGCTCCATCTCGACAACATACTATAGGCTAGAAAGTCGTGACAATCCACATAAGGTCAGTGCGCAAGTTCGTCTTAGTCGATACGTCATAGGTTGGCACTCCGTCGTACCATAAATCTTGCAATTCTTTCACCAATGGTTGGAGGAACATATCAATTTTTTGCAACGGATTTGTTGATCCATGTATGATCACTGTTAAGAACATCACTTCTTTTTTCATACACATCAACGGAGGCAAATCGCACGGTGTTAAAATCACTGGCCACAAAGAGTACGATTTGTCGGTCATTCAGAATGGTTGGAAACCATCAGTGCATAAGCCAAGTCGAACGTTTCGAACCTCGGAGCTAAACGTAGGGTTCACTTGATTGAAGTAGCTCCATGCCATAGAATCGGAGCAATGTTGCATATGGTCCTCATCTTTAACGTGTTCTGTGTGCCATCGCATGTGTTTTGCTATAGCTTTCGACACGAACAAATGTTGTAAATGAGGCGCCAAAGGAAAGTAAAGCATTGTCTTATGTGGGCGTTTATTGGAGTTAAACCTAAGGTCTCCACAAGACTAGCAAGACGTAAGCTCAGAGTCAAGCCCCTAATAAAGCATGCATAATTAGTGAAAACAATCGATTCGCTCGTACGGGAGATTTAACCAGTGCATTAAACCTCTACATTGTAAAAGTTATCTACCAAACAATTGTCTTCAGGCAACATGTTTTTACAGGCCTACAATATTTCGTTAAAAGCTTGCTCCGAAATATGATGATTCGACTTTATCATCGACAAACTCGCCATTGCTGAGAATTTTGTCATCTTCTCACAACCTGGCCAAAGCGGTTGATTTGCAGCATCAATCATCTCAAATAAATGCTTGGCTTCAGGGTTCGGCTCCTCCTCACGGTTCTCATCGAATCTAGGCCCTGCGTGGTCGTGTATCATACGATGATACGTCGGAAATTCATCCACTGGATCATCACCATCATCGTTCGCATCGTTTAATAATTCTTCCTCCCCATGCTCAGTCCAACAATAGAATTGGGGAAAGAATCCTCATCTTACTAAATGAAGTTCTATGTTTTTCTACATCTAAATATTTTTTCGTTGCGACATTTTCGACAAGGACATCGAATCTTTAATTTGTTCAAAAAAGTTGTGCAGTGTTGCATGGCAAACTTTATGAACTCCTTCTAGTCAGCTACAAAATCCAATCTAGTATAACTGCCCTCAATGCAGCTATACATAGGGATGCGAATGGGTAGGGGAATACCCACGGGTACTGGGGATTTACCCTAATGGGTAAGGATATGAGGATTTTTAATGGGGATGGGGGTGGGATGGGTATAAAATGTCATACCTATACGGGTATGGGTAATAAAATATACCCACAGGGATCCCCATGGAGAATCCCTATTGGGTATCCCTACGGGGATACCCACAGGTAATTCCCACGGGGATACCCACGGTAATCCCACGGGGGATACGTATATACCCATGGAGATCACCATATATCAATTTATACACCATATGATATTTGTTATTTATATATATACCATATGATATTTATATATAAGTATTAAATAATATTATGCAGTTTCTACTCCGAAAAACTCATACATATAACAAAAAACAAAAAAAAAACTCTTAATGAGATTTATAATTTTAATTTATTTGGTTAATTAAAAACTATATGTTTTGTTTTGAATTGCTTGCAACTACATTTATATTTTAGAATTTTAGGATTAAAAGTACTGAAAAAAATAGGATCAAATGAGAAAAATTGCAAAATCTTATTTTATAGAATCCTCCAGATTTTTTTGAGGGCCCCGTAGTGTTATTGACTTTATATATAGTTTATATTTATATATACATGTTACGAATTTATAGCATATTGACATTTTTTTATATCACGAGATTATTGTTTCTTAACTTTTAAGTGTTGGGAGAGAAAAAATATACATTGATAATCAACCACACTAAAACCTTAACTCTTTTCGAGAAAAAAAAACTTCAACCCTTAATCTCAAATACTCAATTCTCAAATTACGTGGATCAACTATATGATCAAACTCTTTATAATATAATATTTGTTAATATTTAGTTATATTATAAATTTATAACTAAATATTATATATAATTATATATTTTATTACAATATGCTTTTGTTAACATATGTATGTTACACGTATAAGTATCATTTGAAAATATCTATAGTTCTACTTGTTATGTATGTATATTTGATACCTTATTTTTTAAAAAAAAATTGAGAATCCCCGCGGGGATCCCCGTGCATCCACGCAAAAATCTCCATAAAAATCCTCATGGGGATCCCTAATAGGAAATGTAATGAGTAAAACATTTTACTCATGAGGATTCTCTATACCCGCAGGGATTTAATGGGTATGAGAATGGATATGAGAATTCATCACCAGATGGATATGGGTATAGGTATGGGTATGGGTATGGGTATGGTGATGAATTTTTTAGTGGGTATATGTATGGGAATGATGTCATGATATTTTGCACACACTTTGCATAATATATAAACATTTTTCCCTTACCCTACCCATTTGCATCCCTAGTTATACATCCAATCTCGAAATACAGATATCTCGAAACCCCTAATGAACCCTAATTAAACAAACGTACACACCAATCACTATTACATTTAAGTGGAATGTTAACCGTAATTAGTCAAATTGGTTGCATTTGCACATACTTTGCATAATATATATTATACATTTTAGTCGAATGTTAAATTAGTTGAATCGGTTGCATTTACACATACTTTGCGTAATATATATGTATATATTATAAATTTTAGTCGAATGTTAATCGTAATTAGTCGATATACGGTAAGTGCTATTTTTGGGTTCAAATTTATTTTGTTTTATTTCAATTTATTTTGCTTCAAAATTTATTTTGTTTTGTTTCATTAATTATAGTTTTCAGGTACATTAATATAATTTTACATATCGTATAAATTAGTATAACGTTTTTTTTTCAATATATATTTATATATATACTATATATAAGTAATTGCAACTTTTTTTTCAATATGAAACCGTTGTTATATATTCATATATAATTATTAATTTTTAAGTGCTTCTTCATACAAATATAGAGTATAAGTTGTATGTATCGTATAATTTGTCCATCCATATAATATATATAAGTTATAAAGTGCTTTATTTTGTTTTTAAATTTTGTTGTTTGACTAAGTTTTTCTTTCATTATACATTGTGTAAGTTCTATATATATCGTATAAAAGCATAGTACTATATTCATATATATATATATATATCAATCAATTAATATTTTATTTTTATTAATATATTTATTTATTTAATTTTAAAGTGCTTTATGTTTGTGTATATATATATATATATTTTATATATAATATTATAAATCCTTTATTTTTGTCCTAATGAAAATTTAATTTTTTCAGTTATACGAAACTTTTTAAGTGAAGTGTGCATCATTTAAGTTAAATTATTTTTTAAAAATAATTTAAATTGCCATCAACATACTATACTTTTTCTTCACAAAAATAATAACACATTACTTAAAAACACATATCAATATAATAAAATCATATGCAACCATAACAAACATACATTATTATTTTTCACCAAAATTATATATAACACATTACACATTTTTAAAAAATACAAGCATAACACATGCATTACACATGGCACATTACATATTACAAATTTTTATTTACAACACATTACACATTTTTAATTAAATTACAAGGACATACGCATTTTAATTTTCACTAATATAAAAAAACATACAAAACATCGCAAACTACACATTTCTAACCAACAAAATTACACGACTATAACATTTTATTCAAACAATTTAATTTTCCAAACAATTTTCACCCAAAAAATATACAAAACAATTTTATTAAAACATCACAATTACATATTTTCTCAAATAATTTTATTAAAAATTTCACAATTACAATTTTTTTAATTAACAAAAATATATTCAAATCAATTCACAAATTAATATTTACATTAAAAAAATTAAATTAATATCCAAGGCACCGCAGAATGTGGCACTGAAAGGGGCGGGGAGGAAACGAGGACGCTAGGGACGATGAAGGGAGAGAGAGGTGGAGACGTGAGGGTTGACGTATAGGAGGAGTTGATGGGCAGGGTTAGGGTTTCACGCCAGGCAGACGGCGAAAGGGAGGGCTGAAAGAAGGGAGGGAGGAGGAGATGGAGAGGGACGACGAGGAGGAGGTCGAGAAGGGCGGACGGTAAGGAGAGAGGGCGAGAGATGCAGAAAAAGGCGAGGAGAAGAGAAGATGGACCAGAGGGAGGGGAGGAGAGGGGGAGAGGAACGATTTCAACGTGTAGGCCTGGAATTTAGCGACAGGGTTTACGTGGCCAATTCTTCCAATGCCACATGGCGAGCTACATCGCCACATGGGCGGGGAAAATCTCCTTTAGGCGGAAATTTCGAGATGTGAGCTTATGCATTTCGAGATGCATAACAAGGTAAGTAGGGGGTTAAGGCCCATTATGTTGAGTTGTCAAGGTTATACTTCAGGCATTTTCACAAATTGAAATAAAAAAATAGTAGAAATAATTTCAAATTTGGTATTGTAATAAAGAAAAATCAACACAGTACATAAAGTGAGTTAGAAATTAAGTTAACGTAACATTTCTCATCTTTCTAAAGGTTTTTTTTCTCTTGTCCGTCCCTTCTACTCCGCTTCCTCTCAAACAAGGGGACTTTGAAAAAAATTGCCCAAATGATATGCCCATAACGAAAACTAGCCTAGCATTTAAAAACAATGTATAATAGGCAAATATATCCTATAAGTTTTTTACAAGAATATCTTAACATTTCAATTTTAGTAAAAATCTCATAACGATTTGAAATAATAAAATGTTGTTACAACCGAATTCGAATGATGTTGTAACATGGAAATAAAACATAGTGCAAGTATTAAATAAAGTAAGCCGTAAATAAACTAAACCACAACACGAGAGAACTTGTTCACGCAGTCTGGTCCACGATCTACATCTGCGTGGCCATGCTTAAATGTGAAAATCTATTAAGCTGAAAATCCAAACTTACACAAGACCTTTTTCAGTGACTCTCTCACTAGTCTTGATGCACTCCTTCTCACACTTACAATAGATTCTCTCCTAAGTCCCCTTGGTGTGTCGAGCACCCCTCGATTGGACTCCCCTTCCCCTTGATAGTTTTACACAAGTCTCCGACTCGCACTATAAGGCTCCCCCTCACTAGAATATTCAAGTCCCCTTCGTGATTACATTTCGACGATAAAAGAAGTGAACAACACGTTCACAATACAAAGTAATTGAGATACATACTTTATCAACTTTATCAAATATATAGGCACACGAAAGACACAAAATCTTAACAATATCACCTAAGTCTTGATGAGTTTTCATCTTCAAATAACCACTTTTCATCACATGTTGCATGTGGTAAACATGTTTCTGAATCCTGGTCCACTTCTTAGCACATTTTCGGTAGGTTATGGATGAGATCAAATATGTAGCAAACTCATTCTAAGTTCTTATTGCAATCACATATTTGACTTGTTGCAACTGCTAATACTTATCTATACCTTCAAAGTTAGTTTCATAATATGAGCACGCGAAACAAAATTTTGGTGAGTCATTTACCAAACCTCCAATCAGACAACTAATGACAATCACTTAACAATCTTAACACTAACACTATTCAAATTATCTCATCAAGTCTTAATTGTCGAATTTTGCCTTCATAAATAATAAATTGGTATTGAAAAACACTGAGGTGTTGGATATTTGTTATGTTGTACTATTGAGTTTTTTTTATCAAAAGACACCAATAAAAGTTAAAAAGAAACAACACTGCCTCCTGTAGCAAAATATCCAGTATGTAATTAATTCACAAAGTTAAATAGAGCCACTGATCACCAGAAGGCTACTGTAAGTATATTCAATCTTTTAATCAAATTTCTTATTATTGTCTTGCCAGTTGTTTGTGTTTGAATTTTACTCTTCATATTGATTTTGATTTAATTTGATTCTCTCGATTCAGTTTTATTTCTTTACCGATTTGTTCATCGGGTTTTCTCAACACTTTCCTTGTCGCGTCGTAAGTCTAGCAGAAAACTAAAGAGTTGTAAGTCTAGCAGCAATTCGTTGACCAAGTGTAAGACAACCCTCTGTCCAAAATGAGTAAGGTCATAAAAACGATTTCTCGAGCTTTATCAAATAAATCATCATCAATGAAGTTTGAGTCAAGTTCTTCCACAGACACCTCTGCAAAACCTCTTCAACCCATGAAGTCAATAGATCTTAAAAATATTCAAGAAGTCACCTTTTCCCAGATTGAGCAATCTCTTTGTAATTGGGAAATGCCACCAATCAAACTAGCATATGTCTATAATAAACGTTCTTTTTCAAAACATCAAAATTTTGTTATAAAGTTAGAAGAAGATACATAATCAATTGATGAAGATGGTCAAGAAATACTATTAATCTCTCCAGAAAAGATTTGTCAATACAGAGAAACTCATAAATATCTCCATATTGGTTTAATCCAAGTTGCTATAAAGCCACTTACCATGTTAGGACTCAATACATCTATTCTTGTTTCGGTTCGTGATAAACGACATACAGATTTCAATGACTCGTTATTAGGAATGATTGAAGGAAGTCTTACAGACGGTCCAATCTATTTCAATTGTTTTCCTAATTTCACAATAAGTTTACATGATGAATTTGCACATGAAGCCGCTACCCTAGGTATTTATTCCCAAGGGTATAAAATGCGAGGAATTTGTTCTAATGTTGCAGTTGTATATCACATTTATTATAAATTAATGCATACAATAATTCCCGATGTAGCTTATACTAATCTCCAAAACGGTTCGACAACATTATTTTTAACAAATATTAAGAATACAAAGATCGATCGAAAACAATTAAATATCAAATGGAAAGACATAGACATTCCTCATAAATGGACTATAGTAGATACAAATAAAAAAGAATCTATACAGACTACCCAAAAAATTCATCAAGTCATTACACATGAAGATGGGAAAGTTGATATAATCTTCGCTCCTCGTACTTCTTTATCAAGGCGATATGCAGAACATAAATCTTCACCCTCTCCCTCTACCTCTTCGACTTCTCCTCCACACCAGATACCACCCCTGTTTACGGGAACATGAATTGCATATCCAGTTTACTCGTCACCTCCCAAAACTGATAACGTTAGTATTAATGACTTTGCTGAATATCAAATTCATACTATTTCCATAGAGTCCGATGACTTATTTATCCCGACTGAAGAATCCCATCAATTTCAAATAGATTATATTACATTAAAACAAAACTTTCTACATCATCCATTAAGGCCTATATTTTGTAAACTATATTCTATGCAGCAACAAGCTTTAATCCGCGAAAAATATTTTGCTTACGTAAACCAAATTCAGTCCAATTTGCCTTTCTTTGAATTTTTGGCTCAACACTGCCCATCCATTATCCATAAAATTAATATTGTGTGGACAAGTACCACTGGTGAAACATATCAACAAAAACACCCTCCTTTAGCACCTATTCAGGTCAAAGACACCATTAAGGCTATTCCTTTTAAGTCTACCATAACCGATGATGGTATCATGACCAAACAAGATCTAAACCATGTTCTCGAACAGAATAATTATACAAATTTATATTTATCTACCCTTTCTTCCTCCACTCCCGTTTCCCATACAATCCAGCCTTACGTCCCTTCTCCATCTACTGCTTTACAACCTGCTCCTTCTCTTTCTTCTTTTTTACCCTCCGGTATGCCATCCTCTATGCCATCTCTCTCCTCGTTCGCCCCTAAAGCATATTCAACTGAATTCTTTGAACGCATTAATGTGCAACTTTCACGCTTAGAACCACCTAGTAAACCTATTTCTACTTCGAAAAAAGATAAAGATAAAGCCCCTGTTATTGCTAATCTCGAACAAGAACAACTCTCTTCTCCATCTGAATCTGATAAAGAAATTAGTTTCCCTCTGTCTAATGAAACCTCAGATACAGACATTTCTTCCACTCATGATATTCAAAAAGTATTTCATAACTCCAAACGAAAGCCATATCCTACTCGATATCCTAAACAAAAACAATTTTATTCACGACCATCCCCTTCAGATATCATCCTTGAAGAAAAGACCAAAAGACAACAAAAATACGATGGAAATTCAATCTATGACTGGAATATTGATGGATTATCAGAATATCAAATTCTCATGGTCGTTTATCAGATGCAGATTTATTCAAAAGCCTGTCTAATTCATAAACATTCAGAACAAACAATAGCACTAGCCATTGCAGCTGGATTTACCGGACAGCTCTATGGTTGGTGGAATTATGCATTTACTACATCAATACGTCTTGAAATAATACAGTTTGTTTATAAAGATGACAATCGAAATGTCATGTTAAATATACAGGGAAAACCACAACCCAATGGCGTCGATAACTTATTAACTAATATCATTTGGTATTTTATAGGAAAATTCTCCTCCCTTGATGAGAAATTACGAGATCAATTGCAAAGTTCACGCCGTAGAACCATGAATGATTACCGTTGGTATAAAGATACATTCTTCACTAAAGTTTATCAGTTAACTTCCCATGATGGTTTATTTTGGAAAGAAAGATTCATTGCTGGGTTACCTTCGTTTTTTGGTGATAAAGTTAAAGAGTATATTAAAACTCAAAATAATGGAAATCTAAATTGGAATGCCCATTCTTATGGAGATCTTCTCCAATACATACAAACATGTGGCCTCGCTATCTGTAATGATATGCGTATCAAGCGTCAACTACAAAAGAATAAAGGTACATTGAAGCAGGACTTAGGAAAACTTTGTTACGAATTAGGACATGATTTAGATATTACCCCTTTTACCACCAATACCTATCAACGAAGAATAAAACGCCATTCAAATCGTCCTTCCCCTACTTTCACCAAGAATTCCTACTATTAGAAATCACGTTATAAGAAACAGTCCTTCAAAAATAGAAAACCTAGTACGTGTACTAAACATAATACATAAAAATCAAATGTTTGTTACCATTGTGGAAAACCTGGTCATTACGCCAATAAATGTCATTTAAAAAACTATAAAAAGAAAATACACCAAATTCAAGCGACTAGTAGCTCATCTCAAGACGATAATTCATGCCATTGTGCGGCAAATATAGTTAATACCACGACTTCATCCTCTGAAACAGAAATTAATATGCTAACTGCTAATGAAGAATTAATTTTAGAAATCGGTGAACAAATAGAAGATCCATCATTAAAATATAAATACTTCACCCAAGTTATTGATCAAAACCTCATCTTGAGTCCTCTGAGACTGATAAAGACTATACAAAAAAGCACCATAATTTCAAACAACAAATACAGCTTGATCCTAATAAATATTCATTCGCAAGTCTTATGGAAACTGTCAACAAGCGTCCTCAACAAACAACAATCCAGTCTTTACAAACTGATGTTAATATATTGAAAGATGAAATCAAATCACTCAAAGAACGAATAACATCCCTCGAAAGCTCCACGACAAACCCTCTTCCTGAATTTAATCCAGACAATATTTTCATTGAAACTCTAACACAATATGTGCATCAAAGATGGTTTACCCCAATTACCATAAAAATTAAAGATTTTTCTCATACCTGTCATGCATTAATCGACTCTGGTGCTGACCTCAATTGTATTCGTGAAGGATTGATTCCACTACGATACTGTGATTCAACAACTAGTAAGATTTCTACTGCAAATGGGATTAAATCCTCTATTAAGTATAAAGTCCTTATAGCTCATATTTGTCATCAAGCAATTTGCATTCCGACATCATTTATTATTGTCAAAGGACTTCAGCATGATATCCTCTTAGGAATACCTTTTCTCCAACATATTCAACCATTTTCTGTTACAACTTCTGGTATTACTACGAATTTAAATAATCATAAAATTAGTTTCCATTTTGCTCGACCTCCAAAAAACAAATATTTGAATCAGCTGATCAATCAAATAGAATATAAAGAATCGCATATAGCATTTTTACGTTCTGAAATTAAGTTTAACATATGGTTGTTAAATTGGTCGAATATAAAGAATTTAGTAACTTTAGTGTTTCTTTAAATACATTTTGTTTTGCTCTCACTTCTCTATACATACATGCGTGTGTCTCTAACATATGGTTGATGCTTGTAACATGGACATAGCATCTAAAAGGGTGGACTAAGGACACTGCTCTTCATCAAATTCTTACATTTTCATGTCTATGTTATGTTGGTCTTTGAATCGGTGTAGGTTGATGCAGAACAACAGTGTAAACTCAGAAAGCATGCGTCGCGTGACCACATATAAAATCAAGTACAGGGTTCTCCAAAGTAAGATTTTTAGTTTTGATTCTTGGACTAAGTTTCTCTCATTTTCTAATACTTTGCTTGTTAGTTTGCACTTGCGGCTAGGAGCATCATATAAAATTTTTGGATAGTTGAAGCAATTGTAATCGAAGAAGGAAAGGGTACTTCGTTCTGCAGTATTCTTATAAGTAAAATATGTTTGTTAATTAGATCCTTCACAATTCACCTAAATTGATTTGATATATATATAAGCAGTCATTAATCTGCAGCATTCTCTTCGATTTTCTTTTTGATTATGTAGATTGTAGTTGTTGTTGTTGTTGTTGTTGTTGTTGTTGTTGTTGTTGTTGTTGTTGTATGTTGAGGCTTTGAGCGATTGTGATGGAGATCGATGGCTTTATCTAGTTGTTTTGAAGAGAAAAGCATTGACAGGTGATCATCTGACCCTTAATTAATTTTACTTGACTGATTATCTTTGATTTATGGTATTTAATTACTATGTATGAGATCTATGATTCTTGATAAAGATATATTTGTTTTGTGATTTGTTTCTATGTTTAGTTTTGATAAAATGTATTCAAGACTAGTTACGTTTAATGTGTCCAGCATGTAAGTTGTGATCTTTTAAGGAATTTGCCAAAATGAGTTATGAACTTATGTAGACAAGGTTGCCACGAGATTGGATGAATTTTTAACTTGCATGAAAGCAACAGAGAAATCTAATGATAATATGAAATTAGATCCTTGATAATTCCTTGCAAGCTCCAGCTTTGTGATTATATATTCTTGTTGGAGCACAATGTGTTGCGATCTTCTTTAATTGCTAATGCTCAAGATTTAACATGTTAAACCCTTAAAAAATAATGTATTAAATAAATTCTACAACTATTGTTGTTATTATTGTAATCGTCTTCTAGTGTTAAGTAGCTTATAAGCTCTCATACTTTGATGTTGAACAGGTAACTGGCATGAAATCAGATCTTTCTCAAATTGGAGTTGACCTCGAAATGATCCAGAACATGGTATTTGGATTGGTAAGTTAGTAATGTTCATGAAATTAAGCAAGCTATCGCCATGGACTTGGCTTATGCCATGGGCTATTCTAATGATTTCTTATTGATGTATGTTTAACCTATGAAGGAGGGGAAACTTGAAGCTCTAGAAAGCAAACAGGTTTATGTCTCCAACTCACTATAAATGTTGCATAATTTTCATTGCTTCTTCTCTTGGCATTGTTGAAGTTATTGAATTCTCCTTATTGATAATGATGATGGTTGCTAGAAACCTAAACTTCTTCTCCTTATTGATAAGGAGTCCATCGACTGATAGTCATTACTGCTTGGCTGCTAGTAAGCAAATGGTGGGCATATTCTTGTGTGTTTGGGTGCGCTCTGACCTCTATGAGCAAGTTAGCAACTTGAGAGTCTCTTGTGTTGGAAGAGGCATCATGGGCTATTTGGGAAATAAGGTTTGGCTCCCTTTCATTTTCTTTCGAAAGTTCGTTTTAGGCTCTTATAGAGTTAGTTGGATGAATTGGAAATTGACGAGTTTCTCCTCAAATATGCATGTTAATGCCTTGAATTAATCACTAAAGAATCAATCTACAACAATATTTTTGTACGTGCTTGAGAATTAATGTAGCTATAGGTAAAATTATAAAACTAGAAGTTGAATCCATGCATGAGAAAGAGAGAGGAAAATTAAAAATGAGCAAATGATTGTGGAAGGAATGTAAGGGGAGATATTGGGCAATGATGAGAAGAGTATGTTTTGTAGCCTTTGTGTTGTTTGTAAAAAATCTTTTATTCTTTTCTTTCATGTGGAATCTGAATGTCTTTCTGTATGTCCTTCTCTTTTACTTTTTTCCCTTGTCAAGGGGTTGCAGGGGGAGACTCATGCAGGTGATGGGGAGTTGATGCTTTCTGCTTATTGTAAGCATTTCACTAGTTATGATTTGGAGAAGTGGGGGGGCTTCACTAGGTATAGCTTTGATGTTGTGGTAAGTAACTAATTAAGGCCTTGTTTGTTCATATTGATTTGTGATGATATATAATTCTAACTATGTAACTCAATTTGGGTACACCAGATTTGATATTGCTTACAACCATCTAATTCGACTGTCAAATTGGTCGAATGCAAAGTTATAGCAAACTGGATATTTTGTGAATTGATGTTTGAGGTTATGTTGGACTGGAATTAACTTGTAGTTACAATTGTGATTGGAAAGGTAGAAGTAAGGAACTCCAGCTAAATAATAATATGGATCAATTATGGCAAACGGATTACAACACAAAGTTCCTTAGAACATTGAACAAGAACAAATGAGAGCAAACTGCTTACTCACTTAAAACTCGATACCCCTACTACACACTTACAACTTATATTTATAGACGCACTACTAGTGAAAGTAGTTCACAAAATGATAACAAACTTTGAACAAGATAAAAAGAAAAAGCAAAACAGGACTGACAACCACTTTGCTTTATGTAAAAGCAAAACACGACTGATAACTACTTTGCTTTATGAAAAGCAATAAACATGACTATTGAAAAAAATAAAAGTAAAGATATAGATAAGATTCTGAATGTCTGAATGCTCTGTATGACTTGATGTAAAGGCTGGCAAAAGGGCCAGGAAGCATGGGCTTGATGAGAAGTAGTGGCATGGGCCGGACTTACTGATCGATATAGGTACAGTACCATCGGATTGGTTCTGTACGTAAGATGTGCCAGAGATAGTAATGCACATAATTTGTATAGCGGTATATGTCTGGATATGTGATGTAGATGCGAACTTGAGGTTGCTGAAGGAGATACCATAATATGAGGAGGCTGACTGCTTCTTCTTGTGACCATATGATTGATTGACAGGCAAAGATAAAGATTTCATATTTACATAATACTGAATTCCATGAAATCTCAACCCCATTTGCATATAAGTCATGACTGAGGTGATCAATTAATGGTTGCGGGATGGCTGGATGACGAAGTGCACGAGCGAGCGTCTTCATATTTCAACTGAATCTGAATAAGTGGAATGGGCATTATCATCTGAATAGGACCTTGATCTGGAGGATGAATAATTTTCAACTTGCTTGAGTCTGTCTTCAATAAGAATTTGAGTTTGTTGCATTTTTTGGAGTTGTTGGAGTATGGCTTGAGTTACATCAGGTGCTAGGGATGTCGAGGCAGGTTTAGAGGTAGAAGAAGTGGTAATCACATTTTTATAACTGTGTTTTGGGAGAGAAGGGAAATCACTTAATTTATGTGGGCTTGCAGGAATAAGAGAGCTATCAAAAGAGTTGATATCAAACTTATCCCACCATTTGCATTGAATGTTTTGAGAGAGATATGTATAACTCAAATTGTCACCGGTAGTGATTTTATGGGTAGCATAATGCCATTTGAGAATCCATGGGATGGAATGGGTATGTAAAAATTGAAATAGTGATAATTTTTCAGCTTCATATTTCCGAAAAATTTCGGAAGGTAAGAAATCAATTGAGGGACTGAATTTTTTCCACCATTCTGCCATAAACCAGTTTGGCAGATTTACCTTGAGAGATCTCTTCAACGTGATGTACCAGGAGTGACCTGAAGTTGGATCTTTATAAAACAAAATGTTGCGCCATGCATCAATGTAGTCTTTATAATTTACTTGAAACGGAGCTTTATGTTTCAGTAACGTCATTGGTTGATAAAGAAACGGACTGTGATGAATCGAAGATTGTTGGGATTGACACCGTTCTTCATTGGAGAGAACTTTTTGTATTTTCATTTTTGAGTAAGCAACTTCGTCTGAATTCGATCTTGTGAAATGTTCAATAAGAACAGATTGTGTTGTAGTCAAAATGTTTTCATAAAACTTTATGGTGATGTGAGGCCGAGTAGGGATAAAATGGAGGCCAGGAGGCATAACAAGATGTATTTGGGCATCAAGAGATTTATCAAGAAGAAAGGAATCTAACATAATAATTAGATGGCGAATGGAAAATCGATAAGAGGATTTATTGACATCGGCTTGATTATAGGAATTGAATAGGGGAGAGAAACGATTTGAAACTGGAGATTTGCCTTTATCAATCATGTTGATCTGTAGGTAATGAATGTGAGCAGTAGTAAGAAATTCTCGAGATAAAAAGTCAGGAAGAGAATTATGTGCACCCTTAATATATTCAATATCAAAATCAAAAATACTTAGTATTGCTTGCCAACGAGCAAATATCTGTTTTGATACTAAATTTTTAACATCTTTCAAAAGAATTTCTTTAGCAGCTTTACAATCAACACGAATTAAAAACATTTGATTTAAAACATCGGATTGAAATTTTTGAACACAAAGAACAATAGCTAAAACTTCCTTTTTGACAGTGGCATAATTTTGTTGGGTTGGATTCCAAAGTTTAGAGGTATAACAAACTAATTGTTCTTTCCCATCATGAGCTCTTTATAGAAGAATACCACCATAACCAGTGTCCGAGGCATCAGTCTGGATAATTTTGAAATGATCTGGATTAGCTAAATGAAGACAAGGAAGGATTTTTACTTTTTGCTTAATGGTTTGAATGGCGGCTGTATGAGCAGGAGTCCAACTGAATTTTTGATCCTTTTTTAGCAAATCTTGCTATGGTTTTCTATCAAGTGCTGCATCTTTATAAAAATCAGAAAGATAATTGAGACAACCAAGGAATCGCTGTAATTGAGTTTTTTCAGTGAGTTGATAAGGAAATTTATCGGCAAAACCGATAACTCTATTAACTGGAGTAATAGTTTTATTTATGATTTTGAAACCTAAAATGGTTATTGAGGTTTGGAATAAGTGCATTTTCTTTCGCGAAAGAACTAAACCATTTTTGATGACGATTGCTTGAAAAGTATGTAAATGTTTCCAATGTTGGTCAAGATTGTTGGAGAAGATTAAAATATCATCAATGTAGACAAGAATGAAATCACGATAGGGATTAAAAATATCGTTCATAATTTTTTGAAATTCTGAAGGAGCATTTTTTAAGCCAAATGGCATGACATTCCATCGATATTGGCCAAACGGTGTATTAAAAGCTGTTTTATAGCGGTCAGTTGGATGTATTTGGATTTGCCAGAAACCAGACTTTAAATCGAATTTTGAAAATATTATAGCTGAAGTAGTGGTTTTGATCAAATCATATTTATTGGGTAATGGATAGCGAATTGTTTTGAGAACTTTATTGAGTGGTTTATAATTAATGACTAATCGAGGAGCACCACGTTCAAGCTCAGAAGCATTTTCTACATAGAAAGTTGTACAACTCCAGGGAGATTTAGAAGGAGTGATTAGCTGTTTAGCGAGTAGATCCTTGATTTCAGTTTCACATAAAGACAGTAGGCGTGCATTCATTTGCGATGGATTGGCCTTGGTAGGGATGTGTGTTTCAGTAAATTCATCGATATAAGGGAGAGTGACTATATGTTTTTTGCGATCCCAAAAAGCAGAAGGAATATCAAAACATCATTGTTTGGTTAGATTAGTTTGAAAGGAAGTTCGTTTTGCTTGAAAATTAATTTCAGAACGTAAAAATGCTATATGCGATTCTTTATATTCTATTTGATTGATCAGCTGATTCAAATATTTGATTTTTGGAGGTTGAGCAAAATGGAAACTAATTTTATGATTATTTAAATTCGTAGTAATACCAGAAGTTGTAACAGAAAATGGTTGAATATGTTGGAGAAAAGGTATTCCTAAGAGGATATCATGCTGAAATCCTTTGACAATAATAAATGATGTCGGAATGCAAATTGCTTGATGACAAATATTAGCTATAAGGACTTTATACTTAATAGAGGATTTAATCCCATTTGCAGTAGAAATCTTACTAGTTGTTGAATCACAGTATCGTAGTGGAATCAATCCTTCACGAATACAATTGAGGTCAGCACCAGAGTCGATTAATGCATGACTGGTATGAGAAAAATCTTTAATTTTTATGGTAATTGGGGTAAACCATCTTTGATGCACATATTGTGTAAGAGTTTCAATGAAAATATTGTCTGGATTAAATTCAGGAAGAGGGTTTGTCGTGGAGCTTTCGAGGGATGTTATTCGTTCTTTGAGTGATTTGATTTCATCTTTCAATATATTAACATCAGTTTGTAAAGACTGGATTGTTGTTTGTTGAGGACGCTTGTTGACATTTCCATAAGACTTGCGAATGAGTATTTATTAGGATCAAAGCTGTATTTGTTGTTTGAAATTATGGTGCTTTTTTGTATAGTCTTTATCAGTCTCAGAGGACTCAAGAAGAGGTTTTGACTGAATAACTTGGGTGAAGTATTTATATTTTAATGATGGATCTTCTATTTGTTCACCGATTTCTAAAATTAATTCTTCATGAGCAGTTAGCATATTAATTTCTATTTCAGAGGATGAAGTCGTGGTATTAACTATATTTGCCGCACAATGGCATGGATTATCGTCTTGAGATGAGCTACTAGTCGCTTGAATTTGGTGTATTTTCTTTTTATAGTTTTTTAAATGGCATTTATTGGCATAATGACCAGGTTTTCCACAATGGTAACAAACATTTGATTTTTGTGTATTATGTTTAGTAGACGTACTAGGTTTTCTATTTTTGAAGGACTGTTTCTTATAACGTGATTTCTGATAGTAGGAATTCTAGGTGAAAGTAGGGGAAGGACGATTTGAATGGCGTTTTATTCTTCGTTGATAGGTATTGGTGGTAAAAGGGGTAATATCTAAATCATGTCCTAATTCGTAACAAAGTTTTCCTAAGTCCTGCTTCAATGTACCTTTATTCTTTTGTAGTTGACGCTTGATACGCATATCATTACAGATAGCGAGGCCACATGTTTGTATGTATTGGAGAAGATCTCCATAAGAATGGGCATTCCAATTTAGATTTCCATTATTTTGAGTTTTAATATACTTCTTTAACTTTATCACCAAAAAACGAAGGTAACCCAGCAATGAATCTTTCTTTCCAAAATAAACCATCATGGGAAGTTAACTGATAAACTTTAGTGAAGAATGTATCTTTATACCAACGGTAATCATTCATGGTTCTACAGCGTAAACTTTGCAATTGATCTCGTAATTTCTCATCAAGGGAGGAGAATTTTCCTATAAAATACCAAATGATATTAGCTAATAAGTTATCGACGCCATTGAGTTATGGTTTTCCCTGTATATCTAACATGACATTTCCATTGTCATCTTTATAAACATACTGTATTATTTCAAGACGTATTGCTGTAGTAAATGCATAATTCCACCAACCATAGAGTTGTCTGGTAAATCCAGCTGCAATGGCTAGTGCTATTGTTTGTTCTGCATGTATATGAATTAGACAGGCTTTTGAATAGATCTGCATCTGATAAACGACCTTGAGAATTTGATATTCTGATAATCCATCAATATTCCAGTCATAGATTGAATTTCCATCGTATTTTTGTTGTCTTTTAGTCTTTTCTTCAAGGATGATATCTGAAGGGGATGGTCGTGAATAAAACTGTTTTTGTTTAGGATATCGAGTAGGATATGGCTTTCGTTTGGAGTTATGAAATATTTTTTGAATATCATGAGTGGAAGAAATGTCTGTATCTGAGGTTTCATTAGCAGAGGGAAACTAATTTCTTTATCAGATTCGGATGGAGAAGAGAGTTGTTCTTGTTCGAGATTAGCAATAACTGGGGCTTTATCTTTATCTTTTTTCGAAGTAGAAATAGGTTTACTAGGTGGTTCTAAGCGTGAAAGTTGCACATTAATGCGTTCAAAGAATTCAGTTGAATATGCTTTAGGGGCGAACGAGGAGAGAGATGGCATAGAGGATGGCATACGGGAGGGTAAAAAAGAAGAAAGAGAAGGAGCGAGTTGTAAAGCGAGTAGATGGAGAAGGGACGTAATTTGGATTGTATGGGAAACGGGAGTGGAGGAAGAAAGGGTAGATAAATATAAATTTCTATAATTATTATGTTCGAGAACATGGTTTTGATCTTGTTTGATCATGAGACCATCATCGGTTATGGTAGACTTAAAAGGAATAGCCTTAATGGTGTCTTTGACCTGAATAGGTGCTTAAGGAGGGTGTTTTTGTTGATATGTTTCACCAGTGGTACTTGTCCACACAGTATTAATTTTATGGATAATGGATGGGCAGTGTTGAGCCAAAAATTCAAAGAAAGGCAAATTGGACTGAATTTGGTTTATGTAAGCAAAATATTTTTCGCGGATTAAAGCTTGTTGCTGCATAGAATATAGTTTACAAAATATAGGCTTTAATGGATGATGTAGAAAGTTTTGTTTTAATGCAATATAATCTATATGAAATTCATGGGATTCTTCAGTCGGGATAAATAAGTCATCGGACTCTATGGAAACAGTATGAATTTGATATTCAGCAAAGTCATTAATACTAACGTTATCAGTTTTGGAAGGTGACGAGTAAACTGGATATGCAATTCCTGTTCCCGTAAACAGGGGTGGTATCTGGTGTGGAGAAGAAGTCGAAGAGGTAGAGGGAGAGGGTGAAGATTTATGTTCTGCATATCGCCTTGATAAAGAAGTACGAGGAGCGAAGATTATATCAACTTTCCCATCTTCATGTGTAATGACTTGATGAATTTTTTGGGTAGTCTGTATAGATTCTTTTTTATTTGTATCTACTATAGTCCATTTATGAGGAATGTCTATGTCTTTCCATTTGATATTTAATTGTTTTCGATCGATCTTTGTATTCTTAATATTTGTTAAAAATAATGTTGTCGAACCGTTTTGGAGATTAGTATAAGCTACATCGGGAATTATTGTATGCATTAATTTATAATAAATGCGATATACAACTGCAACATTAGAACAAATTCCTAGCATTTTATACCCTTGGGAATAAATACCTAGGGTAGCGGCTTCATGTACAAATTCATCATGTAAACTTATTGTGAAATTAGGAAAACAATTGAAATAGATTGGACCGTCTGTAAGACTTCCTTCAATCATTCCTAATAACGAGTCATTGAGATCTGTATGTCGTTTATCACGAACCGAAACAAGAATATATGTATTGAGTCCTAACATGGTAAGGGGCTATATAGCAACTTGGATTAAACCAATATGGAGATATTTATGAGTTTCTCTGTATTGACAAATCTTTTCCGGAGAGATTAATAGTATTTCTTGGCCATCTTCATCAATTGATTGTGTATCTTCTTCTAACTTGATGACAAAATTTTGATGTTTTGAAAAAGAACCTTTATTATAGACATCTGCTAGTTTGATTGGTGGCATTTCCCAATTACAAAGAGATTGCTCAATCTGGGAAAAGGAGACTTCATGAATATTTTTAAGATCTATTGACTTCATGGGTTGAAGAGGTTTTGCAGAGGTGTCTGTGGAAGAACTTGACTCAAACTTCATTAATGATGATTTATTTGATAAAGCTCGAGAAATCTTTTTTATGACCTTACTCATTTTGGACTGAGGGTTGTCTTACACTTGGTCAACGAATTGCTGCTAGACTTACAACTCTTTAGTTTTCTACAGACTCCTGCATTTCAAGCAAAACGAACTTCCTTTCAAACTAATCTAACCAAACAATGTTGTTCTGATATTCCTTCTGCTTTTTGGGATCGCAAAAAACATATAGTCACTCTCCCTTATATCGATGAATTTACTGAAACACACATCCCTACCAAGGCCAATCCATCGCAAATGAATGCACGCCATCGTCTTTATGTGAAACCGAAATCAAGGATCTACTCGCTAAACAAACTAATCACTCCTTCTAAATCTCCCTGGAGTTGTCTGACTTTCTATGTAGAAAATGCTTCGAGCTTGAACGTGGTGCTCCTCGATTAGTCATTAATTATAAACCACTCAATAAAGTTCTCAAAACAATTCGCTATCCATTACCCAATAAATATGATTTGATCAAAACCACTACTTCAACTATAATATTTTCAAAATTCGATTTAAAGTCCGGTTTTAGCAAATCCATACATCCAATGACCACTATAAAACGACTTTTAATACATCGTTTGGCCAATATCAATGGAATGTCATGTCATTTGGCTTAAAAAATGCTCCTTGAGAATTTCCAAAAAATATGAACGATATTTTTAATCCCTATCGTGATTTCCTTCTTGTCTACATTGATGATATTTTAATCTTCTCCAACAATCTTGACCAACATTGGAAACATTTACATACTTTTCAAGCAATCGTCATCAAGAATGGTTTAGTTCTTTCGCAAAAGAAAATGCACTTATTCCAAACATTTAAATCAAAAGTTTTTAATTCGTGTTGATTGTAAAGCTGCTAAAGAAATTCTTTTGAAAGATGTTAAAAGTTTAGTATCGAAACAGATATTTGCTCGTTGGCAAGCAATACTAAGTATTTTTGATTTTGATATTGAATATATTAAGGGTGCACATAACTCTCTTCCTGACTTTTTATCTCGAGAATTTCTTACTACTGCTCACATTCATTACCTACAGATCAACATAACCAAATGTAATAATGATGTCATGATATTTTGCACACACTTTGCATAATATATAAACATTTTCCCCCTACCCTACCCATTTGCATCCCTAGTTATACATCCAATCTCGAAATACAGATATCTCGAAACCCCTAATGAACCCTAATTAAACAAACGTAGACACCAATCACTATTACATTTAAGTGGAATGTTAAGCGTAATTAGTCGAATTGGTTGCATTTGCACATACTTTGCATAATATATATTATACATTTTAGTCGAATGTTAAATTAGTTGAATCGGTTGCATTTACACATACTTTGCGTAATATATATGTATATATATTATAAATTTTAGTCGAATGTTAATCGTAATTAGTCGATATACGGTAAGTGCTATTTTTGGGTTCAAGTTTATTTTGTTTTATTGCAATTTATTTTGCTTCAAAATTTATTTTGTTTTGTTTCATTAATTATAGTTTTCAGGTACATTAATATAATTTTACATATCGTATAAATTAGTATAACGTTTTTTTTCAATATATATTTATATATATACACTATATATAAGTAATTGCAACTTTTTTTCAATATGAAACCGTTGTTATATATTCATATATAATTATTAATTTTTAAGTGCTTCTTCATACAAATATATAGTATAAGTTGTATGTATAGTATAATTTTTCCATCCATATAATATATATAAGTTATAAAGTGCTTTATTTTGTTTTTAAATTTTGTTGTTTGACTAAGTTTTTCTTTCATTATATATTGTGTAAGTTCTATATATATCGTATAAAAGCATAGTACTATATTCATATATATATATATATATATATATATCAATCAATTAATATTTTATTTTTATTAATATATTTATTTATTTAATTTTAAAGTGCTTTATGTTTGTGTATATATATATTTTATATATAATATTATAAATCCTTTATTTTTGTCCTAATGAAAATTTAATTTTTTCAGTTATACGAAACTTTTTAAGTGAAGTGTGCATCATTGAAGTTAAATTATTTTTTAAAAATAATTTAAATTGCCATCAACATACTATACTTTTTCTTCACAAAAATAATAACACATTACTTAAAAACACATATCAATATAAGAAAATCATATGCAACCATAACAAACATACATTATTATTTTTCACCAAAATTATATATAACACATTACACATTTTTAAAAAATACAAGCATAACACATGCATTACACATGGCACATTACATATTACAAATTTTTATTTACAACACATTACACATTTTTAATTAAATTACAAGCACATATGCACTTTAATTTTCACTAATATAAAAAAAAACATACAAAACATCACAAACTACACATTTCTAACCAACAAAATTACACGACTATAACATTTTATTCAAACAATTTAATTTTCCAAACAATTTTCACCCAAAAAATATACAAAACAATTTTATTAAAACATCACAATTACATATTTTCTCAAATAATTTTATTAAAAATTTCACAATTACAATTTTTTTAATTAACAAAAATATATTCAAATCAATTCGCAAATTAATATTTACATTAAAAAAATTAAATTAATATCCAAGGCACCGCAGAATGTGGCACTGAAAGGGGCAGGGCGGAAGGCGAGGCTGGCAGGGAAGAAACGAGGACGCTAGGGACGATGAAGGGAGAGAGAGGCGGAGACGTGAGGGTTGACGTATAGGAGGAGTTGATGGGCAGGGTTAGGGTTTCAGGCCAGCCAGCAGCGACGGCGAAAGGGAGGGCTGAAAGAAGGGAGGGAGGAGGAGATGGAGAAGGACGACGAGGAGGAGGTCGAGAAGGGCAGACGGTAAGGAGAGAGGGCAGAGATGCAGAAAAAGGCGAGGAGCAGAGAAGATGGACCAGAGGGAGGGGAGGAGAGGGGGAGAGGAACGATTTCAACGTGTAGGCCTGGAATTTAGCGACAGGGTTTACGTGGCCTATTCTTCCAATGCCACATGGCGAGCTTCATCGCCACATGGGTGGGGAAAATCTCCCTTGGGCGGAAATTTAGAGATGTGAGCTTATGCATTTCGAGATGCATAACAAAGTAAGTAGGGGGTTAAGGCCCATTATGTTGAGTTGTCAAGGTTATACTTCAGGCATTTTCACAAATTGAAATAAAAAAAATAGTAGAAATAATTTCAAATTTGGTATTGTAATAAAGCGAAATCAACACAGTACATAAAGTGAGTTAGAAATTAAGTTAACGTAACATTTCTCATCTTTCTTAAGGTTTTTTTTCTCTTGTCCGTCCCTTCTACTCCGCTTCCTCTCAAACAAGGGGACTTTGAAAAAAATTGCCCAAATGATATGCCCATAACGAAAACTAGCCTAGCATTTAAAAACAATGTATAATAGGCAAATATATCCTATAAATTTTTTACAAGAATATCTTAACATTTCAATTTTAGTAAAAATCTCATAACGATTTGAAATAATAAAATGTTGTTACAACCAAATTCGAATGATGTTGTAACAGGGAAATAAAACATAGTGCATGTATTAAATAAAGTAAGCCGTAAATAAACTAAACCACAACACGAGAGAACTTGTTCACGCAGTCTAGTCCACGATCTACATCTGCGTGGCCATGCTTAAATGTGAAAATCTATTAAGCTGAAAATCCAAACTTACACAAGACCTTTTTCAGTGACTCTCTCACTAGTCTTGATGCACTCCTTCTCACACTTACAATAGATTCTCTCCTAAGTCCCCTTGGTGTGTCGAGCACCCCTCGATTGGACTACCCTTCCCCTTGATAGTTTTACACAAGTCTCTGACTCGCACTATAAGGCTCCCCCTCACTAGAATATTCAAGTCCCCTTCGTGATTACATTTCGACGATAAAAGAAGTGAACAACACGTTCACAATACAAAGTAATTGAGATACATACTCTATCAACTTTATCAAATATATAGGCACACGAAAGACACAAAATCTTAACAATATCACCTAAGTCTTGATGAGTTTTCATATTCAAATAACCACTTTTCATCACATGTTGCATGTGGTAAACATGTTTCTGAATCCTGCTCCACTTCTTAGCACATTTTCGGTAGGTTATGGATGAGATCAAATATGTAGCAAACTCATTCTAAGTTCTTATTGCAATCGCATATTTGACTTGTTGCAACTGCTAATCCTTATCTATACCTTCAAAGTTAGTTTCATAATATGAGCACGCGAAACAAAATTTTGGTGAGTCATTTACCAAACCTCCAATCAGACAACTAATGACAATCACTTAACAATCTTAACACTAACACTATTCAAATTATCTCATCAAGTCTTAATTGTCGAATTTTGCCTTCATAGATAATAAATTGGTATTGAAAAATAGTGAGGTGTTGGATATTTGTTATGTTGTACTATTGAGTTTTTTTTCAAAAGACACCAATAAAAGTTAAAAAGAAACAACACTGCGTCCATTCCCCCTGATGCGTTAACTAACCACACCGTGGCTTAGAACAATGAACCGTGCATATCCCGAGGCGTTCGTTGGTAATCCCTTGTTGTACTTTAAGCAAACCCTAAATGGGGCCTCTGAGAAGATCATTACGATGCCTAAGTTAGAGAGGAATTGGAGAGACGAAGGGTTTTTGGGGTTTGAGAATCTACCTTTTGTTATAACCTAATATGGTATTTATAGGTTAGGGAACGTATCTCATTTGTTACCTAGTCAATCATTTTCCTTTTGTCACTTCTTCCATTTCGGGATTCACACTATTAGGTAAGTGTAAAGAGATTTGGGTTAACCAAGAATCCTGCTTTTCTAGACTTGCCAAATCAGGTAAATCTTTTCCTTAACCACTTTTATGAATCCTATGTTTCGAGGGTTACTAGATCCGAGAAATTTTTCCTTAGTCATTTAATGAATCCACTTTTTTGAGGGTTACCAAATATTGTAAATATTTCCTTAACTGCTAGATATGTATCTCGGGAACATTCCTTTTATTTGATCATTCTCGATATTAGCTTTGTGTACCTTAAAGTCGGGTGACACAAGCCACAAGTGTAAGACAACATGGACGTAATAGTGGCACCAACTATTACTGGTACCGGGTATATCGAATCCACAGGGACGGTTTAGTGCTAATTTATAATCTAATTAAGATAGTAAGTTAGGCAACGATGAGTTTGATATCTTAAATGGATATTTACAACTAAATTACTTCAACTAATTGCAAGGAATTTAAATTGAGTTTTAACACTGGAGAAATAATATAAGGGAGTTGATTTCACCTAGGTTGCATTCTTTCTATCCAATTATCATATTACAATCCCCAATTCAAGTGAGATAGGCAAATTTTCTTACTTTTTCACTCCACCTCAAGGTATCAAAGATGGTGATTCTAGCGTTGCACTCGGACTCCACCGGTCGCCGTGAGTAGCGTAAGTGCAATACCGTATTAGACATCAAATTTCAAGGTCTCCATTGTCAACGGTCATTGGTCAATGTACCATATGTTCAAAGATTACATTCCTATTTTTGGGTTGAAAACCCCAAAGTCATTGGTGAGTTCAATCCGTAAGTTATATACGTACTTGATCAAAGCAAGTATAGCATTAAGTTCAAGCAAATACAAGTCCACACAACAAATTGAAGAGAACATCATGAATCACATTGGAATTAGAAAGAATAGCAACCCGGGATCCATCGATCCCCGGGAAAAGAGTATTACCCTATAATAGGGCAATAAACAACACAAAACATGATGAAAACTAAAGAAAACATGAAATCAATACCTAGAGATCCAAGAAGAATCACTAAGTTTGATCCAATACCTTAGCTTCCCAAAGTGTTTTCTCTAAAGAAAAGTTGTTAATTCTACATCTCGTAATTCTATATCTCGTCCTCCTATATGTAGTCCAAGGGTATTTTTGTCCTAAAAAGTGGGCTCAAAACCCTAAAAAGGTCCAAAGGTGATATGATTGATGGAGGTGTTGAGGTGCCAAGGTTAGCACCAGGATCTAAAGGCGGTGTGTGCGACTACCGTTAGGCGCTGAGGTGCCAGTCATGGCGTTAAGTAGGGGTCGGTTAGGGCGTCATAGTGCCTAGGGTCGCCCTAGGTAGGATAGTCTCATAGAATGAGGCGCTAGGATGCAGGTTTGGTGCTAGGGCGCCATAAGGGGTGCTGGGGTGTCAGGTGCGGTGAACCCATTGGATTCTAGCGCTGAGGTGCAGTTCTGGCGCTGGGGCGTCATGGTTAGCGCTCAAGGCTGAAACATGAACTTTTTGCTCCTTTTTCGCGCCTCGACTCCTAACTTCATTCCTTAGTTTTCCCTGATAAGTCATTAATTATGTAGTATTATTTAAGGTATTTATATATTTTTATGGTTAAGTCTCCAAAATATTAGCCAATTGTGTTTATTTATTATTTTCAAGTTTAATGGAGTGCATGGTTGAATCCGGTGTGAAAAACTACGCAAAATGAGTATTTATATACAGTGTGATCAGCGACTGTTCGATTTGCCTTAAGACATGCATTGTATAAGTGATGAAGAGACAAGAGCAACTGAGTGACGCAATTCGTAGACACAGTTGAGCGACAACAACAATAGAGCCACTCGATCACTCCTCAAGATCAGCATGTTATATCAAGAATCAAATGAGATAAGGGAGGATCCAGCCTCAGGATCCATGTTGCACCGTGTCCTACAACTTCGATGAATCTGCCTACGATCTCTACTCATTCTAGCACCCTCGAATTTGTCTCGGGATCCGTGCTCACAAACTTCCAGATTTTCGCTAAATCTTAAACGAGTATTCTTTACTTCTTTTAGCCTTTGATCTTCCTCAAGATCCATGCCAGTACAGTCTCCCACATCTTTACATGAAATTTATGTGCATTCTCTTACCCACCAGCACACTGTTACGTGTCGACGTTTCACTCGCCAGCCACGTCTTTAGTTAGCTCCACAACTAACTAGCCTTCATCACGATAGCAAATGAGCACCTCTCCACCAATCCGCTTCTGCCACGTGTCCAATACCCCAAAAACGAATCAAACACAACCATCAAATCGTTCTTGGTGCACGTATCACTAAACAACCTACGAAATTCACTTTCTCTCTATTATAGAGACCAAATTAAAGAGTTCGATATAAATAAAATTTAGGTTTTTAATTGAAAACTCTCTCCGGACACCAAACAATCATTCTCTCTTCTTCCTCTTTTATTTTTTTAGTAACTTTCTTTATTATTTTAATGGAGTTATTCAAAAAATGTCGACTAATATCCACAGATCTAGGTCGGAGGTGGATCGAATAAGTAGTTAGTTTCATGGATTCCTTGTGAGATATATCTAATTTATTATTTTGTTATTCTTTTATGTTTTATTTCTTTTGGCACTCATTTGAATCTAAAGTTAGATTTATTTGTTTGTAAAGGGCCCTTGCATGCATAATAAATTGACTATCTTTAGTTGTTGAGTCGAAGCATCAGCCCTTATGTGATAGACTCATCTAAGTAACAATCGACCATACTGATTGCTTCAACCCTTTTGGAATCGGTCAAGTGCCCTAGGAATATAGGCTAAAT
Source organism: Stephania cephalantha (assembly GCA_039657325.1). Classification (NCBI taxonomy): domain Eukaryota; kingdom Viridiplantae; phylum Streptophyta; class Magnoliopsida; order Ranunculales; family Menispermaceae; genus Stephania; species Stephania cephalantha. The sequence goes on from CM077579.1 coordinate 5,754,906, forward strand.
TGGAAGCATCCGTACTTGTACAATTTAGTTGTCTAGGTGTAATGCCTTCGCAAAACCCATTGCGGTCATCGTGTTAAACTCAATTCGCTTTAGTATAGGGTTATACCTTTGGCTAAGGAAGTAGTCATTGTCGTACTTTGGCTATCGAGAATAGGAAGTGCGAGGAACCGCGTACTTTACCGAGTCTATAGCTACACTAGAATATAATTAGATTACATATCTTTGTATGGATCAAAGACTAATGAGTTCCATGTGCCATTAGACTAAGTTCGAGAACCCGAAAGCCTAAGTTGTTTCCCCTATTAAATTTCTTTCTCTGAAAAGTATTTTACATTCCTTTAGTTTTTAATTGTTTTCTCAAATATTTTCAAAAACCCTCGATTTAATTTCTTGTTAGTTAGTGTAGTTTAGAAACCTTGGTCTTCATAGATCAATCCCGTGCTTGCTACTACTGCAGTACTTGTGGAACTTAGTAAACTCACCGGCATTATATATATTGATGCATTTGACACGCGTCATTCCCACTTGACTTGCCATCCCATTTTATTATCGTTTGGACCTATTACACACAAAATACACCAAATAAATATCAACTCATCATTTATTTTCTAATATGTTGAGTGAATACTACTCAAAAACCATTAACATTATGCTACGCATCACACACCTAAACATGAGATTTTCCTAGTCCCTAGAAAAGAAATAAGCACAAAAAGAAGCAATTTATTTAAGCCAACAATCTAAGCATGAATAACATCAATCCATAGTCTGAAAACACTGATTATAGACAAACACAACTTATTCCCATATTCAGTTATCCTTATGTCTCAATCTTAATGGCCTCTTCCAATCCCAAGTTCAAACCAAATATTGAATTAACTCAAGGCCTTTCAACGGCCTACGAACCGACCCTTTCAACCCAACCTTCATAAGCATCCACTTGTTGGGTTTTGGGGTTCATATGCAGCGAAAAATTCAAAAAAGAATTTGAAAAAACCCAACAGGATTGAAAATAAGTTCTATTAAACTAGATCTACAAAAATAAACCATACCTTAATCCGTGATTTCCTTCTCTGATTATTCAATCTCCAATATGTTCTAGAGCGCATCCTCTATCAAAAATCTATAAACGAACAGTAGCCACAATTTGGAGTGCTATCCCCAAGAGAGATATAAAACGTTTTTCTTTTTTCTCCCAAAATTCAAAGAACTCAAAAAAATTAGTATTTGGGCAGTTTAAGCAAATAACACATAGCCCTTATTAATAAGTTATCATATAACAAGTCATAAGGGCTTTTATGTCATGAATTTTATCATATAAAAATTATTACTTTGGATCAATTGAAATTGTGCAAAGTCATTCTTTGTGTGCGACCCAATAGGTTCATGCAACGTTGGTAGTGAACCAAAATCATTTTGATACACAAGTCATAAGCAGTCTCTAGCAAGGTATTATGACTACCCAAGTAGCATGAATATCAAAATCGATACAAACTAATGAATAACATATATCATATCCTTTTGTCATGTGATATCCTTTGATTAAATATAAGGCATGGAAAGTCACCATTAATGTTCAATCGTACTAGTCTCGATCTTTAGGTAAACCGAAAACATCTAAATGACATTGATCATGTCAATTTACATGGACATGACCATTATCAGTCTATCATATCGAGGGATCCACTGATATCTCTCTCTATACAAGAGTGAAAAATTATATCTTGATTACATAGATTCACATATTATTCACATGGTAACCAATCACAATCTTTATAATCGCCCGGTTGAGACAACGTTTGGTTGTGTCAAATTACCATGCTCATAATATTGAAGTCTATGGTAATTGCAAGTCGAATGACTAAATGATATACCTATCATGAGTAACACATATGACTTAATCCATGTGGTGTTTTCATAGCGAGTCAGTCCAGTACCTTGTTCCTTAACAAGTACTTATGATCTCAATTCGTATCCCTATACGCATGATCATCATATGACCATCAATCAAGATTTACACTAGCCTTAATTCATTATAGTTTCCATTATATTGATCGACTAGGGACATTTAGGATATTTCAACAAATACCCATGAATCTTACTATAAGGTAAATATGCAATCACTTATAATAAAACATCAAATGAAAACCTTAATTTTATTAACTAAAATTATAAGATAAACAGTGTTTGTAGATTGACCTAAGACACATGCCCCAAAACCACTTTCGACAATCTAAGTGCAAATCCAAGAGTCTAGCCTCCACTACTAGAAAGAGTCCACAAAAAGATTTGAAACATCAATGATTCTTCATTTAAAGCATCAACTTCCAAGAGATTCCATAGGCTCATTTTTCGATCTACTCTCCACTATCATCAAACTTAAAAGACTAAATATCCTCAAGTCTTTAATAGGTTGTAGTGGCACCACGGCTTGGTTTATCAAAAAGCGGATATTTAAGCTTAAACAAAGTTAGATAGATTTCACAAACCCTTTCCTTAGAAACATAGAGCACTTACAAAGATAAAACTCACAAAAACTCAAACTTTTGCACCCACTCTGAAGTTTTACTCATCACATTAGTCCATATTTTTCTTTTTTTTTCAGACTTAATTTGGTGGATTCATTCATTTTCTTTTGACGTTCCCCTTTTTCGGGTTGATTTCATTTTTCACTCAAATTTTACAATCTCTTTTCATCATGGATAATGGTTACATATGTCTATAACTTTAGGTGGTCTATGGCTTCTTGGCTCGGGACAATGTTTGGTGCCAACAATTCATGATAAGCAAAGCTCAACGGAATGGCTAGCGATCTTATGTGTGGGAAGGATACATATAATATTAGGTAAAACATTCAAACAAGACCTAACTCCTCTCCTCAATCCTTTAGATTTGGAATTTATCGCCTCAAATGGATCTAGAACAAGTTCTAGAATTCCCAAATCCTCATTAAAGCCCGCGTACATTTAATTTATTCCTTTTTTGTATTGGTATAGGTCATTTCTTACATTGAGCTTCTCTGGAGAATCTTCGATCTAGCTAAGCTAAACACTTAAGCACATGTGTACTTTACTCTTCCTTAAGTATTTCGTGTCATTGGTTTGATAACATTTCTATCCTAAGTTGTCAGCCATATAAAATGAGAATCAATAGAATAACATTGTTTCTTATTTCATGCACATAATACCTGATGAGGCACTCATTCCCAAAATAACTATGAAAGGATGCAAGTGAATCCCCCATCCCCTAAAGTTATTTAGTTCAGTGTTCTCAATGAAACTCAAAATAAAACAAACCAAAAATAGGCAAGAGGACAAGAACCAATATCGAATTAAATAACAAGTATAAAGCAGTCAAGATAGTATGAACACAAAGAAAACAAATAAGCAAATAGGAGATATAGTATCTAAACTGAGACTCCCCTGAGTTGAAATAACCTAACGCTCAAATAGATAAAAAAGAGATCAGTCCTCAAATAGAGAAAGGAAATCGTCACTCACATGATGCTCGCTAACATCATCATAGTAACAGGCTGAATCGTGGAAATGGTAGCCACGATCATCAGGGTAACAAAATATGTATCTCGTATATTATGCCATCCCCTCATGATGTGACACAGTAGCACACAGGTAGGCTCGTTGCTCCTTGAGTTGTGCCTATTGTAATCGCTCCATGTTGTCTAGTTGTTGTTTTATAGCTTGTTGTTCTCGCTGCATGTCCTCCGAAAGTCGAAAGTATCTATCATATGGGGGTGCTACTGCTGATGTTGGTGATGTGCAATTATAGCTAGTGGGTTTGGGTCTTCATCACCCTGTGTTGCCTTAGTATCATCTTAATATGCCTCTTGCTCCTTAGCATGAGTAAGTCCACGTCGATGCGCTCGTCTCTGTGCTGGCTGTTGTGCTTCTTGCTACTGCCCTGACTGATCATCATCAGAATCAACATATCTTAGAGGCGAACCACATTGCCTTAGTGTGGCATCTAAAATAGTACCCAACTTGAATGTGTATTCATTAGACTCAAAAGGGAGTTTAGCTCGCTTGCAGAGAAGAGTGATGATCCATGGGTAATATAGAATTTTTGGTGGAGGTCCTTGGAGAAAACTTAACAATAGTGGTGAAATGACTTCTCCCAAATCCACCTTATTACGTGCCAAATAATGCTCCAATAAGGTAGATCTCTCATAAATCATCTCACTAGTATTTCCCGATGGCATCAAAGTGGAGCATATAAAATAGAGCTAACCTCGGTGTGCACGCCTCAAATTTTTCGTTGACAATTTTTGATCATGTACGCCATCCTTACTTCGTTTCCACACAGCTCTACTTGGTACACAAATTATTTAAGCAATCTGTTGTTTTATGTAGCTCCCCGGATGTTGTGGAAAGTAAGATTTTGCAGTATCACCGGATATCCCTAAAGCCTTTTTCACTGAAGGACCATCAATCAGAAATTCCACACCTCTCGCCCATACTTTCTTTCCCTTACAATTGCGGTATCCATTGGCGTATAATTCACGTGTAAGCTTCATGGATGTTCTAGGTGATTGTGTTCTAAGTTATTTATTAATTAGCATATTCTAATTTTTATTAGCATAGATTATTCATGATTTTCATTGAATGTTAATACTATCATATTTCTATGGTGTTGAGTTTTATCCAATGGGTAGATTTGCAATGATAAGAATGTGATTTTTCCATTGAATTTAGGAAAATCGGTGGCTTGCTAAAGGCTACCAACCTATTATGAGTTATGATTTAATGATTCCAAGATTCAAAAACTCCATATGATATAATTATAACTATATTATGAAGTATTGTTGTGTTCTAGCGTTTGAATGCAATCCAAGTATATTACAAGGTTTAGTGAGGGTTTGTTTAGATGTTTGTTTAGATATTTTATTTATATTGATTCATTGATTATATGATTGTTAATTTTAATTGCATTAGGTTAGTTTATTGAATTTTAATTTTTTATAGTTTAGTCATTTTATTTAATTGTTTATTTTGTTTTGATATTGATAGTGTGAAATTCCGTTTAATTAAATTAGTTAAATTAAAACAAGTTAAATCCATTAAAACTTTAGGGTAGCCTTAGTTATTAAGAGATTTGAAAAATCCATGTGGAAACGATATTTCATTTACCACTACTACAAATAATAGAAAAATGCGGAGAACTATTATGTACGCTCGACACGTGTCAATTTTTGGCGCCGTTGCCGGGGATTTTAAAAATAATCTCTTGGAAACGTTCTTGTTAAAAGTAATAAAATATGGCTGAAGACGAGGAAGAATGAACTTTTAGGTAATCTGATAGGAATGTCACTGCTTATGAACCTAAGTATATAACTTTTACAATATAATTTTCAGAATTCGAGTTGAAGTTTAGACTCATAGATTCTTTAACATGTTTTTATGGTGAAGATAATAAAGATGCTCAAAAGTTTATTACGGAGTTTGCACATAAAGTAAGCACATTAAAACCTAAGGATATAGAAACAGATTATGTTAAATTAAAAGCTTTTCCTTCTGTATTAAAATGCCAAGCTTTAGATTGGTCATTTTACCTCCCTAAAATTTCATAACCAATTGGTCAGAGATGCTACAAGTCTTCCTTACTCATTACGTCCCAGCAAGACAAATTAGCTTATATAGACAAAAAACTAGTAATGCTAGGATGGAAATTGGAGAAAAGATAAAGAAGAGCAAAATAGTCAATTAGAGAAAAAAGTCTAGTGATTAGCCAGGGAATCCAAAATATACTAGGAATCACAACCTAAATCAGTAGCAGGAAAGTGTCAGTGAATCTACAGTGAATTGGGGAATAAACTAGAAATCCCAAGCTGAATTGGTAAAGCACAAAGAACTATTTTCAATGATTGAATTAGCGATTTGTATATAAGTTAGGAATCGCTAACAAATCACTGAGGTTGATAACATTTTTTTTTAGATTAATATAAAGAATTTGAGTTTATCTAGGATATGTATACATAGGGAGACTATAAAAAGGCCACAGAGCTTCGAAATAACTCTCTTCTTTTCTTCTACATTATTTCTATTTGCCTATTCTATATTTCTAGTTGACGTTTGAAGATAAATTAGAGCTTCGATTTATTTTAAAGTATTTATTTATTTATTATGTCTTTTAGTTATATATTTACATTGTTTATTTCCAGCATGAGTAAGTAGTTTATCAATCTAAACAAACTATAGACATGTATATACTTTGGATTGCTAGATAGTTATAATTAAGGAATCACATACTTAATGCTTTAAATCTATTCATACACGTCAATCACGGATTTAACTAACTGTTTTTGCGTTTTACAACTAAAGAAGATTAATATTGCATGCATAGTTGCAAATGTGTATTGTGGTATTTTGATTCTGAATTTATGTCTATAGTTATTGACAATAATTATATAAATAGTAACTATGATTAATCTATAGGACTTTCCCGAGTGGATGTTCTAAGGGATTGTGTTCTAAGTTGTTTACTATACGGCTTCAGTTAATATTGACTTAGATTAGGCATGATCTTCATTGAGTCTACTGCTATCGTATTTTTATGGTGTTGCTTTTTATCCAATAGGTAGACTTACAATGAAAAGAATATGGCATTTTCATTGAATTTAGAAAAATCGGCGGCTTGCTAAAGGCTATCAACCTATTATGAATTAGGATTTAATGATTGCAAGATTCCATGTGTTATAATTATAACTATAGCATAAAGTGATGTTATGTTCTAGTGTTTGAAAGCAATCCAAGTATATTACATTGTTTAGTAAGGGTTTATTTAGATGTTTGTTTAAGATATTTGACTTATATTGAATTAGAGTATTGTTTAATTTAGTTTGAGTTAAATTGTTTAGATTAAGTTAGTTAGTTTGATTAATTAAGTTAGTATATATAGTTTTCAGTTATTTAATATTTTAATTCCCATTTAATTAGAGTAACTAAATTAATAAAAATAAGAAAAAATACTTTCCTTTGAGATTTGAAAAATCCTTGTGGACACAATATCTCATTGACTACTACTACAAATAATAAGAAAATACGAGAAGCTATTGTGCACACTCGACACGTGTCAAATTTTGGTGTCTTTGATGAAGATTTTTAAATAAGTTCTAAGGATTTTAGGCGTTGTATGGTCTATACACTTTGTTGTGTTAATTCTACAAGATATTTACATCCGTTTGATCCTGAAACATTTATAACTTTTAATCGAAGTCTAAGACAACAACTTGGGGAAAATTTAGCTAATAGGATGAAAGATAATAGTAATGATATTAATCACAATGTCATTAATAATAATAATAATAAAAGATTTATCAATAATAATAATAATAATAATAATAATAATAATAGAGAACTCACTTTTAGATAAACAAATCAAAATGTTACAGCATATGAGCCTATATGCACAGCGTGCCCCGTTGGATTTCCTTAATTGGAACTTAGATATGGATTTATTAGTGCCTTACTTAACTTTTACGGTAAATACAATGAAGACCTACAGAAATACATAAGAGAATATCAACATAAAGTTAATGGGATGAAACAGAAAGAATGTACTTTAAAACAAGTCAAACTTAATGCTTTCCCTTTTGCATTGAAAGATCAAGCACAAGATTGGTTGATCTATCTCCCACAAGATTCAATAACTACATGAAATCAAATGTTAGAAGCTTTCTTAGATGATTATATGCCTGCTAGGAAAATTAGTTCCTATAGAGAGCAATTATAGTTGCAAAGATGAAAGACGATGAAAACTTTAATGGATTTTGTGATAGATTTCAAAGACTAATTTCTTATTGTCCACAACATGGATATACTCAAAGAGCTTTACTAGAATGTTTTTATGAAGGACTCAATCAATTTGAACAAAGGTTATTAGACACAGCATGTGGTGGATCTTTATATGAGACAACACAAACTTTAGCAAAAGAAACTTTTAATAAAATGACAAAACAATCTAAGCAATATGGTGAAAAGGCTAAATCCTCAAGAAAAAATCCTCTATGAAGTTGATAATAAGAGAAATAATGCGTCTGACGATAGAAAGGCTGATTAATCATGTAGTTAAGTCCTATGTGGCTAAGATTTGAGCTTAATTATGAGATTAGGTCGGGCGATGCCCTAGATTAGAGAAGGGGCCGTCATAGTTGGTATCAGAGCCATAATTTCTCAATAAGTAAAACACTAACTTGAATACAACATAAATATTAGATGTGGAAACCAGATGATCTTGGCCTAGAAACTATTAGTTGGGAAGTGAGTGAAAGTGAGATGGAGATTTCTTATATGTACATGTTTGTTTCTATATGTATATAAACTTTATCTATGTAGCTGCTGGTGTCACGTCGTTAACTGGTAGAGCACGATGGCAGATCGACGCAAGATTAGAGATTGCAGCAGCTCTAATAGTGACAGTATCGGGAGCGATAGCTGAGACTGTACCATTCCTTACACCTACATCTTCCAGCACATCAGTCGAGGCCCAACTTGTGAAGGACTTTGTCAAACTCAAGCTAGCCTGCTCCAACAGAGTGAGGAGATTTGAGAAGATCGAGATAGGTAGGGTAGAGTTACTTGCTGACTTCAGAGTCCTCGAGTTTTAATGTTCGACGCGATTTTAGGGATGGACTGGTTATCAGCATACCATGCACATATTGACTGTTTGAGTAAGACAGAGATATTTGAGATCACAGGGCGTTCGATATTCACCAATAGAGGTATATCAGCAAGGGTAATAGGCATTAGATGTCGACCTGCGACTAGAGAAGAGATGGAGGCATTGATTGCACTATACACAGTAGCAGAGATTCAGGGACCTAGACTTGAGGATATATCGGTTGTTAAAGAGTCTTCAAATGTGTTTTTACAGGATTTAATTGGGATACCACCGTCGCAAGAGGTTGATTTTATTATTGAGTTGGTACTAGGCACTAGACCTATTTCCATACCGCCATTTCGCATGGCTCCCCGAGAGTTAGAGGAGGTGAAGACTCAGCTTCAGGACTTGGGACATAAGGGATTCATCACACCCTCTATGTCGCCAAGGGGAACACCCGTCTTTTTTTATGGAGAATAAGGATGGTACTTTGAGAATGTGTATCAACTATAGACTGTTGATCAAAGTCATAGTCAGGAACAAGTATCCACTACCGAGGATCGAAGATTTATTTGATCAGCTAAGAGGAGCACAATATTTCTCTAAGATAGACCTGTGATCAAGGTATCATTAGCTTAGGATCAGGTATGAGGATAGGTCCAATATAGCTTTTAGCACGAGATATGGACATTTTTAGTTCACGGTCATGCCATTTTGGTTGGCCGATGCCCTTGTAGTATTTGTAGATTTTATGCATCGGGTGTTTAAATCATTTCTTGGCCATTTCGTGATAGTCTTCATTGATGATATATTGATATATTCGAGGATAAGAGAAGATCACGATTAACACCTCAAGGAGATGTTGTAGATTTTGAGGAAGTACAAACTCTATACCAAGTTCAGCAAATGTAAATTTTAGCTTTCAGAGGTCAAGTTTTTGGGGTATGTTGTTGGAGCAGCAGGGATAGCAGTGGATCCGGATAAGATTAAGGAAATTATTGATTGGTCATCACCGACTTTAGTAACTGAGCTTATGAGTTTTCTAGGTTTGGCAGGGTATTATCGCTGGTTTGTGAAGGATTTTTCAAAGATCGTTTCACCGATTACTAGATTGACCTAGATGGACGTCAGATTTGATTGGTCAAAGGAATGCAAGGAGACATTTGCTCAATTGAAGAAATTATTGACTAATGTGCCAGTGTTAGCATTGCCGGAGGCTGGATAGGGATTCTTGGTGTATACAGATGCTTCTCATATGGGACTGCATTGCGTGTTGATACAGGGTAGTGGTATGGTAGCTTATGCCTCTAGACAGTTGAAAGTACATTAGAAGAATTACCCCACACATGATTTGGAGTTGGCAGCAGTAGTGTTTGCACTGAAGGTGTGGAGACATTATATGTATGAAGAGAAGTTCACACTCTTCACTGATCACAAGAGTTTGAAAATATCTCTTCACACAGAAGGACTTAAATATGAGACATCGGATATGGTTATAGTTTCTGAAGTATTACGACTTTTCAGTGGAGTAACTCCCATAAAAAGCCAACGTAATCACAGACGCACTGAGTAAAATACCGATTAGAGATACTGAGGTTGTCAAATGCCACACGACGCACGAATATGGGTTACTTGAGGCAGCGACAACAACATGTTCATCAGAGGTTCCTAAAGGTACTCGAATTGAGATTTTCGCACAGATGAGAGTACAGATTGTGTCTACACAGAGGGTGTCAAAGGGTCAGAGGATCGATAGGTCGTACCCGAGGTTTAGTAAGTTGGTGAAGAGCACGGATTATGTTGACTGGATGGAGATGTCTGAACAGTGTTTGAGATATAGAGATAAATTGTGGATAGCGTCCGTACCGACGCTGAGAAATGAGATTCTTCAGGAGTCACACAATTCCCGATTCACTATTCATCCAAATAGAACCAAAATGCGCCATGATATGAAGAGATTTTTGATTATTCAGGAATTATGGGATATGTCAGTAAGTGAAGGCTGAACATCGCAGACCTCGAGGGTTCTAAAACCATTTCTCATTCCACGATGGAAATGGGAGGACATCTCTATGGATTTTGTAAGGGGATTTCTAAAGACTGCCAGGAGACATGATTCTATTTGGGTGATAGTAGACAGATTGATGAAGACTGCTCATTTTCTACAAGTAGCAGCGCATTGCACATTTTATCAGTTGAGTATACTATTCAAACGAGAGATTATCAGGCTGCATGGAGTACCATTGACTATCACGTCTGATCGAGATGTTATATATACGTCTAGGATGTGGCAGAATATGCAAGAGCAGTATAGTACACACCTACAGTTTAGCACGACTTTTCATCCTCAGACTGACGGGTAGACTAAGAGATTGAGTCAGGTTCTCAAGGATATGTTACGGGCTTATGTGTTGGAGCTTGGTAGATCTAGGGAGGAGTACCTGCCGTTGTATGAGTTTGCTTACAACAACAGTTATTAGGCCAGTATTGAGATGGCACCATTTGAGGCTTTATATAGCAGACCATGTCATTCGTCATCGTGTTGGGCTAAGCCAGAGGACAGGGAGATTGTGGGGCCTGAGATTGTTGTTGACCACACGGAGAAGGTCAAATTGATTCGTCATAGACTCAAGGGAGCCCAGGATAAATAGATGAAGTATGTAGACAAATATCACGGTGGTCTTACGTACACCAATGAGCCTTTGTATATTTGAAGGTTTCCCATCGGAAGGGTCTTCAGAGGTTTGAAGTGAAAGGTAAGCTTGCGCCGAAGTTCATCGGGCCTTTATGATTAAAAAACGGGTCATGAAAGTTACATATGAGTTTGAGCTGCCTCCATAGATGTTAGGGATTAATCCAATCTTTCATATTTCGATGCTTCGATTAGCTGAGTCGAGAGTAGGTGTTCGACCGATTGTGGATTTGAGTCAAATAGACCTAAGCGATGATATTACTTATGATGAGCGGTCTATTCAGATACTAGATTGAAGATTACAACAGTTAAGGAACAAGTTTGTCCCGAAGGTTCTCGTCAAGTGGCAGTTCCATGATGATACAAAACTCACTTGGGAGTGGAAAATCTATATGATAGGTAGGTTTTGTAACGACCTGTTACCTTAAGCTAGTGATTAGTACTAATCTAAATCCTAATTAATCCGAGTTAGGCTCGTTATTAAGTTTGGCATACCTCAATTAGAGTGTGCGCGCGTTTTCATGATGTATGACGTTTGTTTGTATTGTTAAATCAATTTATATATAGGTTGTTGTATAATACCAAAATTATACACAAGCCTATAAAACGGAAAATACTCAATAGACTAAGGCCTACTTGGGACACCAAGTGTGACGAGGGAGTCGTGGCAAGAGTGAGCACGCTCAAGGACACTTGTAGGCATGTTCAGTGAGTTTATTGGTGAATAATACTCGATATATATATGTTTTTAAATATATAAATATATATATTGGAAAATAAAAGAATATTAGAAATATATGGATTATTGTATTGTTTCAACGAAGCGTAAGTGCTTGATGTGTCAAATTTCATGTCACTTTAAGGAGTGTCACTATAACGCATCAACCACGCGATCGATCTCGAGATAGCACGACGCGTATCTCAAGAAAAATCCATATATAAATAAAAGTTGATCATTATCCTCACAATTCGATCATTCGAGAAGAAGAGGAGGCTCGATTTCGATTCCGATCGAAAGGGGATAATCCGGGGAGCTGAATTGAACCAATTTAAAGAGCTTAATCGAATCAACAACACGAGATCAACGTTTAGGTATGATTTGTTCTTCTGTTTTTTGAAGTTTAATTCGATGGTGATGCTAGGAATTTAGTTAATTATGAGGTTTTATAAGTAGAATTGGTTTATAACCTCATTAGAGGTCCTCCCTGGTGATTTGGGATTGTAATTGTTGAGTTTGGAGACGATTTGGGCATAGCGCGCTACACGTACCGAGGAAGATGACTGACTTGTGGATAGCGCGCTATCCATGTCATGTAGCGCGTTACCAGACCCTTAAAACCAACAACTGTACTGTGTTTTATGAATAATTTTCGGGGGACTTAGGGACTGGTCTAGGGGTTCTAAACATAGTGTATTAAACTTATATTGATCCCAAATGATTGGTGATAGGTTGAGGAATACCGAGGAAGAGTGAGATGACTGGAAAGTTAGGGAGTTAAAGAAATAGAGACTTAGACCGAGGTAAGTACGGATTCGCTTATTTATCAATATTACCTGGCTATTTAGTATATTTAGCTCATGTAGTTGTTGTATTGAAATGGGGGATTATGTACATTGTGATGGTTTTTCTAATGAGCAAAAAACGGTGTCTAATGTGATCCACGAGTGTAACTCCTCAGGGCTAAGACCAGGTTGTATAGTACTTGGGGTTGATCTCCCAGTCTATACGTAACTCCTACTCAGTTAATAGGTTGCGTGGTGACATATTCACTAGAAGGCTTAGGATAGAACCATTGGGTATTAATCGTTTGGCTAAACATCACATATACGTTGTGTGTTGGTTTAGCACTCCTATTAATGGCGCCAGTGGTTAATCGACCTTAGTTTTACAAATAAAATGGGGATCACAGTGTATAAGTCCAAGACCTTTGCTTTGCATCCGTTATATATTGGTTTATATGATTTCCATATTCTTGTTAGATATCATTGGTGCATATTGTTATTGCATGATATCCTTGAATATTATATGGAATGTTGATGATTAGTGTGAATCTTTACTTACTAAGCAAGTTGGAGCGCTCACCCTACTTAACATTACAGGTAGATCCGACGAGTACTACAACTATGGGATGGAGAAGTTATAGGAGTCTTGAACTTCTCTTCGATGTAATGACTTCCCCTGGTCTTATATATTGGTGTTGAATTACAATTTTGTAATATCACATGGGATGGGTGATTTATATAACCGAGGTTTATTCAGGTTTGTTTTAAATACTGTATATCTTCTTTTGATTATCGAAAAGGTTTTTAAATTTCTGCTACGTATATTAATTGCTTTATTTCGACAGTCAATGTACAGTAGTGCTTATCAGGTGTAGGTGGTAAGGCTACTTGCTCTAGTTAAGTCTAGTAAGGGTAATATGGGCTTAATTAGGGTATTGCCCTAATCAGGTTAAGGGATGCTACAGTTTGGTATTAGAGCCAAGGTTTATAAAGCATGGTTTCATTATTCTGAGATTTATTATAATCAAGGAATAGCTCCGATACAGTTTGGTATCAGAGCCATAGGTTTTAAAGCCTTGGTTAGCCATGGTTTATAAATCTCGAAACAATGATTTATTAGAATCAAGGAATAACTCTGATATAGCGTGGTGCTAGAGTTTATGGTTTATCACTTTTAGGAATAAAGTTGTAACAGTGATACAGTTGGTTATCATGGACAAGGCTCTGACCATACATTCACTTTAGAATGGTGTTAGAAGTGAATGAAAGCCTACTTTGAAGTTTAAGGTACTCTGATTACCCTAATAATGGAACCTAAGTTTATTGACTTTTAGAGTTGTCTCGAGTTATGAATAAACTTAGGATTTGATAAACGGTTTTTATCGTGATTTTGGGGGTAACCAAAAGATAAAAGACTGAGATATGTTATTTGTTGTGTATACTATATCTACGTGGTAGATATAAGAATTATGTCTTTTTTGAACGATAATAAGATGATTGAACTTCATCTATTTCTCATGATATGAGAAAGTATTGAGGTAAGAGCTCCGAAGAGTCTTAGCCTCAGGGAGATAAAAAGGAAAGACATAAGAAAAGTTACAAAAATGAAAAAAAAACTCTTCTCCAAGTAACATCTTCAGTGGTCTTTCTTCTTACCGATATTATTAGATAAATAATAGTCAGTGAAGAAGTATAGATTGGATCAAGACCTTGAGGTGTATATTACGAGAATGAAAATTATGAAATAATGAAACACTGAATGACTTTCGATGAAACTCAAAGATGGCGGACTACTTTGAGAGATGATTTAATACTAGTATTGAGACTAGTATGGAAGTAATGAAAGTTATCCAGTAAACAAACTAGTGGTAAATGATAAAAGACTAATGGAGGTTAGGAAACCACTAATGCAGTTATACTTCATAAGTTGTTATGAAGTTGATATTCCAATTACGGTGTAAATCCATATTGGAATAACAAGTGGTTTATTAATAAAAGATAGTTAAATCCAGAATATACCAGTGAGTTGGTAAGATATCCTAGTCTATCTATTAGACTGGTATAGTCTAAATTAGGGAGAATGAGTGGTCAGTGAATCTAAGGATTAATGTGTAGTAGTCGAAATGAGTATTCATTGGTTTATATGATTTCCATATTCTTGTTAGATATCATTGGTGCATGTTGTTATTGCATGATATCCTTGAATATTATATGGAATGTTGATGATTAGTGTGAATCTTTACTTACTGAGCAAGTTGGAGCTCACACCGCAATTAACATTACAGGTAGATCCGACGAGTGCTTCAACTATGGGATGGAGAAGTTATAGGAGTCTTGAACTTCTCTTCGATGTAATGACTTCCTTTGATCTTATATATTAGTGTTGAATTACAATTTTGTAATATCACATGGGATGGGTGATTTATATAATCGAGGTTTATTCTGGTTTGTTTTAAATATTGTATATCTTATTTTAATTATCGAAAAGGTTTTTAAATTTTCATAGCATATATTAATTTTTTTATTTCGATAGTCGATATACAGTATTGCTTATCAGGTGTAGGTGGTAAGGTTGTTGGCTCTAGTTAAGTCTGGTAAGGGTAATATGGGCTTAATTAGGGTTTCAGGTCGGGTATTGCCCTAATCGGGTTAGGGGATGCTACAGGTTTCCTTATCTCTTCGAGTCTGGTTTTAATCATAACCTAAGTCTTAATTTCTAGGATGAAATTTTCATTAGTTGGGAAGATTTACCATGACCCAAATTTTTAATCTCATTTATTATTCGTAATCAGGATCACCGACTCGTGACGTGAGACCTACATCGTAATGCATGCATTGACCGAGATGAGATGGCCGATGTACATGTTAGATTTGTTGTGGTGTATGATTAGTGTATTGTATATGTATAGGCTATTAAGTCACTTCTACTCGTGTATAGGTGTCGAGACGTGAATGAAGACGTGCCTCAAGTTGCGTGTCGGCATGGGACCGGGGGTAGAGAGTGATATGGTAAGTTTATTTTAAGTTTAATGTATCTTATATAGTGATTTTAATGTGGCCATCGTTGATTTTGAATTAAATATGCCTAAGTTAGCATTTTAAAACAATAGTCATGTGATATGCATCGAGACACGTATTAGTACATCTAGAAACAAATTGAGTTGCACATTGGTGTTAGTTGCCATGAGTTAGTGAAGGTAAGTGGGAAATGTGTTTTAGTGTGTGCCTTTAGATAGGTCTCGAGATGCGTGTGCACATGAAAATCAATGGTTATCATTCAACCATATTCATTTCTTATGTATAGTTAGAGATCAATACATGCAAATCAAACTTTTTATTCTCAACAACTTAGGAGTTAAGGAAACCATGCTGGGGAATTGAGGAAGGAGAAAACCAGTGTTGATTTGGTAAATTGAAGGTGTGGGAGTTGATCAAACTAGTGTGCATCAACTAGGTAATTCACTTTCATTAGTTTATTTAGCTTAAAATTGATGAATTCATGAGTTTAATGTTGTGTATGGCTAGTTTTTATGTTGTTGATGATGTCTTGGGGTTTTGGAAGTTTTTGTAGAGGTCCTCAAGGCATTGGTGAAGCCTATGTGTAGAGTAAACTCAGAATTTAAGTTGCAAAATTCTTGATTTTTCTGCACATAACGCGCTAGGTAGATCAGCTAGCACGCTAACTTTAGGTAGCGCGCTAGAGAAAGTTTGGTAGCGCGCTAATGAGGCCACTAGCGCGCTAATTAAATCCCTTATGGCGCTAATTGCCAAGCCAACATAAAAATATGCAATTTTTCAAATTTGCCAAAACACTATAACTAAGCCTAAAACCCTATGTAAAGGTCTAAACACATCCAAAAACATGTTATATGATATTAGGAGCCTAGGAAAGTGTTACGTGGGATCGAATATGAGATTTGGGGTGTCGGGAGGCCGGTAAAGCTAGGACTTTACATTGCTTGATGTGAGTATACCCGTTGGTTGTTTATTTACATTTTATATCCAGTTTACACTTGTTTATTGTAGTCTATATTGACTATGTTCAGCTTTGTACTCTCATATCATGAACTTATTTGTTACTCCTCACTTGTTGAGCTTGATTTTTATGATATTTTGATGAATTGAATTCCTTTGAAGCCATTCATGTGCTTTATATCATTTCTTGTTGTTTCATAGTGATTATTAGGGGTGGGCAGCGGTTTCCGAAAAACCGCCCAAACCGTGAAAACCGCATGGTTTGGTCTGGTTTTTAGAACTCGCGGTTTGGGGGCGGTTTAAAAAACTTAAAAACCGCAGAATCGCGGTTTGGTCGCGGTTTTGATTTTGGAAAAACCGCGGTTTCACCAAACCGATGGTATTTTGGTAAATAACCAACATATACAACTCAAAAGTCAAAAACCCTAAAACATAAAACAAAACCGTCTCCTACTTACTCACTCCCCTAAAATATAAGCCGTCTGTTGAGCGTCTACTTACTCCCCGTCTCCTCTCGACCACTCTCTACGCCGCTGCTCACCGCCGCCGCCGAATCCATCGCCTTTTTCGGTCATCGCCGTCGTCGTTGCTTTCCACCAGGCGAACCGCTGCTGCGTCCACGGCGCTTTTCATCGCCGCTCGCTCGCCGCCTCGCACCGCATCGTCCCACTGTCCCGCTTCGCCGCCTCTCTCGTCGCCAACTCGCCCGTTGCGTCCACCGCCTCCTCCCACCAGTCCCGCCTCCACCGCCTCCATTGTCGCCGACTCACCGTCGCGGTTTGGGGGCGACCAACACCTGTCGTCGTCGCCTTTTTTCGACCACAATCTCTTCTTCTTTTTTTCCTCTCTGTCGCTCTGTCACTACGTACTCTCCTCTCCATCGATCATCGTCAATCACCATCGTCGATCGTGAGAAATCAACAAATTAAGAGCATCAAAGGCAAGCAACTTCGATCTCATCGATCTCTCTCTCTCTCCATGTATATCTCTTCTGCTTTTTGACTTAATTACTTTTGTTTTTGTTTGTTGATTTGGATGAGCTTCAAAAGTGAACAATTCGACTGAATATCCGTGTCGATTCATTACTACTATATACTGATCACTGTATACGTTTCGATCGATGTCGATCCGACTCAATCAATCGATTTGTTCATTTGCTTGAATTCTTCGTTGATCTGCGAAGTTGTTTGGTTTCTTTATGAGTTCTTTTTGGTGAATGATTGGTTAATGGTTATATTATATATGTTTTGTTGTATGTTATGTTGAATTTTTGATGAACAATTGAACATTAAACATGTATGGACTTTATGGTATGTAATTGTAATATATATGATTGTTTTTTTTTTTTGAAAATGGGTCGCATGAAAACCGCGAAACCAAATCGACCAAACCGCGCAAACCGCGGGCGGTTTGGTTACGGTTTTGATGGTTCGCGGTTTGGTTGCGGTTTATAAATCGGCCAAACCGCGAACCTTCGGTTTGGTCGCGGTTTGATGGTTTCCACCACCAAGCCTCGGTTTGCCCACCCCTAGTGATTATAGTGTAAATAACATGCTATTAGGGGTTGTGAGTTTGGGAATGACTTTGTGGACTTGTATTCTTTGGAAGTTTGTGTATTGTAGCATAACCAATTCTTGGAATCCTTAATGAATCAATTTCTTAGAATTATAAAGTAGTTATAGAATCTAGAGTCCATTGCATTATGTTAGAGTTGATCGATACATGGGGTTAGAGTCCCTGGGGATGTCGGCACTCGCCACTATGATGCGGCACACAGGGTTAGAGTCCTTGCGGTTGCTAATATACGGGGTTAAAATCCCTGTGATAGTGGGGTTAAAGTCCCTAGTGATATTAGATTGTGCGACACCCCACACTTCCTTTACTGGTTTAAGGCTTCACTGATGTATGTCATGGCCGACCAGATCTAGATAATAGCTATTTAGTCTTGTGTCGGTTTCATTTGCTTAACTGTGATATTTTTTAGCATATTTGTGGTACTAGTCTTTCTTTATTTAACTAATGCTTTTAAATACCATTTAGTTTGATTTGGAAATGTGAATGAATATGTCAACGAGGGTTACTTATATTTTTTGTACTCACCGTCCTTTTTATGACGGTAGGTGCAGAGCCGTCGATGAGCAGGCCTGGCAAGGAGAAGATTGGTGACTACCTCTGAGCCAGTGGCGTACATCTGTATTGACATTTTGTAGGTTTTGATATTTTTTGTAGTATACAGTTATGTTTTGATACTTTTTAGGTTGTATATTGGGTTGAGCATTTAGTTTCCTTGACTTATGATGACATCACACTGTTTATATTCGCCGCCTTGTTATATATGCATGTGATTATTGTTTCCTATTTTCCACATACTTAAGATTTTTAATAATTGCTTCTGCATAATTTGTTAAGACTTTCGCTAAATTTTATATCTTTTAATAAGTTTTTAATTACTCTGAACTCTATTAATATGTTGACATGTGTATTACTTATCCTAAACATAAGTAATGATGAGATTTGGATAGAAAGGCTGACTAATCACGTAGTTAAGTCCTATGTGGCTAGGATTTGGGCTTAATTATGAGATTAGGCTGGGCGGTGCCCTAGATTAGAGAACAGACCGTCACAGCACGTAAATACATTGTTATTTATATATTCATATATATAATGAATCCTAAAGTTTAAATGAGATTAAATTATACATTAGATTCGCCTCAAGATACGTATAGCGTGAGCATCGAGGAAGTAAATGAGTTGATCAGTTAAGTGTTGAGGATTTTTCCATGCCTCTAGATACGTACAACCACATCTTAATGATGATCAATGTATATGTGTATACATGTGTCCAATTTGGTGTCACTTTAAGGAATTGTGACTTTGATTAATGTCCTTTAGATCTGCCTCAAGATTCGTGCATACAAATCTCAAGAAAATCTATATATATATATATATATATCCTAACAAATACACACATCACCTCACCAGTTTTGTTTTGAAACAGAGGAGAAAAGTGAGAGAAAAGAGAAACCGAGAGATAAAGGCGATGAAGACGATGATGAAGGTAATAAGTGAGGTTGGTGTGTGTGTGTTGTTGTTCATTGATGTTATTGGTCGTTGTGGTTGTTGTTGTTGTTGTTGTTGTTGTTGTTGTTGTTGTTGTTGTTGTGTTGTGTTGTTGTGTTGTTGTTGATGTTGTTGGGTGTTAATGGTGGATGGATGGGACGCTCGAACCCAAGGAAAGAGTGGCATGGGAGTTGTCTCCCTTCCTAAGAGTGCCTTGAGATTGAGGCCAAACCCAACCCCATTAAGCAAATCAAATAAATAAAAAATTACAATTTGGTCTGTCAAAACAGGGCAGGACGATGAAGAAGAAGGGTTGGCCCCCGAAGCCGGTTTAGCTTGGTGGAGTCGAACCCGGTTCGGCCCGATTCAGGACCAACCCCTTTTCAGATAAAAAAATGGAAAATGCTGAAAAATAGGAAAAAATCTCAAAAAAAAATATTTTAACGAAATAAATTGAAATTGTTGAATTTCTATAAAAAAAATGAAGAATTCAGGATTTATGTAAGACTTTATATCGAGGTTTTTACCTCGAAAAATGTGAAATAGTCGGATTGAACTAAAAAGTGGCAAGTTGGTTTCGAACTTGATTAGGACCAGTGTAGGAGTTCTAATTAATTAGTATTGGACCCAAATTAATGACAATTGGCTTCATTTAGGTTTTTGGTGGATGGGGAAATGTGTATGGATCTCGAGAATCGTGTAAGTCGGTATAAAGTTAGGAAAGCTCGACACAGGTAAGTGAGACTCGTATTCTTATCAACTATGCAACATAATTAGTATATTTGTCTTATATAACATGATGGACTGGGAATGGGGCAATGTACCATGACTTGACTGTATTTTTTTTTAAATGTAAAAATCTTCGGAAGTGCGATAAGGCGGATAGGACTAAGGATGTGAAGGCCAGCCTATAAATATATTTCTACCTTTGTCCTAATTAAAGGAAAAGGTTAGCCTGAAAATAGATTCCGCCCTTACATTCTCAGTAGGCTAGAGTTTTACCTTAGTCGTTCATTATCCATTTAAGGTTGGTAGCTCAGTTACACTTGAATACACTGACAAAATCACATGATGACCAACATGGGAGTTTTGTGGATTGTATTCTTGGGGTAAGGTGAGAGTACGACTCTTCAGTTATTAAGAGTTGATAGCTCGATTACATTTGAATCTACTGATAGAACTCCATGTTGGCCAACATGTTTTGCAGACGTATTCTTGTGTAAGACGAGAATATGACTCTAAAATGAAAATACACGTCACGAGTACGGTTACAATCGACCTGTGAACTTGCATTCTGTTATCTATTGTTATATCATTTTTAATGCCTGGATATATATGTTTTGGATTCATATTGTTATTTATTTATTCATTGATATTAATTGATAATTGATACGTTTATGAGCATTACTTACTGAGCAAGTTGGAGCGTTAAATCCCCAACTAACATTTCGGGTTATTGACGTGCATTTCAACTCTGGAATGGAGAAGATTAGGAGTTCATAGTCTTCCTTACAGTGAATTGATTTTCCTACTATTTATATATTGTATTGAATTACTATTTTGTAATAAACATGGATGGGATATAGCTTTACAACCGAGGTTTATGCTGGTTTTTGTATATCTTGTGTTTTATCGAAAAAGTTTTAAAGTCCTATGCATTTTGTTTTAACTGTTATTCGATTATCAAGATATACATGTTGTGTTTATCGGGTTTGAAGGACGGCTATACTATTACTCTAGCTAAGTCTTGCTGGTGTATCAGAACTTAATTTTCAAGCAGGGTATCGCCCTAATCGAGATAGGGGATGCTACAGTTGGTATCAAAGCCTTGTCAAAGCTTATTTCCGGTAATAGCTCTGATATTGTTTGATATGAAAGCCAAGACTGATAAAGTTTGTGTCATGGCGCAAAATTTTTAATCGCGTTTTAATCCTTAATCAGTATCACCGACCCGTAACGTAGGACCCACATCGTGATATGCACACTAAATGAGGCACTTGGCCGAGGTATATTTTATATTTGTGTAATGATTTCCTAATGTATCGTATATGTGTAGACTACTAAGTCACATATACTTGTTATTTATAGGTGTCGATACGTAAGCAGGGACATGCCTCGAGATGCATACAATCGTGGGACCGGATAGAGAGTGATATGGTAAGCTAATATTAAGTTAATGTTGCTTAATTAGTTAAATCAAATGTGACTATAGTTGATTTATAATAAATGTAGCCTAAGATAGTAAAATAAAATAATAGCCATTTCATGTTTCTCGAGATATATGTGGATACATCAAGAGACCAATGGAGTGTGAATTGGTGTTAGCAAGGGTGAGTTAGTGCAGAGTTAGTAGATTTGAAATAAGAGGTGAACCATTATATTAGCCTCGAAATAGGTGTACACATTAAGATCAATGACTATAAATCAATCTTACCTACATATATATAAGTGCTTGTGATGGTCATGCAAATCATCTAGATCCATTATGAGATGAAACTTTAAGGTCTTAATTGTTGGAATTCTTTAAGGAGTTGCGGGAGACAGATCAAACTCATCATCAAAAATTGAAGAAATCAAGCTAGGAATCAAGCAACAACCTAGGTAATGAAAATCATCATCTCTAAATGCCATAATTTTATGAACATATGATCTTGAACTAGGAGGTTATGATCAAAATGAATTTGGAAACTTTTTTCACTGATTTTATGGGCTAAATGGAAGCTTTGGTTTAAGTTTGAAGCTCGATTTTTAAGATTTCAAGTTTCACTAAGAAATTAGGTTTAATTCCAATGAAATTGAATTTCTAAAAAATCAGTGTCCAAGAGGTGTTATTTTCAAAATCTATTTGCATATTTGAATTTCTTGAGATTTTCTAATATTCCAATTATCAAGAATTTCAAAAATTGGTTGTATTTTGACAAAGTTATGAATTTCACAAAGTTTTGGATGTTCTTGCATTTTCTAACAAAATGCATGTTCAAATCTCTAAACTTTGATGTGAATGATGAATTATATGAAGTGCCTAGTTTATGTTTGATGGAGGAGGATGTTACAGATCCTTGGTAGCGGAGAATGTGGATCCAGGGCTATGGAGGAGGCTATTCCCGATAGGAAACCCAAAATACGCATTAATGATAATTAATCTATTTGAGGTTTTTCATCGACGAAAAAAGATGTATGGATCTCGGGAATCATGTAAGTCAGTACAAAGTTATGAAAGCTTAGAACAGGTAAGTGGTACTCGTATTCTTATCAACTATGCAACGTAATTAGTATATTTAGTGCACGTAGTTTATGGACTGGGGAAATGGGAGGATGCAACTTTACTTGAATGTGTTTACTAAATTGTTTTATGAGAAATTAATCGGAAAGGGGTACGACTGGCGAATCAGACTGGAGTGACGATGAAGGTGATTGACTAGCTACTGACATTTTCCCTTCAGCACCCTTGAAGTACTTGATTATTGCTTTCCTATTTGAGTTGGTAGTTATGCTATGCTTAGATACACTAATGAAATCACGTGTTGGCCAACGTGTAAGGTTCTGTGGATCGTAATTCAGGGCAACGGGAGTTTACAGCTTAGATTTGAAATGAAAATACAAGTCACGAGTACAGTTGCAATTGACTTGTGAAATTGCATTTCGTTATCTATTGTTATATCATTTTAATGTCTGAATAGATATGTTTTGGATTCATATTGTTATTCATTAATTCATTGATATTAGTTGATAATCGATACATTTACGAGCATCAATTACTAAGCAAGTAGGAGCATTCATTCCCCAAATAGCATTTCAGGTTATCAATGTGCGCTTCGACTCAGGAACAGAGAAGATAAGGAGTTTATAGTCTTCTCCATGGCGAATTGGATTCTCTACTATTTATATATTATATTGAATTATTATTTTGTAATAAACAGGTTTGGGAGATGATTTTATGACCAAGGTTTATGTCGGTTTCTATATATCTTATGTTCTATCGAAAAAGTACTAATTCCGCTGCGTTTTCAAGTATTTATTCGATATAAAATATATTGTATTATGATTATCAAG
The DNA here is from genome assembly GCA_039657325.1 of Stephania cephalantha. Taxonomy (NCBI): domain Eukaryota; kingdom Viridiplantae; phylum Streptophyta; class Magnoliopsida; order Ranunculales; family Menispermaceae; genus Stephania; species Stephania cephalantha. Next base: position 5,778,802 of record CM077579.1, read on the forward strand.
TATGAAGTATGGATGTACCGTTACTCTAATTGAGTTTGACTGGTATACTATGGCTTAATTAGGGTTTCACGCCGAATATCGCCCTAATTAGGATAGGGGATGTTACAATAAGTGTTAAGGTTACCAACACCCTAGTTCCCTTATTCTCGATAGGTGGGGTAACCACTCTCTAAATACTTCTCTTACTCCACCATAAAACTTTGGGCAACCGCTCCTAAGATTTAGCATGCTAGCAGCATTAACAGCTCTGTGAGAACACCTACCGTAGATAACCTTGGGTAAGCCGCTGTCATGGCCCAAATAATTAATACACGTTTAATTCTTTAAGCAAGACCAAATGACCCGTGACGTGGGACCTGCAGCGAGATACGTGTCACTACCGAGGCACGGTGGCCGAGGTAAATGTTATATTTGTGTGTTGTATGCCTAGTGTACTGTATATGTGTAGACTACCAAGTCATTTACGGGTATGCAGATACCGAGACGAGCGGGGACTTACCTCGTGTTGGGTGCCGACGTGGGCCCGAGGTAGCAGCCCGTGGGGTAAGCGTAACTAGTTCAATTATATTGCATTAAAAATGATATATGTTAGTGGTTTCTATTGGTCAGCGATGGCTGCGCGGTCGTGCGGCGGGGCTCATCGCACGATCGCGCGGTGGAGATGAGGAGCGCGGACAGTCGGCGCGCGCAGCAGCAGCAGCAGCGCGGCGGCGGCGGAAGCGGCGGTGGCGTTTAGCGTGGCTAGGCAGCAGCCGCGCGAAAGCAGCGGTGGCGCGACGATGACGACGTCAGCGTCAGCTTGCGGCAGCAAGCGTCGGAGCTCAAGCAGCAAGCTGTCAGCTTGATGAACAACGCGAGGGCGTTGTCGGGCCGATCGGAGGCGTGAATCGACAAATGTCGACGACGCGATTGAGGTGATGTATATTCACCTAATTTTATTTGCGACTTGCATGATTTAGTAAGCGAAATGGTAAAAATGGACACAGGGATTTAGGATGCTATAGTCGGGTGTCGGGTGCGGTATATCGAGACGCAAGTGAGTGCGTTTTTAGGTACGTAAGATTCCTTCTAAAGTCATCGAGGGTTTACTTTTCTATCATCGATTGCCTATTCGTGCTTGTTGGATGCTATTCCCCCCTATTCCTTGTTATTGATTTTCGTGACGCATTTGGGTTGGGGGTCGAGGCTTTCGCTATTCGTGTTGTACTTATGGCACACTAGGCTGTACGCGGGTAACCAGGTGAAAGGAAGTGGGTGTTTCAACTGAAAGGATCCTGTGCGCCCCAGTCCGTAGGTTTCGGCTCTGCGGTTTGTCGGCGGCGTGGTGGCCGTTACCAGTGAAAGGAAGTGGGGCACTCACTTTGAAAGGATCTGGGGGTTTGTCGTACTGATTTAGTGTGACCAGGGAGGAGTACACGGTTTGTTTCTCATATTATTTACTCATGTGATGTTTCTATCGTTGATTCATATTCCTTGTTATTGTGTACGTAAGATTCCTTCTAAAAGTCATCGAGGGTTTACTTTTCTATCATTGAGTTCCTATTCGTGATTATTGGATGTTATGCCCCTATTCGTGCTGATTATTGATTTTCGTGACACATTTGGGGTGGGGATCGAGACTTTTGCTATTCGTGTTGTACTTATGGCACACTAGGCTGTATGCGGGTAACCAGGTGAAAGGAAGTGGGTGTTTCAACTGAAAGGATCCTGTGCGCCCCAGTTCGGGGTGGTTTCGGGCACTCGGGTACTGTTGGGCATGAGTGGGCCGTTACCAGGTGAAAGGAAGTGGGGCACTCACTGAAAGGATCCTGGGGGTTTGTCGTACAGTTTAGTGTGACCGGGAGGAGTACACGTTTTGTTTCTCATGTTATTTATTCATGCGATGATCTTAGCTGATTTACTGTTTAGTTCGCATGATTAATTGACATGTTTATCGATATCGTTTATTTCTCTTATAAATGCTCGGTGTACTTTGTTGGAATCTTACTAAGCTGTACTCCCCATCTTCCTTTTGTGATGGGCGAGTGCGGACCACGCTAGTAGGGGCAAGGAGATTTTGGACGACCTTATCGATCGCATGCGGTCAAGGACCTACTAGTACGTGCGATTTTGATATTTTGCTTACTTTTGGGAAATGGGAGGCGATTAGCTCTCTTGTACTTGTATATATTATTGTTTAATATTGTCGTCTATATACATAATACTTCCTCAGGGTTTTCCACAATAGGAATTGCTCTATTAAATGATGTTTATATGAAAATGAATTTAATTGTTTTACTTGTTTCAAATTTAAGACTTCCATTGTTGTTTTAATGATTAAACTATCGAACTAAGCGCTTAACGAAGGGAGTTAACACGCATATCGAGCGGATCGTGATGTAGGAAATGGCGTCGGTGGCGCGTGGGACCCAGATGGGTCAAGGATCGAACGGGGCCGTGGGCCGGCGCCTCCCAGCGTGGCGACCTCGGGATTTGGGGACGTCACAAATTGGTATCGAGAATGGTCGACTCTGTTGGAGGAAGCGTAGGTGGACAACGATACCACGCTACAAGTGGTATAAAGCATGGTCGATTTCGTTGGAGGAAGCGTAGGTGTCCTTAAAGCGATACCACGTCACAAATGGTATCGAGAGAGAGAGTTTCGAGGAACCTCGAGAAATTAATTGAAAGAGCATAAGACTTAAAAATTTAAAATTTTAGATGTGGAAACCCGATGTACTTGCCTTAGAACTTTAGTTGGGAAGCAAAGTTAGCGGGTAGTACTAGGACTTATATGTGTATATATTGATTGTAATACTTATATACACGTATTACGATGCTGAGTTACGGCTTGTTCGCGATTTGAAGATTCGACATGGATGGACGACCAGTTCTTCATGGGGATAATGGGGCTAGAAGAGCAGTGCAGTATGGTGGACCACCCATACAGCTGCCACGGAGAGCCGAGTACTTGAGTACAAATTCAAGGAAGTATACCCCGATCAAGATTCAATTGAGACTGAGGGATGAGTTTTTGATGCTGAGGCATGGTGGCGCAAAACATGAAGAGATTCATACATTTGCGTACCTTGCGATGGACGTAGCTGGAATTGAGCGACTTCAGATCCATTATTTTATTCGAGGACTCCGACTAGAGATTTAGGGAGCGCAGATTGTACGCTAAGTTCAGTAAATGCGAGTTTTGGCGTTCGGAGGTGAAGCCCTTAGGACACGTGATCAGCGACAGAGGTACTTCAGTGGACCCGAGTAAGATTCACGTTGTCATCGACTGGCCTACACTAGAGTGCACGACAGACATCAAGAGCTGTTAGGATTGGCAGGATATTATCGACGCTTGTACATGACTTCTCCAAAATTGCAGCGCCGAAGACTAGATTGACCAAGAAGGTGAATGTGATGTGGCCTTCACAGAGTTGAAGAAGAAGTCGACTTCTGCACCGTTATTAGTGTTGTCAGAGTCGGACTAAGAGTTGACTGTTCATACGGATGCTTGTGGCACCGGATTGGGATGCGTACTGATGCAGGGAGACAGAGTGATAGCTTATTTATCGCGTTAGTGGATGACTAATGAGAGGGACCGGACAGTGAGACAGTAGTTGCTAGATGACATACGAGTTTTGTTTACTCGAGGCGGCAACAACTATGAGTTTGTCAGAGGTTCCGAGATCTTTGCAGAGGCACATATTTGAGACAAACGAGAGTAACGACAATATCCATTCCGCGCGTGTTGGAGTGTCGGAGGCGATGTGATGTATCGAGAGGTTCAAGGACATGACACGAGTTTAGATTTTTCAAATTGACGCTAAGATACATAGAATCGTTCGAGTCGCAAAGCACGAGTTGGCGGTGTGGCTTGCGATTCGGACTTGCGAGAGAGTTAGTTGGGTTCATTCGACATTTCACATTTCAATGTTGAGACTCGCTAGGTCGGGGCGAGATCGACGATTGAGTTGGGACGGTGAAGATACGACTGACGTGATCTATGAGAGAGACCGATAGAGATTGTCGACCGTTGGGTATAGATTTCTCCGAACAGGGAACTCGCGAAGGTCTTAGTTCGTTGGCGCGCATCGTATGACGGGGGACGCACCGGGGAGCTCGAGTCGACGATAAGAACACGTTACCCTCGGCATTATCTCGGTATGAGATTCGGGTTACAAGATTAAATTTCGGGACGAAATTTTCATTTAGTTGGAGAAGATCGTAACGGCCGAAAATTCGACTCGTGCCACGTGTCATTTTAGGGTCGTAGGTGGGACCCACTTGTAGAAATGCATATGTCCGAATCTCAAGTGGAGATGCTAATTGTTGAGAAACGAATACGCGAGGAATTTGGTGAGCGAAACACGAACAGGGACGCGCCTCGAGTCGCGTGCCAACGTGGGATCGAGATAGTCGCGTAATGTGGTTTAATGTGTACATTGGATACGTCTCATGATGCGTGTGGCGCGAGTGTCGAGAACATGAAATGAGGTGGTAGTGATGTAAATATTTATGGTGCCTCGAGATGTGCGCGTTTCGGTTCTCGATGACACTTTTGATTTTGAAATCAAAAAGTAAATGTATATATATATTGATATATATATATATATATATATAAAAAGAAGAGAGAAAAGAAAAGAAAAGAAAAAAGAGAGAGAGAGAGAGAGAGAGAAAAACCAAGTGAGAAAGAGAGAAGAAAAGAGAGATCGGAGAGGAGAGAAATGGAGTGAGATCGGGAAGAAAGAGAGGAAGAAGGAAGAGATCGGCGTAGCAGAGAGATCAGCAGCATGGCGGCAGTGCGTGCGTGCGGACATGCAGCCGGCAGCATGGGCAGCAGCGGCGCTGCTGGCACTGCTGCGGTGGAGACGACGGCATGGCGGCTCCGGCGCATGACGACACCAGTGAGCTCAGCGAGTGCGGCGACGAAAGCGGCGGCGGCATGGCGACTAGACGTCGATGAGGAGCGGCGGATCGGCGGCTCCGGCGGTGTCTCAAGAAGAAGCATGGGTGGCCGATCGGCGGCGCGGACGATCCAGCGGCCATGCGGCGTTGCGAGAAAGCGGCAGCGCGCGAGCAGACGGCGGACGGCGGAGCGCTCCAGCGACCAAGCTGCGGCGCGTCTCACGGCCGGCAGCCGCGCGATCAGCGGACAGAAGGTGGCGGACCAAAGCGAAGCGCGTGGCGATGGCGCGCTTGGCATGCGGCGGGGCTCATCGCACGATCTGCGCGGTGGAGATGAGGAGCAGCGGCGGTCGCGCGCGAGCAGCAGCGGCGGCAGCAGCGGCGAGAGCAGCGGCGGTGGCCAGCGGAGAGCGGCGCGGCGAAAGGGCAGCGCTGTGGCGCAGCGATGTGACGACGTCAGCGTCAGCGGCAGCAGCTTGTCGGCGGCTCAAGAAGCAGCTGTAGCGGCTGCGGTGAACAACGCGAGGCGTTGTCGGACCGATCGGAGGCGTGAATCGACAAATGTCGACGACGCGATTGAGGTGATGTATATTCACCTAATTTTATTTGCGACTTGCATGATTTAGTAAGCGAAATGGTAAAAATGGACACCAGGGATTTAGGATGCTATAGTCGGGTGTGTCGTGCGCATATCGAGACGCAAGTGAGTGCGTTTTTGAGGTACGTAAGATTCCTTCTAAAGTCATCGAGGGTTTACTTTTCTATCATCGATTGCCTATTCGTGCTTGTTGGATGCTATTCCTCCCTATTCCTTGTTATTGATTTTCGTGACGCATTTGGGTTGGGGGTAGAGGCTTTCGCTATTCGTGTTGTACTTATGGCACACTAGGTCGTACGCGGGTAACCAGGTGAAAGGAAGTGGGTGTTTCAACCTGAAAGGATCTGTGCGCCCGATCAGTAGGTTTCGGGGCTGCATGGTACTTTTTGTCGGCCGGGTGGGCGTTACAGGTGAAAGGAAGTGGGGCACTCACCTTTGAAAGGATCTGGGGGTTTGTCGTACGATTTAGTGTGACGGGAGGAGTACACGGTTTGTTTCTCATATTATTTACTCATGTGATGTTTCTATCGTTGATTCATATTCCTTGTTATTGTGTACGTAAGATTCCTTCTAAAAGTCATCGAGGGTTTACTTTTCTATCATTGAGTTCCTATTCGTGATTATTGGATGTTATGCCCCTATTCGTGCTATTATTGATTTTCGTGACACATTTGGGGTGGGGATCGAGACTTTTGCTATTCGTGTTGTACTTATGGCACACTAGGCTGTATGCGGGTAACCAGGTGAAAGGAAGTGGGTGTTTCAACCTGAAAGGATCTGTGCGCCCCAGTTCGGGGTGGTTTCGGGGCTGGCGGGTACTGTCGCGTCATTGGGCCGTTACAGTGAAAGGAAGTGGGGCACTCACTGAAAGGATCCTGGGGGTTTGTCGTACAGTTTAGTGTGACCGGGAGGAGTACACGTTTTGTTTCTCATGTTATTTATTCATGCGATGATCTTAGCACAGTTGACTGTTTAGTTCGCATGATTAATTGACATGTTTATCGATATCTGTTTATTTCTCTTATAAATGCTCGGTGTACTTTGTTGGAATCTTACTAACTGTACTCCCATCTTCCTTTTTGTGATGGGCGAGTGCGGACCACGCTAGTAGGGGCAAGGAGATTTTTTCTATGTGGCCACATCTACCTATTTATTAAATGGGCCTAAGTTAAATAATAAAAATATATACACCACTAGATAGGCATGGAGATACACACACTCATCTCTAGGAAGAGTGTCACACATTGGAGTCACTTGAGAGTGACACAAGGGACAAGTGGTGTGAGCAAGACCACCCGATGTGCCTCGATAAACGTGCGTGGTTTGAGATGTGTGGCTCACATTCAAGCCAACCCAAAATCATATATATATGGGTCAAATGACTCATTTAGTCCAATTTATCCCATTTTGGTTTCTTAAGGTCGGTTGAGGAGGAGAAGAGAAAAAAGAAACCGAAGAGAGGAAGAATGAGAGAGAGAGAAAGAGAGAGAGAGAAAGAGAAAGAAAGAAAAGAAAAGAGAGAGATCGACAGCCCGAAGAAGGTGATCAAGGTGAGTTGAATGTTGTTGTTTTTTAGGTCGTCGTTGTTAATGTTTCGAGTTGGGGACCTCGGACGAACTGCGATCAAGGAAGGCAGGGGAGTAGTCTCCCCTGCATATAAAACCCAACCTGGGGTTGGGGATGGAAGCCTAACCCCAGCGAAATCAAATAAAAAATAGAGCAATTCGTGCTATGTTGAGGAAGAAGAAGAAGGGTGGGTGAACCGGGTCGGTTCGGCTCGGGTGAGTCGAACCCGGTTCGGCCCGGTTTAGGCCCAAAGATGAAAGAAGAAAAAAAACAGAAGAGGAAAAGATGGGTTGGGTAAACCGGGCCGGTTCAAAATCGGTTCGGCCCGGTTCAACCCAAACCCATATTTATATATATATATATATATAAGAGAAAAAGGGAGGAAAATCGGGAAAATTCTAGAAAAATTAGAAAAAATTCCGAAAAAATTATATTTCGACAAAATAAATAGAAATTGATAAATTTCTAATAAAAATAAAATAGTTGAAATTTCGGACGAGACTTTTACGGGGTTTTTACCTCGAAAAGTGCGAAATTGACAAATTGGTCTCGAGTTCGATTTCGACCAATTTAGTGGTTTTACATAATTAATATTGAGTCTAAATTGATAAATTGTCAAATGTTAGGGCCCTAAAGGAGATATTACGGGGTGTTGGGTGCGTACAGTGACTCGACAAGAAGCCGGATAGCTTAGGAATTGTTGTGGACTGTAAGTAAACTGAGTGAGACATTTATTTACATTTCATTCCATTTATTTATTCATTCTCAGTTATTCGAACTGAATTTACCTTTGAAATCCATATTATATGCCTTGTTTATTTCTCATTTTATGACGTTGCTCATAGCATACTCTGTTGTTTATATACTATCATTGATTCCAATTCCTATACTTTGTCATGTTGATTGTTGTGTTTGGAAGTCAGTGATATAGCATGCTGTTAGGATAGTTTGTTTATTTTGACTTTAATCCTTTGTGCATTAGTATGCAGTTACATCTCCTGGATTCTATTACCGAGTCATTATTAAAAGTGAAAGTGGTTCTTGTGGTTAGGGTCATTTGATGATAGAAATTCAGTTTTCATCACTAGACTTTTCGGAATGTTAGGGAATTTCTCCACTACCCTGCATGACACACGGGGTAACGTGCCTCGAACGGGGTAACCGGACCTCGGGGTTTGTTGGCGCAAGAATAACTTGGGTGAGCATAATGAGTTTTAAAATTATGATCTAGAAAAGGCGTAATCGTAAGTACGACCTTTTGAAATTATGATCTAGAGCTCAATTTGTAATGAAATGATATAGAGCATAGCTCAAATTGTAGTGGAAAGGTTGATGTGACGTAGCTCACCGCCGACCGACCCTAATCCATTACTACTTAGCCTTGAGTCAGTTCCATATTTGGTTAACTCAAGTATCTCTTTGCATGATGTTTCTTTCAGCATAGTTGCTAATTAAATTATGTCATTTGATACTTGTTGCCTGTTTGGGGATGTGGATCAATGTCTCTCAGTATTACTTAAATAATTTCATGTACTCACCGTCTAGTTTGTGACGGTGGGTGCAAATCAATTGAGTAGCAGACCGGGCAAGGAGAAGATTGGCGACTACCTCTGAGTCAGTGGAGGACTGCTACGACATATTTTGTAGGTTTTGCATTCTTTTGTAGTACATTTTCTATGTATTTGATACTTTACTTTTGGGTTGAGAAATAGGAACCCTGACCATACACATGTTGTATATACCGTCATTTTTGTTGTATATATGCATGTGATCTCTATTTCCTGGTTGTTCCATAATAGGTTAGGCTTTATGTTATCATTTCCACCAATAACGTAAGAAGACTTCCACTGAATAACTTGTTAGTTTAAAAAATTTAAATTAACTCTAATTTGTTAGGTAGTTGAACTATCTAGTTGACTGTAGGTGGTATCGTGTTTTTAATATGACATAATTGGTAGGTTGTTAGGTGTTTAAATAAGGCTGACTAGTTCATTGTAAGGTCTTATATGGGAGATTATGGCTTTTTTAGGGATTAGGCCGGGCGGTGCCCTTATTTGGAGAAGGGGACGTCATAGCCTCTCTCAAGATTTAACCTAGTTCTCGATGCTACTCACCTAGAACAACAAGTCTGTCAGGTTTCTTGCTCTAAGTGATTGTCACTTCTCAACCAAGTTGGTATCATAGACTCAACCTGATTGATAGCAGGTTAATGGGTTTACGCCTAGAGATTTGCAATGAATATACAAACTCTAAACTATCATTGAGACATCATTAAAACCAGCAACATAAATATAAAGAATTGAATCAAAACACTATTATATTAAAAAGATCTTAACAAGATATAGAAAACAACCTACTAATGGCTAGAGAACTTCATCCCCAACTGGGTATTAAAAAACTTAACCATACATGACTACTCTATCTTGATCTACTCTTAAATTACTCTGAATACAATATATTTTCGTTCATAGAGGTGTCTTCTTTATATAGGTGTGCTCGGGTACAAGAATAGCAATTTCCAAGAATAAGAACCTTCTAAAAAGTCTCAAAACTTCCATTCTGCGAAGTTGGCACCGTCCATTGCACCATCCATGGCGTTGTGGTTATGTGGGAACGACGCCTGGGTGGCGATTTGGCAAGATATAGTAAGTCTTTGACAACAAGTCAGTATTGAATTTCTATTTTTGGCCTTGACGCCGTCAATGGCGCCATCTGTTAAAAATCTGACACTGTCCTTGTAGTTCTTATGTCATAGGGTATACTGCTCTGACGCCTTGAATGACATCGCTTGGTATACTATGGCGTCGTCCCTTGTGACTGCATGGCGCCGGTTCTGCTGAACTTTGATTGATGTTTGACTTATTTCTCGATTTTACCTGAATCAGGCATAAATGCTCAAATACCCAATAGATAACCAAAGTAAACAGATAGAGCCATAAAACCCAACTTTGGACTTGATTTACATAGCAAAACACATATGAAAAAAGTGCATAAAATAATGACTCATCATTAGGGTTTATTGTCGTTTTGGATTAATTTTTTAGGATTTATTCTTGTTTTGTTTGATTTGTTTTTTTTATTTTTTTTTTTTGAAAACATCATTGTTTTCTTTTCAAAAATAATATTATTTCTTTTAAAACAAAACTTTTTTTGTCAACTAGTCAAAAAATAGCGACGGGTCATACAGGATTAGCGCATGATTTTTCCGTCACTAATCCTATATTTTTTGTAGTGTTAAGATCAATTCAACATCAAACTAGACCAAAAAATAAAACACAAATCATTCGTGGAATGCTCTACTGATCGAAGTCAATATATAGAAATCTTGTATAATTTTTTCTAAATGATATCAAGATCATTCAACATCTATCTTGGAATAAACAACATGCCATCAAAATTTAATTCAACACTAAACTAGATTATAAAAAAAATATAAATTATTTGTGGACAACTCTACTGATCTAGTAGGCTCTGATACCACATGTAAGCATTCTTTTAACATAATAGATCAAATAGAGAATTACCAAAACCTTATCGTCCTCATGAGCCTCAACTTTTAGCACAAGTATGATGGCTACAAGATGCTATATTTATCGATTTGATGGAGAACCATTGAGCTTACCACATTAATACCAACTTCCATCAAATTGGTAATGGTAATGAAACTCAAAAAGCTTTATATTTATACGTTAAATAATTTATTCATTATATAAACTAATAGCATTATGAGACACATTATGGTCTTACATTAAGTATAAGTACCTTATGCTTTTTTTCATACCTTATATTTTATAGTTTTTTTTTTTGAGAAAAATTAAACGGAGAGAAATATTTCTCCCACGACAATATTCTGCGAGAATCCCCGCGAGGAATCAAATGGGGAAAATATTTTTTCGACGGAGAGTTCTCATCCATTTAGAAGGGGATGAAGATAAAAATTCATCCCCACATGGAGATGAATATAGAGATGGGGGAATGATTTTTTAAATGGGTATGAGGATGGACACTGGTGAACCCAAGTGGGAGCTTGCCTACATAGTCCCCTATATGTTTATGTGTTTTACCCAACAAAAGTAATAAAAAAATTTGATTTAGCATAGGGCTAGGTCTTTTAAAACTAAGTGCATTATTACTCCAGACCAGCCCATATATAACAACAACAATAAAATACTAGTTGAAAAGTTACCCATCAGCTTGAGGGAGAAAACTGTGTCGGGTCCATCAATCTTTCTAATTGAAAGGTAAGTAGAAGGTATCAAGTGTTACTTATGGATACATGCATTTGATACAAACTTACTGGATCTCTTTTTTTTGGTAAAAATACTAAATTTCTTTTGTGCAGACACAGTAATTTGAATGCACAATTAAGGAGAGTACAATATTTTTTTATATTTGAGAACAGTACAATAATATTACGTAGCAAATGGATGTATTACGATGATCATGTGATATTCTTTTTTAAATAATTAAAGTAATTCGAAAATTAAAAAAAAAATGAATCTATTCACCTATTTATCAATCGTTAAAAAAGTGCTAACAAGCTCTTTTTGTTCCTTCAGTTGTTAGAGATTTGATTTTTTTTAATTTTTTAATAGATTGAATGGAATTCTAAAGCCGGTGACTTTTTTCTCTAGAAATTTCATTTTTAGTTTTTTTTTCTATAAAAACATTTTACAAAACAATTTATATCAATATTTTACTTATTTTGGTCTCAATTTTCTTGGATTTTTTTTTTGAAAAGACTTTTTGGATTGTTTTAAAATAAGTATTTAAAGAAAATACCAACATGTGATTGGTGCCAGTGGAAGCAACTCGCATTTTATTCATTAAGCACATGTACATAATTTGAAATTGGTTATGCGTATAGAAACGACGTTGTTAGGAGGTCCCCTTCGAATGGAGCGCGATTCGGGGCGAATTTATAATCGGTTAATCCGAATACAAAGTAGTTTTCACAAATAAAATAAGGAAACTTATTTTGTAGTTGTTTACTCAATCAAATGAGTGAAGTTTGAGACCAGACTCATTTGTCTTTGTTTCACATTGGTTGCAACCTGCTCAAGTGGCTAACATGTGTATTAATAATAATGGATCACGATTGAATGATACCTCACAAATATATTTAAGACATCTCCAACTCGACAACACTAAAATAGTGTCATGTCTATCTTGGTGTAAACAATGATATTAACACTATTCACATCTTTAACTCATTAACATTATCTTTTACACTATTTTATTTTTTATCATTATTTAATTTAATTTAATTTTTAATTTAAAAGTAATATAATCATAAAGATAAACTTTATAAAATATAAAAAAAAAAGAATAAAAAAGGGTGAATAGTGAAAACAAATCTTAGGTAAGCCGCTAATGGACATGTGTCTATATCCCTTACTCTCCTCAACCAACGTGCACGCCCATTCTACTCTCTACGTCAAGCACGTGCGGCCATCCTTAATCTCCGGTATACACACATGCTGCCGCATCACTCCATAAACGTGTCATCTGCGTGCCACGTGGAAGTGTATCAGAAATTTGAATCAGCGGCGAGAACCGGGGGCAGTTTGGTCAAAATGGTAGAATTTGGAGATTGCAGTTGCGGTTGCGGTGGGGTCGATGCGTGCCTTCGACGGACAAAAAGGGCGTTGGAAGATGCAGACAAAAAACCGTAAAATGACTTTATTGACCTTAACGCTCATGTAAAAGTAACTCAACGTCCAAACAATCTTCAAGGGTTTGAGTGGACACCAAGTGGACATCTCAACCCTCGCTATTCGTGCGAGCCTTAAAATGCATATATACATAAATCTAATACATACTGTAACATGCACACAGGTTGAAGGTGAATGAACAACTCATGTAATATCTCCATTAGTACGTATTGTTCATAATATTTTTTGCTACTTACTCATCATCACTTTGTGTATGGATCTCATGAAGTACTAATATATATGTATCATCATCATGTTTATATAAAGTTGTACATTATAAACTAAGATGCTAAATTATATACATTAATTTCTTCGGGGAAAGATAAAGTTACATTAATTTATTTTGTTTTTTAGAGTTTAATTAGTTATATTTTGTGGGGATTTTTGCGGGGATGAAAAATCCACGTGGGGAGTTTTTTCTCTATTTCATTCCCCATTGAAGATCCATACGAGGATTCTCAAAAAAACAATTGTAACAAATAAGGTGTCAATTATACATACATAACAACACAATTGTTAAAATTCCAACAAAAAAAAATCAACATATCATGCAATAAAAGTTCTAACGACTAAGTGCTAACACTTATAATTTTCTACAAAATCATTGACATATGCAAAACGAAAAGTTCAAATTCAAAATATTCTTTAAAATCACTATCTCTTTAAACCATCAACTCATCAACTTTTTTCAGTACTTTTAATCTTAAAATATAAATATAGTTGCAAATATTAATTCAAAACAAAACATATAGTTATTAATTAATCAAATAAATTAAAATTATAAATCTCATTAAGATGTTTTTTGTTATATGTATGAGTGTATCAGAGTGGAAACTATGTAATATTATGTAATATTTGTATATAAATATCATATGGTATATATATAAATAATAATATCATATGGTTTATAAATTGATATATAGGGATTCTCATGGGTAGATGGGTATTTCCGCGGGGATTACCGTGGAGATTACTCATAGAGAATCCACTAGGGATCCTCGTGAATATATTTTATTATCCATACCCATACTCATACCCGTGTGGGTATGAGATTTTGTACCCGTCCCCACCCTCATCCCCATTTAAAATCCACATACACGTACCCCGTTAGGGTAAATCATCATCACTTGTGGCTATTCCCCTACCCATTTACATCCATAATCAAAAGGTATGTATAGATGCACCATTTCACCTCAAATCACGTATATAAGTACTTTAAAAGAGAAGAGGCTTGACCAACCATGTGGATGATTCACTAGTAATTGATATGAGATTACTTGGGTGAGAGGTCGAGTGCTAGAGCCTCATAGTGTGGGCAAGTTATGATTTATTTTTTATCCAAAAAAAAAGGCTTTTGTGGATGTGTATGCGATCATTACACATTGATCGTCAATAGGGGTGGGCACACCGCGGTTTGGTGGTGGAAACCATCAAACAGCGACCAAACCGAAGGTTCGCGGTTTGACCGATTTGCAAACCACCACCAAACCGCGAACCATCAAAACCGCACCCAAACCGCCCGCGGTTTGCACGGTTTGGTCGGTTTGGTTTCGCGGTTTTCATCCGACCCATTTTCAAAAAAAAAAAAAAAAAAAAAAAAGAAAAAAAAAACAATCATACATATTATATACCATAAAGTCCATACATGTTTAATGTTCAATTGTTCATCAAAAATTCAACATAAGATACAACAAAACATATATAACCAATCATTCACCAAAAAGAACTCAATTTAAGTTAGAAATCCAAGTTCATCTCAAAAGTTACAACAAAAACAAATAGATTAGAACAAATAAATGTTGGGTATTTACTAAAATACCATCGGTTTGGTGAAACCGCGGTTTTTTTAAAATGAAAACCGCAACCAAACCGCGATTATGCGGTTTTTAAGTTTTTAAACCGCGCCTAAACCACGAGTTCTAAAAACCAGACCAAACCATTCGGTTTACAATGTTTGAACGGTTTGGGCGGTTTTTAGGAAACCGCTGCCCACCCCTAATCGTCAACCTATAACTACTCTGATTACAAATGGAGGACAATTTGGGAAGAGACAAATATCCTAAATTAAACATAAACCTATAACAAAACAAATAAAATTGAATCCTAAAACCAAACTAAACTCTAATAAAAGAGGTAAAAAATAGAGAATTAGTAAACCACCACAGAGTCACCATGGAACCGCCATGACCAACCGCTGTCGGTACACACCACTGCGCATGAACTGCCATATATGCTCACGGCCAATACCATATGAAGTATTTAACTTTTTAATTATTATTTTTTAAGATATCGATCGTTGGTCTGTAAATTAGCAAATTAACTAAGGATGAAAATGAATACTAATTAAACTTTTTTTATAACAATAAATAATACATGGTTTATCCAATACAAAAAATTAATTTATGAGCTGACAAAAAAAAAGTAATTTAATTATGATGATGAAATTTTGATCAGTATGTGATTTATGCTTAACAAAAATGTGTTTTAGAGCATATCCAATTTAGCGCTGAATCTCCCGTTATTATTCTGTTCTGCTATATAGTGTAAGCCAAATTGGAGGACAAGATAATGAGCCATCATCTGCTATGACTCGATTTAACGCGTATCGAATCATGCCATCATCAACATGATGACCATCATCCCCTTCATCGTCACGTATCATCTTCGCTACTATCTTCATGGTATCCCCGTCACACTTCATGAGTAGTCATCATCTTCGCTAGTATTCATATCATCACAGAACGAGGATCCTCATCCATTTCGGGATTTGCGGTCGTCAAAGGCGATGCACAATGGCTATGCTCATAAATTGGTTGAGTGCTAGGTCCGGCTCGAGAATGTAACACTACGTTGCAATTGGAACTATTGTATTGTTGCCTCGGAACTAAAGCGATATAAATCTCCATGCAATGTGGTGGTGGTAATTGTGACAAAAAGTCCCAAACATCTTTGAGACTCGACTCATCATCTATTGGCAACGGGACGTAGTTGGCCGATCCACTTCCAATGTACTTATTTGGATATCAATATGTCATGTTTAATCTCTGTAAGTCATTGTCTATCTCGCAATGAAATTACGAGATATAACGCACAAGTTCATCGTACCACTAAACCGATCTTCGATCGAGATGTCGGATGGGCGGTTTCGTGTGCGAAATTCTGATGCTCCTTCTACCATGTCTCCATTCATATAACACAACAACGATACTCTTTGATCACCCATTCTTCAATCTATAAATGTACAATATAATGAATCATTGCGTACATTTAATTCAAATAAATATGACCTTCATAAAATTGCTTATGGACCCAAATAGAATTGGTGTAGTGGTAAATTTATTAATATATATATGTAACTAAATAGCCTAGTGATCAAATTAAGTACCTTATTATGCAACAAAGAAACTATTATATGCAAATAACTATTATATATTATAAACAACTACCCTAGCTAGCTTAGAATATAAGAGCCCTTAAAGCAACCTTACAAAGTTACCACCACCAATGTCTCATCTCTTAAGCGCACGCTTAATGTTCTTCAAATTTTTCTACTAAAGTATTGACATGTATATGAGGATTTTTGCTTGATTAATACCACATCAACTAATTGGGAAAAAGTAATAATATAAATCGGATAAAAAAAATCAGCCTTAAAAAAAATGAAAAAAAAAAAAAAAGCCGAATGTAGAGACAGAAAAAATAACAAAAAATTTAACATACAACATGACATGAACCACATGAAGCATTAACATACAAAATCTCCAAAAAACAAAGCCCAATTTAAATCGGAAAAAAAAAAAACCTTAAGAAAAATGAAAAAAAAAAAAACAAATGAATGTGAGACAAAAAAATAACAAAAAATTTAACATACAACATGACATGAACCACATGAAGCATTAACATACAAAATCTCCAAAAAAACAGCCCAATTTAAATCGGATAAAAAAAATCAGCCTTAAAAAAAATTAAAAAAAAAAAAAAGTACGAATGTGAGACATAAAAATAAAAATTTTTTTAACATACAACATGACATGAACCACATGAATCATTAACATGTAAAATCTCCAAAAAAACAGCCCACGCGATTTTTGCTAACAAAAAAAAAAAAAAAAAAAAGTAGAATGTATTTAAATAACAAAAAAAAAAAAAAAACAACCGCATGTGAGAACAAATTAACAAAAATGCAACATTCAACATAACATGAACCACATTAAGCATAAACACACAAATTCTCCAAAGAAATAGATCTTACAAAGTTGTTGAGTTCGGGTGGGTTGCGGTTCGGATCGAAGTTGACGATGGAGATAAGATATGCACCTATGGAGCCAATCTAGTGGAGCTCAAGGAAGGGATCGGTGGGAGTTGAGGGAAGGGATCGGTGGGAGAAAAAGAAAAAGAAGAAGGAAGAAGGCAATGAGAAAATGAAGGAAATGAGAGACAAGAAACCAGATCTGTTTCTTGTCTCTGTCCTCAAAGTGAAATCGTGACCTCGGGTCACGATTTCACTTTAAAGGAAATCGTGACCGGGATCACGATTTCCTTACTTTAGTGAGGAAATCGTGATCTCGAGTCACCATGGAACCGCCATGACCAACCGCTGTCGGTACACACCACTGCGCATGAACTGCCATATATGCTCACGGCCAATACCATATGAAGTATTTAACTTTTTAATTATTATTTTTTAAGATATCGATCGTTGGTCTGTAGAATTAGCAAATTAACTAAGGATGAAAATGAATACTAATTAAACTTTTTTTATAACAATAAATAATACATGGTTTATCCAATACAAAAAATTAATTTATGAGCTGACAAAAAAAAGTAATTTAATTATGATGATGAAATTTTGATCAGTATGTGATTTATGCTTAACAAAAATGTGTTTTAGAGCATATCCAATTTAGCGCTGAATCTCCCGTTATTATAGTGTTCTGCTATATAGTGTAAGCGTTTTCATTTTTATGTTCACTTACAACTTTTTAAATTTATTATATATTTACTTTAATTATGTTATAAAAAATAAAATATATTTTTTTTCTAAAATTCTTTATTGGCTAAATAATTTATTAAAATTAATATGAATAAAAAATAAATATTGAAAATAAGAAATAGAATTCGTGATTAGAGATTCAAAAAATAGTTTTTTTAAAGGAAGATATAGACTTTGACATTTCAAAAACTACAAAATAGAGAAAAAAAGCTTGTGATCAGAGATGGTATTAATTAGTACTGGGAATAGTTACATTCAACCAGGGACGAAGCCAGCTTCAAGGGAAAAGAGGGATGCTAAAGGAACTTGACTTTTGACATGCACATAATGTTATGTTAATATTAAATAAAATGGAAATTGTTGATTCATCTAATTAATTAGGTTCACCCAATGAACTTATTGAAATTGACATGCATCTTTGTTAGTTATCATTATTATTTAGGGTACGTGTTGCGCTCGCCCGCGCCTTTATCCGCGGATTCGTGGATCTTATTAGTGCCGATATTGTCCCCAACTTAACCACATTTGGGTCACATGTGTGGGGTTTTACTCTAAAAGGCCTCGGTATTATTTGAGGAGAGATAACCACTTAAATACTTATTTGTTAAGTCACACTTAACTGATGTGGGACTATTATTCAGTCCACGCATCCTAACAATCTCCACCTTGGACCGAAATCTCAGACGCCTTTGCTCCACCTTACACCGACTTCCCTCCAAGATGCATGCTTCACCGCATGATTTGTCATCGCTCATCGCGAGGAGAGAAGACTCAAGGAACCTGCGACTACTAACAGACATACCTTGTCCCAGCCGAACCATCGACTCTGATACCACTTGTTGGGCCCGCCCGCGCCTTTATCCGCAATTCAGTGGATCTCACTAGTACCGATATTGTCCCAAACTTAAGCACATTTGGGTCACAGGTTTAATTTTTTACTCCAAAAGGCCTCAGTATTATTTGAGGAGAGATAATCACTTAAGTACTTCGTTATTAAGTCACATTAACTGATGTGAGACTATTATTCAGTCCACACGTCCCGGCAGTACAATTGAAATGTAATTTGGATTATAAGTTAACCTTAAATTTGTAACTTAATTTGGTACTTTAATCATAATGTGTTTATTTAACATTTCAAGCTATTAATACTCATGCATGTGTAAGTTTAACGTACATTTTTTTAAAAAAAGAGTATTAAGTAACTGGGAAGGGGGCACGTTAGGTATGTAGTGCATGCACTACATATATATTGATATATACTAATATATGTAGTATGGCAAATAGTTACAATAAGCCTAAACTTTCGCTTTTGTGTCTAAATAATCTCAAATTAATAATTGTGTCTAAATAATTTTAAATTTTGTGTTTTGTGTCAATTTTAGCCCAATTACTATTTTTTAGGCAAATTGATGTTGATGTGGCATATGAAATTAATAAAGTTGTTTTGTTTTAATGAGGTGGTTTAAATTTTAAGAAATAAAATGGATTGATTGTAAATTTAAAAAGTTACAACCCACACAAAAGACATACAATTAGTTTAATGCGGATCAAACTCAAGGTTTGAGATTATTTTGATGTCAAAATTTAAACCACCTCATTTAGCTAGCTAGCAACTTAATTTACCAATTTCATATCTCACACCTCAATTTATCTAAAAAAAGTGATTGAATTAAAATTGACACAAAAAATAAAGATTGAAATTATTTAAACACAATTATTAATTTAAAATTAATTAAATATAAAAATAAAAGTTTTGGATTATTGTGACTATTTGCTTTAATATATATATATATATATATATAGTATATATGGGCCGGGGTACTGCAGTAGGGGCTCCCTCTTTGATTCGTCCCTGCAATCAACATTGATCACTTACCCTTAAAACACGTTAAATTATATTGATGATGAGGCAAATATACATGCATGGAACTGCGCGCGCAGTGAGAAGTCACAATCTCAAATGACAAAAATCTCAATTAATAAAAGAAGTAAAAAGAATCCATTAATTTTTGTACTGAAACAAGCAATAATATTAAACGCTTGATAAGCAAAAGAATTTATTAAAAGGTTGTGAGAAGAACTGAATTCAGCAGCTACATAATGGTTTACTAAATATTTTGGGACTTAATGTTGCAATACATATGTGGTTAGGTTTATATATAACTGCTGGCTGCCACTTATGACAAATGAAGCTTTTAAATAAATTGGTAGACAAGATCTACAAACATTATACATATCTATTTATGCAAAGCTAGCTAGCTACCTACCTAGCAAATATATTTCTCCACTCTCTTAAGTCTTCAACAATGTTGTATACAAGCATAAATAATAAGAAAAAAAACCCCTAGTTTTCACCAAGTCAACTCAACAACACGTGCGCTGTTGCCCTCCGAGTCAACTCAGATCAATCCTAGTCTAGATGACTCAATAGTCCTCTGCAACTAATTAATTACTCCTCCGTTTCAATTTAAGTGACGTTTTAAGGTTGTTCACAATTTTCAAGAAAATCATTTAATTATCTTGAATGAGGAAAAAGTAGCAGTTAAATGATTAAATCACCATTTATTTCTCCTAACCTTACCCCGTCTACTTACACTAGTTATTAATTAATGAGTAATTAATAATTTTTTTTCTATAAAAGGTATAAAAGACAATTAAGTAATTAATGTGTATTGAAACTATCAAACGACAAATATTGTGAAATATTTCAAAATGGCTAAAAAGTCACTTATAAAGAAACAAAGGGAGTAACAATCAACTATAACATCTTTTTTTTAGAAAACTATATGTCACAATTTTGCTTGTGCACAAGAATTAAAGACATGATTAATTCACCATTAAGATTTTGTAACAAGACTAAATTACCCTCTTATAAATAACTTCGTTTATTATAAGTATTGTGTAAAAAAAGTGATTGACGGTGTCATTAACTAAATAGAATGGATTAGAATTGAAAATGAAACATTCAATGCTTGATTTCCTAATGCTACACATATTGTGGAACAAAAGTGTCCAAAATGCGACAAATTTGTGGAACGGAGGAGGGAATACTTTGGAAACAACAAATCTATTTGGATTCATGAGTCCGAACTCATAGGGGTGTTTTTAAAATCTTCACAAATATTTAAGGGGTATCAAATTTTTTTTACATGTAAGTGATTGTGTTTGCTTCATTAATTGTTTGAGGATGACTTTAAAATAATTTTTTTTTTTTGAGTACGTACTACTCATGAGTCCAAATAACATTAATAAGATATTGATCATAATAGTTAATAAAGACGTACTGAATGAAAGTAATCAGTAATCAGTTGAGTTGTGCGGATTTGGTTGGCATCCATTGGATCAACCGGATTTCCGGAGCCCCAAAATTACACCAACTTATAAGAAAGGAACTACTCATCATTGACGCTCCTCGAGATCATATCAACATCTTACATTGCTATGGGCATCGGACGGTACCACAGCCTATAGTCATTAAGTGTGTCACTCCTGTTAGTACCATAACATATTTTTACGACTATATTGAAAGTGTGGCGTGGAGGCATTAAATAGGAATTTAAAGCGGGTTTAATGAGGTGGGAGGATGGCACATTCAAGCTGGGTAGGTCAAAGCTTTTATAATGCTTTGAAGCCACTGCTACCTCTTCAATCTGGTGCACATCATCATGACCATCTCACCAAATTTAACCAAAATTTAAACATTATATTTAAAGAGAGAAGAGCTAGCTAGTTACTCCTACAACAAAAACAAAAAACACACAAACAACCACACAACATGAGAGCAGAAATATTAGTAGTAGTGCAATTCAATGTTCATCAAGATCATATATTGATGAGAGACTACCCTTATAATAATTAAGTTATAACTGCACTGCCCTTATTGCATGTCTTTTTCTTTAACTTCTTGGCCAATGTGTTGGTGTTAGTGTAGTTGGGTGCCATTAATTATTAAAGAGCCCAGGCTTTGATTTTATTTTCTTTGCTTCCTTTACCTGCCATGGTGGTGGAGCTATAGAGATGTTTCATCAGTTCTTATGGTTTTCTTCAATGAATGAGATGGATAGAAGAAAGAGAGATAATTGTAGAAGTAATATTAGAAGTCACATGATGAAGAGTACCACCACCCTCTTTGTCCTTGTAATTTTATTTTCTTCTTCTTCTTCTTTGAATGTTTTTGCTTTGAATTATAGTACCCAATATTATAAGCCTGTCAACAGCTTTAGACTTGCTCGGATTGAGAGGCATTTAAGCAAGATCAACAAACCACCCATCAAAACCATACAGGTAGTGCATTTATACACGCTTTAATTCATCAAATATTTATAAGAGTACTTGATTTAATTATATTTTTGTTATTTATTTTCATTGTGGCTCATTTAATTAATTGTTTTAATTGATTTTTTTGATCAATGTGAATTTGGTGCAGAGCCCTGATGGGGATATAATAGATTGTGTTCATAGACACAAACAACCAGCTTTGGATCACCCCCTTTTGAAGGATCACAAGATTCAGGTACCCTTAAAGCCAAAACCATCAACATGAGTACATGTACATACTTTTATTTAATTTCTTCAATTTTCATCACTTTCATGTGTAATGACTATGTATGTGTCATATGTATATGTGTATGTGATAGAGGGTGCCATCATCAATGCCTAAGAGAAAAGAAGAAACAAAGAGAGTTGAAGAAGAATCAGAGATGATGATGAAGAGGAGATCATCATCAGATAATGTGAATGGATCATCATCATCATCATCATCACATGCATGGCAAACATGGCATCAAAGTGGGGAGAGGTGTCCAAAGGGCACGGTCCCTATAAGGAGAAGCTCGGTCAACGATGTGTTGAGGGCCAAGTCCTTGTACCACTACGGGAAGAAACAAAGTAGAAGATCTTCAGTTTCACTTGATCGACGCGTTGATGCTCCTGATGTGGTTAGTGGCAATGGTCATGAGGTATGCACATACATTTTCCTTTTCTTTTGGCTAGCATATACATATACATTTCACATACACATAGAATATAGGCTAGTACTATTAATTGCTTATCCACATGCATACTATTTTTCTTTTTTCTTAGGATTTAGGAATAAATATATTTGGCAAAATTTTAGAAATTAAAATTCATTTATAAATATATAATTTTTGACTACGTATTTTTAAATATTTAATTTCACAATTAAATAATTATAAAAATAATTAAGTTATATTCCATTCCACCCGCATTGATGATATTTATGATTTTTTATTTTTGATAATCATGACAAATTTCTAAATTACCTTCCTGACCTCTCCTTATCTAATTTAATTATTCTTATGAAATTTTAATATTATCAAGTTAGCTGCTCATGACTACAATTGTAATTGTTTAAAAGTATTAATTAAAAGTTAAAAATGCATAGTTTTAGAATGTAAATATAATCTTTAAAAATAAAAAAACTAAGGTACATAAATTTTATGACAAACCTATCTCATTTTAGGTAAACATAAAAAGTGGCATTATTAATTTTTTTTTAAAGAAATGTATATTGTTAGCTAATATGTGTGTGTGTATACTGTGTGTAGCACGCAATAGCATACACAGGGGCATCAGAGGAGGTGTATGGGGCGAAGGCGACAATAAACGTGTGGGACCCATCAATAGAGGTAGGAAACGAGTTCAGTCTCTCTCAGATCTGGGTTCTCTCGGGATCCTTCGACTCGGATCTCAATAGCATCGAAGCTGGCTGGCAGGTACTTCTCTTCCGCCTCGTTTTCTGTGTCACACATTCTCCCATGCATAGACGTTGAAATCAAGAAAAAAATGCCACTATACTAGCTATACTTAATTTTGATGGGCATTTGAGAATGTGCATTGAAGGTTCGATTGTTCCACTAGTCAGGTCAGTCCGGAGCTATACGGGGACAACAGGCCGAGATTGTTTACTTACTGGACGGTCAGTGCTTAATTAACTAAGCCATCACATGCAAGATGATTTAATTAACTATATTCATTTAATTTTTCAATGGAAGCTAGCAAAGCATGAATATACTATATAAGTTTTTGAGTATCTTGAATTGATAGTAACAATGCTTTGAAAGATTGAAATTTTGGGAAAATATATTACTCATTTTTCATTCATAGCAATGCAATGGAAACTGTGATCATTCGATTTCAGGTTTGACTTCAATTTAATTTAGTGCAAGTTCTATTCACTAGTCGATGGGTACCATCTATGCATTAGCATTGATTTTGGATTGTAATCGATTTACCAGTACAATAAATCTATAAGTAGGACTCATGAGTCTGAGCTCATGAAGGGTTTTTTAAATTTTTACAAATATTCAAGAGACATCAAAGTTTTTTTACAAATTTATGTGTTTGCTTCATTTATTGCTTGATGATGATTATGAAATTAAAAATCTTACCAGTATTATGAAGCATAATTATTTCACATCTTTTTTTTTTTTTTTTTTTCATTTGGGATATTACAATTTTTTGTTATTAAAATAATACATGAGTTAGTCAATTTATAACATGTATAGATATTTAAATTATTTTTATAGCTCATAAAAGAGAGCCTCAATCACAAACTTGTTACATATGTTATATGGATCAAACTCTTCTCAACCTGATTTTAATGCACTTGCTAGTGCGTTTTCACAATCTTTTTTTCTATCTCAGGTAGAGTTCCTTATTGTGCTTGAGTTTTCGACTTGAGTATTTGTAGGTCTATCTTTGGTTTCTAAATTGAGCGCTATAATCCAATCAATACGCCTGGCTTAAAATGAATAAAGTTAGAGCATTGATTTATATGTTGTAAAGGTTATTCATTAAAGACTTTATGTTATCTGATCTAAAGTTTCTTAATAAGAATAATATAGAAGATAATATTTCATCAATTAAATGTTTTCTGTGTTTGTATTTGGTACAGAGTGATGCATATCAAGAGACAGGATGTTATAATCTTCTATGCTCTGGGTTTGTACAAATAAATCATGAGATCGCCATTGGTGCATCCATATCTCCAGTCTCTTCTATGTCCAGCAACCAATTCGATATTACCATTCTAATTTGGAAGGTCAGCTAATTATACTCCTTCTCGCTCTCTTTATATTTATGTTCAAGACATATTTAACAAAAACAAAAACAAAACAAAAAACAAAATCAAAATGAACAACTACATATAAAAGTAAGCATTATCGATCAATGTCATTTTTTTTTTTTGATAATTAATAATGGATGTCCCAACCTTTTCAACCCCTCTTTACTTTAGTTATATTAATCACGTGAGAATTAGTCGGGTACCTCAACCTCATAAACTCGGGAGAAATCAAGAAAATATATATAACATAGTTATCGAAAATCGAATTCATGACTACCATTACCCCAATCAAAGTTACCGTGCTCTTTTTTTGTTACTACTGCACCACAGTAACTCTTGAGGACATTTGTACTTGATCCATTAATTTCTATCAATACATCAAATAAATAATTTCTTAACCGATTTCAAATTAGGGAAGCTAAGAATATATTAACAATTGGAAAAGTTATTACACCAAAAAAATGAGAAAAGTTATTAAGGTCCTAATGGAATCGTTATTGTGCATGGTAAAGTTTTTGAAATCTTGTCATCAAACTTCTAATATATTTTTTAATTTCTATCTAAGTTATTTGGTTTAATTGGAGCACCCAACTCACTCTGAAAGGTATAATGGAACCTAACTAAGATAAGGGAAAAAAGGTTGGGACTAACAATTATTTTTAAATAAGTTGGGACCAACGATTATAAAAAAGAAAAAAGAAGCAAAGTTATTAACAATGTAAAATACTGGGAAAGCAAAGTTCAGTGAGATGGACGCGACATCACTTGTTATGGAAAATGATTTTTTAACATTTTTTTGGTACATACATTTACTACACACAATAATGTAATTTTTTTTGGAATTCGTGCTACACATGCGTCAATTAAATCTATACTATTACGTAGCAAATATATGTCTCCTAAAATGTTATATTATCTACTAATTGTGTGTAATTGATTTCAGGACCCAAAAGTGGGGAACTGGTGGATGCGGTTTGGGGAGGACACACTGGTGGGGTACTGGCCGGCGCGGCTGTTCACACACTTAACCGACCGAGCCACCATGGTGGAGTGGGGAGGAGAGGTGGTGAACAGCCGGCTTAGCGGCCGCCACACCGCGACGCACATGGGCTCCGGCAAGTTTGCCGAGGAGGGGTTCGGCCGAGCCAGCTACTTCCGTAACCTGGAGGTGGTGGACGCCGACAACAGCCTCAGCTCGGTGGCTGAGGTCTCCACATTGGCTGAGAACACCAACTGCTACGACATCAAGAGTTTTTACAGCAATGACTGGGGGACTTATTTTTACTATGGTGGCCCGGGGAACAATCCTCAGTGCACCTAATTAATTAAGTTAATGAACGATTATATATCAAAGGTTAGTTTTTTTTTTTTTTTTTTTTTTTTTGGTTTTGTTTAATGATTATCAATCGTTAGTTACTGTAATGTTATTGATTAATTAAAATTGTAAAATGACACTATTAACTCACATCATAAATTTACAACGTACTTAGAGTTAGTTCGATGATGCATCGAGAAATGTCGATGCTTTGAGATAGGGTGTGACTGTATGATGTGAGTTTATGGTGTTATATATATTAATGTAGACTTTCTCATGTTTAATTAATTAGGTCTTATGATCTTGTCTATTTTAATTAATTTAATCGTGGTATTCTTTAGGTTTTCTTGTGATACAAGTGTATAATAATTAGTTAATTACTAAAGTTTGGTTCCACCTAAAACCCTAAAATTCTTGTTCTTTATTCACTTTTGTGATTTTTATTCTTGAACCACCACTGATCCTCCTCTTTGATTGTAAGTTCCAATTAGGTCTCTACCATTTTTTAAGATTTTTTTCATTGATTATTTTATAAGGATTTTAGGAATTTGAATGAATTTGAAATACTTCTCATTTATAGATAAATTTACAAAAATTCATTGGCAATGCAGAATCTTTTTTTTACTTGGAATATGATAATCATGATGAATGTGTGATTTAAATTTATAATTCATGTAGACGTTTGCTTTGAGTGAAGTGTTTCCGGATGATACTTGAAATACATCCAAAATAAATGATAGCGATAAGTGGTAGATAGGAAGCGAGCCATCTCACCCTCAAGTAAGAAACTAACTTCTATGTGCTAAACAGACAAGAACTTATTCTATTGATTAGAAGCCTATAAATCTCAAAACTCTATTATAGATGTACATCAAAATGAATCATAAACAATTTTTGACAGACAAGCGCATCTCACGGGAAAAGGTTGTATAGGGAATAACAACACTTGTAAATTATGTGTCCTTAAATTTGAAATTTAACAACACTTGTAAATTAAGTGTCTTTAAATCTAAAACTTAACAACACTAGTAAATTATATGTCCTTAAATTTAAAGTCTAACAACACTTCTAAATTATGTGTCTTTATATTTAAAGTCTAACAACACTTGTAAATTATGTGTCCTTAAATTTGAAATTTAACAACACTTGTAAATTATGTGTCTTTAAATCTAAAACTTAACAACACTAGTAAATTATATGTCCTTAAATTTAAAGTCTAACAACACTTCTAAATTATGTGTCTTTATATTTAAAGTCTAACAACACTTGTAAATTATGTGTCCTTAAATTTGAAATTTAACAACACTTGTAAATTATGTGTCTTTAAATCTAAAACTTAACAACACTAGTAAATTATATGTCCTTAAATTTAAAGTCTAACAACACTTCTAAATTATGTGTCTTTATATTTAAAGTCTAACAACACTTGTAAATTATGTGTCCTTAGATTTGAAATTTAGATTTGTGGAAATTGGTCCATCCTTGTTGCGGTGCATCTTCATCGACGGTAGTTCCAATTTAACCAAAAGATCTAATCGGATTTGTGGAAATTGGTCCATCCTTGTGCGGTGCATCTTCATCGACGGTTTTGCGTGGATTTGTGCGACTCTGAATTGATTTTGTCTTTTGTTTTATTTTAGAGTTAATTTTTTTCCTAGTTGGAAGTCTTTGATTTGTCTTTTTCTTGTTGGGAAGGTTTAGGTTTTTTTCTCCTCGTTGGGAAGTTTTGTTATTCGTTTTGTAGTTTCTAGTTGTTTGTGTATCGTCATGAGTTTCAACGTTGTAGAGAGCCGTCATTGATTGTCAAACTGTTTAAATTTCGCATTTATAACCAAATTAATGCAGTTTGTTTGAACAAATAGGATTAGCGAATCAATGTACTTGATTATATGTCTGGTCTTGGTCTTGCATTGAGCCATGAATAATTAATGAAATTTCTATTAAAAAAAGGTTTGGTTCTACTTAATAAAGGATGCAAATATATACGAAATCAAGTACTAAAAAACTCCGATGAAATATAAATTATGATTGCTCTAAATTAGTATGCTCTATAAAATTGAATGTTTTTTTTTTTTTTTTTTTTTTTTTTAGAAATGTAAAATTGAATGTTGGGCACAAAAGAAACACATTAATGAATGTAATAGAAATGACGGTAATTTGGATGTGCGTGAAAGTATAAAAAGATACCAAGCCAACAAATTTTAAGGGCGCAGTTAACAATTGTGATAATTTTTCTTTTTTTGGTCAAATAACAATTGTGATAATTTAATGAATAATATAGATTTGCAAGTTACAAAACTTGATAAATTGTTAGAAGAAGGGGAAACCTAGAAAACTGGCATAACTTAAAAAGAAAGATATAAATGGCTCTAATTTTACTACAGGTATGACATTTAATATACAAAAATAGATTTGTCCGAAAAAGTGAACTCACATCCAATAAAAAAAATAAATTTCATACCCAAATCCAGTTATAAAAAAGGGCAAATAGTCACAATAATCCCAAACTTTCACTTTTGTGTCTAAATAATCTCAAACTAATAATTGTGTTTAAATAATCCTAAACTTTATATTTTGTGTCAATTTTGACATAATAACAATTTTTTAGGCAAATTGAGATATATCATTTGAAATTGGGAAATTAAGTTACTAGCTAAATAATGTAGTTTAAATTTGGACATCAAACTAACATCAAACTTTGAGTTTGATCCGCATAATTAAAACTATTGTTTGTGTCTTTATGAGTTTTATTTTTTTAGAATTTACAATCAACCTTTTTTATTTCTTAAAACTTAAACCACCTCATAAAAAACAACTTTACTAGCTAATTTTGTATGCCATATCAATATCAATTTGCTTAAAAAAAGTAATTAGGTCAAAATTGATAAAAAAATAAAGTTTGAGATTATTTAGACACAATTATTAATTTGAGATTTTTGTGACTATTTGCTCTAAAAGCGTTTCTTTTTAAGAAATAGAAACTTCATTAATCATCAATACCTCTCAATACAAGCCTTTTTTTTGTACTAATTTTTTTTTTTTTTTTTTTGTCTTTACAAAATCATCATCATTTATCATTTCGACCTGCATGCAAATGAGGGTACATAAGATTGTCAACATCTTATAGTAGAACAAAACTTAGAACAACAACAACAAATCCTCAATCCCAATAGAATAGAGGTGGAATGTAATTATAGAAAAAAAAAAAAAAACCTTAAACATTTCGCATCCTTATTCCAGCGTTTGTTATAATTCTTTCAAATTCCGCTCCAATTGTGAATCTATTTTGCAAGAAATAGTTAAAAAAATCAACAAAGATTTTTAAAAAATGAAATACAAAAAAACTAAATATATCTTTGCATATTGGAATTACCCTTTCATTCAAAAAAAAAAAAAAAAAAAAACCTTTCATTCAATTGGTGTTCCATAAATGTTGCCTCTTGGCTTTAACAACAAAGCAATATACATAAGTTGAAAAGACATTAATGTATGTTTTCGATGTTAACTTCTTTAATTAGCTTATAATTAAATTGTAAATGCGGTTAAATTCTATTAAAGATATAACTATTACTACATCTCGTCTATATTTTGCTTTAGCGAATAATATTGAAAATGTAGAGTAGATATGTAGCACAAATGCATACTACAAGAAAAGTAACTTTTAAGCACTAAATATATGTTGTTAAATTATTCATTATAAAAAGTTAAAATGATACATTATAAATTATATTAATTTTAAAAATAATAATTAATATTTTATTATATAATATAAATAAAGAACTCAAAAGTGTTTATAATAACATTACATGATATATGTTCTTTTTGTAATAAATAGTAGTTTATAAGATGTCCCTTAAATATTTAATATGTTTTAAAAACATAGTGTTTGACAATTTTAAAAGCATATTTCTAGTGAAACGAATGATGCATCACTTGCCAAAAGACAAGATTTAAGGAGGCCGTGAGTTCACTTCCACTTAAAAAAAAAAACATAGTGTTCGATAGTGACGATCCTAAAATTTTAAAAATTAACTTTTATTATAATTACATGTATATTATTTTAATTAAATAAAAGTCTAAAACCCAAACTTAAACTATATGTGGGCCAACAAGGGCAGATGAGAAACTGCACCACACACAAAAGTGGAGAAATCACAAGTAGAGAAAGAGTAGGTAATTAGGGTTTTGGAGCCGGCCTACGTGCGTTTGATTGTCCAATTATAGAAAATAGATAATGAGAATTACACTAATTTAGGGATTTTGAGAAATAATAGGATCTAATACTTGCTTGTTACATACGTGAGCATTGTGAGAGCATGGTGAAAGAAAAAAAGAAGAACAGAGGAGCAAGGAAGCGTGTGATTTGGTGATCCTTCAGTTTCTCTTAAACCTCAATAATAAAATAATATGCAAAAACTGTCGGAGCATGTGCACTAGGTCAATCTACAAACATTATTTATCTTATAATTTTAGTTAATAAAATAGATGTTTTCGTTGTCGTTTTATTATAAGTGATTGCATGTTTACTTTATAATAAGATCCATGGGTATTTGTTGAAATATCTTAAATGTCCATAGTCGTCAAGGAACTATAATGAATTAAGACTAGCATGAATCTTGATTGATGGTCATGTGATAATCATGCGTATATGGATACGAATTGAGATCATTAGTACTTGTTAGGTAACAAAGTACTGGACCGACCCGCTATGAGAACACCACATGGATTAAGTCATAGGTGTTACTCATGATAGATATATCATTTAGTCATTCGAATTGAGATTACCATAGACTTCAATATTAGGAGCATGATAATTTGACACAATCAAACATTGTCTTTAGTCGGACGATTATAAAGATTGTGATTGGTTATCATGTGAATAATATGTGAAGGTGTGTAATCAAGATATAATTTGTCCCTCTCGTATAGAGAGAGATCGGTGAATCCCTCGATATGTTAGATTGTTAAATGGTCAAGTCCAAGTGAATTGATATGATCAATGTCACTTGAATATTTTCAGTCTACCTAAAGATCGAGACTAGTACGATTGAACATTAAAAGCGACTTTCCATGCCTTATGTTTAATCAAAGGATATCACACAACAAAAAATTATGATATATGTTATTCATTAAGTTGTATCGATTTTGATATTCATGTTATTTGGATAATCATAATGTCTTGCTAGAGACTGCTTATGACTTGTGTACCAAAACAATTTCCTTAATCATTTTGAGGCCCCTCGATCCCATTAATTTTCCTTTCCATTTGAATTCCATCATATTTAAATATACCTCCTGTAACGGCTCAAATTAATTAAACTAGGATTAACATTAATATCGAGGATTAAAGGTTGTAATTCAGGCATTATGTGGATAACTTGGTTGACTCGGACACGAGAATCGAGGAAATATGTTATTTGTGGATGATGGTTGCTTAGGTGTGATGTTTTAAACATTATATTATTGTAACATTGCATGTGTGTACGTTGCTATTGGGCGAGTTGGTGCGACGAGTATTCATTTCGTAAGGCGTGTTAATGTGGGTATCGGGTAGGCGAACTACGGGTACACTAGGAAACTCGACTAATTCATGCTAAGATGACTAATTGATCAAATAAAATGGGTAATATAACTATTGGCTAATTTGATTTAGTTAGAATAATAGGCTATGATGTACCTCGAAATGCGTGCCAAGACGCGGGGCACCGAGTGCCGAGTAGTCGAGGGTTAGTGGGATAACAAATTTATCAATTTTGGTGAATAAAAACACTAACCATATGTAATATAATGGGTCTAAGCTAATGTAATTTGATTTAATAAATAAAGGCCTATAGTTTGGTTAATTAAATGGAAACCATGAAATTGTCCTAGAGATACGTATTGGCACATCTGGGAACCATGTGAGTAACAAATTGGTGTCACTAGGAGAGAGTTAATGGAGAGTTAGTGGGATGAGTGGCACATTGTAAGCCATGAGATGAGTCTCGGGATACGTAAATACATGAAGATCAATGGCTAGAAATGAATTCCACTTTATATATATATATATATATATATATATATATATATATAAGATGGTTTAATCAACACATGCAAATCAAACCAATTCATTCAAAGTTCTCTAGAGAAGAAGGAGTTTGCTAGAGAGAGAGAGAATATCAAAGGAGTGTTGTAAAGAATTTCTCAAATTTAGGAGATTCAACAAGGTACTCATCTTCTCCATCTCATCTACATGAAACTGAACTTAAAATGGTGTGTGTTGGTGAAGTTTGATATTTGAGGAGTAGGTCACTGATGATGAATTATTGATGAATTACAACTATAATTATGGTTTCAAATGAGAGTTTACAACTGGTTTTGAAGGAATTAAGGTTTTGATCAATTTAGGAAAAACTAGTGATTTATGAATTTGATGATTTTGAGCTAAATTGTATTATTATGTTGGTTTAGATAATTTTTTGGAGTTTATATTATGTGGAGAGTGGTTTAATTGGGCTTATTTAGCTAATTGGGGAGTTGATGACATAATTCTTGAGTTGAGAATTCTGTCACAAAACGCAGCTAGCGTGCTAACTAGGCTAGTTAATACGCTAAACAGTTTGGACCTTCAACTGTTTTTCAAAACGAAGAACAGTAGCGCGCTAGACAGATCCTCTAGCGCGCTAACTCCACTTAGTGCGCTAGGTAGACCCATTTGCGCGCTAATGACAGATGAAAGTTGAATTTAAGGTTTGATTTTGAGATTTTTGACTTAATACAACATTAATCAACCTAGAATCATGCTAAACTTATAAAATTGTACTTCGGGGACTTAGAGGACTGTAGCTCAGGTATCGAGGAGGTAGTCGAGTTGGATTTGGGAGTCGGGGGATTCGGAGAGCGTTTTGAGGTTTATAAAACCCATATGAATGTTACTTGAGTATTTATTACTTTCATTACTATTTTATTCTATCTTGTTCAGTGTATTCTTGATTCTATTCCTTGTTCTCTTCAATTATCTATATCTTTATCACGTGTTTAGACGGTTGGTTGAGTTTACTCCCGCTGAGTATTCCGTGGTGTGCCTATGGCACGCTAGACCATAACATGTGTATCAAAAGTCCTCGATGGATAACGACCCGAGCTACTTTGTCTGTACATGTGTCGATGTGTCGTGGGTCAACGCCAGCCACGAGAGGACCAGGTGCTGGGACAGTTGGGTACGCCCACTAGAAGGATCTTGGGAGGGTATCTGAAGTATGGTCTAGTATGCCTGGAACATGCATACACGTTTGCGCTTTATTGTTATTTATGCATGTGATGAGCCATTTACAGTTGCCTGTTTACATTGCCCGTGTTTATTTAACGGTATTTATTGGATTTCCTTTACTTATTCATATGAATGCTCAGTGAATTTCCTTGGGATTTTACTTACTAGACTCGTCATCTGTTTTGTTGTGATGGCCGAGTGCAGATCCTTCTACGAGTAAGGGTAAGGAGATTCTTGGCGACTATCTCTAAGCACGCTTACTGTTCGGCACACTACTCGTAGGTGTGTATTTTGGTGTATATATTGTGATATTTTGGGTTTATGGGAGACTAATGAGACTAGTGTACTTGTACATATTCACTTTTGTCGCCTTGTATATACTGTGTACTATATTCCGGGTTTTCCAAAGTAGGATTGATGCTCTATATAACATAAGAGTTAATGAAAATACATGTTTATGTCTAATTTAAGACTTCCGCTGTAAAATACTGGTTATCCACTTGCAACTCTGTAAACAAAAACTATTAGCACGGTTAGGACTTGAATAAGCTATAGAAAGTTGAATTATAGAATTTAAAAGACTTAAGGAGATACCTTAAGACTAATATGGATAATCGGTTAACTACACTGGTGATGTAACGTGGACACGATTATTGAGACATGAGATGGACGGGCAGGTGTCAGACACGTGTAGCTGGGCCACAGGACGAGGAGCACACGCCAGACGACACCCCGAGGCTGCCTCGGGATTTGGAGCCGCCACACATCCCTCCACCATCTTTATCACCACTTAAAACAAAAACTTATACAACTTTATAAATAAGCACCCTCATATCAAGTTAACCAAATCAAGCCATCACAACCCCATTTTTCGACCATGAGACCACCCAACGACAAGAAATTTAGATCAAAACCTTTTATTGGTTGTAACGGCCCACTCTAATTAATCTTAATTAATTATTAATTTACAGATTAGGACTCATAACTTGGACCTACGTGGACACCGCTGACAAGTCTAGGGCACGCCAACTAAGGTATAAATAGTTATTTTTGTGTGATGCTTGTTAAATTATTGTATTGTTATTACACTAGTTAAAATTTTTCATTAATTGCGTTATGCGCGTGTACTGACGTGAGTGTAAGACGTTGCGGGGTGTGCGTAACGCTGGTGTTTGGGGTAGGAAATGGTTTAGAGAACACACACACCCCACCTTCTCTCTCTTCATGGTGGCTTGATACCTCACCCACCTAATTCCCTTGAAATGAAGACGACCACTCATCTCATCTCTCTCACACACACACACACACACTCCCACTTTCCTTCTCCCTCACGTTTTCTCTTCTTTCTCTTTCTCTCTCTCTAACAAAGAAAAAAAGGTTTAGTTTGGAGAGTTGAGATCAAGAAGAGAGGTTGAAGAGTTGAAAGAAAAGCAAGAGGAATTGGAGAAGGGCTTGCAAGCTTTCAAGTTAGTTGGAGCAAATCATCAAGGATTTAAACACAGGTAAGGTTTTCTTGTTTTTTTGTTCTCATGAATTTCCATGAAAATGAGTTAATGATGGTGGTGTTAGTGTTGTTGTTGTTTTAGTTGTATAGATGTTGAAGTATTAAAGTAGTGAAAAAGAAAAGAAAAGTAAAAAGAAAATTAAAAAAATTGAAACGTCTTTCGTCTATTTAGAGACGAATTTGGAGGAGGGAGGGGGTAGCCAGTGGAGTGGGCCTGACTACCGCCATATGGGCCGGGCTTAGCTACCCCGTGCCCGAAGCGGGTCGAGCCGAGCCAGTCGGCTAAACATAGAAAGCGGTTCAATTGGGCCGAACCGGGTCGAAACGATCCGGGACCGATTCAGGTCCAACCCATTAAATAATTAAAATTTTAATTAAAAATTAAATTAAAATACTTTTTAAATAAAATAAATTACAAAAAATAAATAAAAATAGATAGAAATTATGGAAAATTCTAGAAAAATCTAAGAAAATATGAAAAATTAGAAAAAAAAAAAATAGAAAAATGAGTTTCAAGATTTTTTTGGCGTTTGGCACCCAAGTATAACCAAAAGTGTGCCAAAACTAAATTTTGGAATAAAATTTCAAATTTTTGGTGTCACATTATAAACTCACTCAATGTGACTCTAAAATAATTAAAGTGGTATAATTGGACATCAAAGACTTAGGAAACTATAGCCGAGTGTCGAGTGCGCATCTCGAGGAGTGAGTGAGACATTTTAAGGGCGATTTACAATTACTTGAGATAAGTAAACACATGAGAAAATTAGTTAGAATTTATTTATAGCACTTGATTTATTTTAAATATCAATTATTCTATCGTGCTATTTATTGCTATCTACTTATTGTTCATCCACTCCCACGTGTGTATGTGTGTTTGTCGACGGGGTCGGGCATGACACAGACTCACACCCTGAGGCAAGTTGCCCGCGTTGTTCAAGTAGTTGCCCATGCGGGGCTACGCGGTGACTATTTCTCGCGAGACCTATTAGGTTGAGAGATGTTTGACGGGGACCTAAGTCTTCATCATGGGTTCCTTTTAAGAGATGTTTGGACGGGTATCTACCATTCATAGGTTCCTCTCATTCGACCATAAGATGTTTGACGAGATGATCATCTTGGGTTCCTCTCGATTTAGCCAAGTCCATTCATGGATGTCGATCAGGACTTCTATCACGCTACACTCGTGTCCAATTTCGACTTCTCTACGACTTATTTTCATGCGATCACCTTATTTTCTGTTCCTTATTTAAATTGCATGAATTGTTGCATTTTTATTGAATTTCATGAATACTAGCTAACTTTCTATGGGATTTACTCATTGAGATTTGTCGTTATTTTTGGTGACAAATCGCAGATCCTACGATGAGTCGGGGCAAGAGGGTCTTAGGCGACTACCTCTGAGCTAGGAGAGCCTCATCAGCTTTTATGTAGGTGTTTGTGTGTACTTATTTACCGCTTTTATGAGATCTTTGGGAGGACTTGTATACCTGATACATGACGGAAACAACGTCACTAAAATTAGTAATCCATCACAAAAGAACTTTTATGATGGCATTATGACGGAAAACTGTTTGTCACTTATACAGCCGTGATAAAATGTTTTTGTGTCGACCAAAACCGACATAATAAAACAAAAGTGACGAAATCTTGTATTTTAGTGATGCTAATTTTTTCGTAACAAAAGACAGTTATTTGTGACGAATTTATTTCCAAAAGTCAAAATTTAATCCAATTGCGACGGTTTGTAGACTGACACAAAAAGGAATTTTTGTGACGGATATGTTTTTGACATAAAAGTCATTTAATGACTCATAATTTTCTGTCACAAATAGATATATGCTATGACCAATTAACTCATTTTTAATGTTTTAAGTGATGATAGTTCATCCGCCACAAATAATCCTGCAATTGCACAACAAATCAAAAGTGACATATTTTGCCATGACAAAAAGTATGTAATAACAAAGTACATTTTTAAACTCCTTGTTGTTTCAAAAAATTTGCCTGCAAATGAATATATCTTACGTCCCAAACAACAAACATATCACATCAATATGTAGAAGACTTTAATTAAGTGTGCAAATTTTCAGTTGTTAAGAGAGAAGCATATATATATATATATACTAACTATTACTAAGTACTTGTTATACAAAATCAACGAGTTTACGATAGTCTCCCAAAATAAAAGTTAATATCTAAAGTGCTACATGAATACAAGTAAAATCTTCTTAATTCCTTGCAGCCAAAAATCAAAAGTAGTTTCATTGTCCTCAATGCATGAAAGATGTCACTTCAACTTGCATAAATGAGAAAGAATATTCATTAAGTTTTTTTTGCTTACTTAATAAAAGATAAATTTATGCATGTAATAGATTTTCTTTAAAAAAATCAAACAAATATAAATTCTATTTCATTGACTAAGAATGAATGCGACTTTCCAAAAAAACTTAAATTGTTCTACTAAAAGAAAATTAATTTTGCCAAATATAGCAATTCTAAATGAGTAATTAAGACAAACTTAATCTATCCAAACAATTAGCAATAATTTTAAAGAGTATCACTCCATTTAGATTGCACGTCATAAGCTTGACGTAACTTTCTAATGAAATTTCGACATAATCTCCCCTCAAATATTATCGTATTACAAATTTAGATTGCGCGTCATAACTTTTTTCATTCAATGGAGAAGCCAAATATATATACATTTTTCCACAATATAGTATGATTAGAGCAAAATAATCTTTCTCAATCATGCCTTGGACATGTACAATCATTAACTTCAATCCCTTTGCAAATAAAAGTCTAACTAAAGTTAAGTCTCACATCACTTACATATAACATCATTAACTATGATAAAAATCAATAATGTCTCCACGGTAAGTCAAAACTTCAAAAATAAAAAAGATAGTCATAAAGTTTTATTAATTAAACTTAAGTTTTCATATCCCAAATGAAAAAAATCATTGTATCTTCTTAACAAATGATAGGGATAAAGCCCAAATAAAAAAAATTGAGGCAAACACAAGAAAATAATAAGACAATAGGTTAATGATATTCTCTTTTACTAAACATTAAAACTTTATTTATGTCTTATAAAATAGTAGCTAATGACTCTATTAATATCTACCAAACTCCAAAGATATATTTTCATTTGTGTACTAATTAGTGTGTTCTTCAAATTAATTATAAAACAAACACACAAAAAGCCAAAATTACTTAAAAAATATCACATAAAAAATTATAAAAAAACTACCGCTTCCTCAATATATAGATATATCAACACTAATAATTATACCAAAATCTCTTATAATCTATAATAGAACACAATTAAGAACAAAAGAAAGTAGTGAATGAGAGATTCTAATTTTAAAGGAATAATTTCTAGTCCACAACAACAACAACATAGTATCAACTCCATTTAGATTGCACGTCATAACCTTGACATAAATTTCTAATGAAATTTTGACAGAACTTCCCCTCAAATATTGTCGTCTTACAAATTTAGATTGCACGTCATAACCTTTTTCATTCAATGGAGAAGCCAAATACACATACATTTGTTCCACAATATAGTATTAATAATGAGAGCAAAATATTCTTTCTCAATCATGCCTTGTACATGTACAATACACCATTATAAAACATAAACTTCAATTCCTTTACAAATAGAAGTCTAAATAAACTTAAGTCTCAACATCACTTACATATAACATAATTAACCATGATAAAAATCAATAATGTCTCTACGCAAGTCAAAAACTTCAAAGATAATTTACAACAACAACAACAACAACATAGCCTCAGTCCCAAATGAACAATTTCTAGTTCAATTATGAAAAAAAGCATAACTTGTATAAAATTCAATTGTTAGACAATAAAATCTATTCAAACAACTAGTAATTTTATAGAGTATCATTCTCTTAGTGTTCTAAAGCTATATATAATAACTCTTTTTTTTCATTCTAAAAAGTCTTGACCTAGTACAAATTTATGGGAGATCTTGTTAAACATTGATGTCTCAAAAATTTAGATTTTATGTAACATTTTTATTCAATAAGGAAGTCAAATATACATTTATTGCACAACATAGCAACATATATTGGAGCAAATATTATTTCTCAACTACGCCTTGAACATGCATAACACATCATTATGACTAACAAAAAAAAGAACAATTTCAAGTCCAACTATGAAGTTAAGGGAACTATTTCTTAATCATGTCTTGAAAATAATATAGAACAATGCCTTTAAGGAAACAATTTTAAGTCTAACTATGAAAAATCCTAAAATAATAACATATAAAAGCAATAAGTACTTACTTATAGAGTAAGTTAATTGTTAGAGCCAGATTCCTGATTCGATGATAATTGATGTGGTCGGTGACTAGTGCCAGTAGCATTTTGAACCTATAATATTTAAAAATATACTATTTTCAATTACAAAAAAACATAAATAATCTACACTATCACATAGAACATAAACCAAGATCATTGCCCTAGTTCCTCAATATTTCTTAAAATAAAATCTCTCTAATATTCCATTGAAGCATAATTATTGTGGTTCAATAAGTTAATGTTGAACCACAATAATCGTGCATATTTCATAAGGCAATAATACAAGCATAGACAATTTTATTGAACCACAATAATTGTGCATATTTCATTTAACCAAATTCAACTTAAAGCGCATGAAATGAAATATACAATAAATTTTAAATATATATACCCACAAAACTCCAGGTAAATTACAATAGAACAATTCTACAAAATAATCTTCTCTCGCATAATCATTCATTTTAATTAACTGACTTAATTGAAATGTAATTTTAACTTAACAACTATCAACATCACTCAAAGATGATAAATTATCATGGTTCTTCTTATCACGAAACCAAAAAGCCTCATGACTTCCTATTTCTAAATCTACGTGAACATAAATAGCAACAAATTCATACACAATTGAAACAAAAGCACTAAGAAAGATCAAAGTGACAAAAATAAAAAGTCATGATTTGAACATTAAATACATAAATAAAAAGACTAATTGTACCTTAAAATCCCGTGCTAGATAACGCGTAATCGATCCTTGTTGCATGCAAAATCCAAGGGAACATCATGAATAATACAAATAGGAAAAATCAAATAAACAAATACATTATCGGAGGCATTTTGAGGAAAATGAAAACCTTCATGTTGAACCATTGAAACATTCTTTTAGTACTCAATGGAACATAATTGTGACGACCCCTCTCATAATCTAGGGCACCGCCCAGCCTAATCACGTAATTACGCCCTAATCATATCCACACAGGACTTAACTACGTATTAGTCAGCCTTTACAACCTAGACGCCTCTTTTCTCGTGTTCAGGATAAGTAATACACTAGTCCTACTAGTTTATAAAATTTAGAGTTAATTAAAACTTTTTATTAAATTAATTAATTAACGGAAGTCTTATTGATTATGCGGAAGCAATTAGTAACTTATGCGGAAGCCATTTATAAACTCCTAAGTGTGGAAAACCAGGAAATGACATCACATATATAAAGTCCTCAAAATGCATTGAAACAATAAAATAGTCTAAGTCAAGTCGGGGAACTAACGCTCAACCCAATATACAACCCCAAATAGTATCTGGAAGACATATAACATATACAATCAAAATACCAAAAGAAGACCTACAATCGATGCAGTGACGCGCCGCGGGCTCAGGGATAATCGCCGATCTTCTCCTTGCCCGGCCTGCTGGTAGACGGCTCTGCACCCACCGTCATAAAAAGGACGGTGAGTACAAGAATAAAACAGTAATCCCCGATGACAAGTTTAATTTGCATTTCCAAATATTCAAATGGTATTTAAAAGCATATAAATGGAAAAACTGGAAAATAAACCATATGCGAGTAAATACCAGAGTTAAACAAGTGATACTGACACTAGGCTAAGTAGTGGTGATTTAGGTCCGGTCGGCAGTGAAACATGTCACTCCGACTCAATAATCATATAGCACAAGGGA
Source organism: Stephania cephalantha (assembly GCA_039657325.1). Lineage (NCBI taxonomy): Eukaryota > Viridiplantae > Streptophyta > Magnoliopsida > Ranunculales > Menispermaceae > Stephania > Stephania cephalantha. The sequence goes on from CM077579.1 coordinate 5,819,726, forward strand.
CTCTAACCCAAGTGTTACCAGAGACTCTAACCTGGTGTGTAGACCACCTCAGGGACTCTAACCCCGGGTGTCATACAATGTCAAGTAACATGTGCCGAGACATCCCCTTGGGACTCTAACCCGTGAGTCGCGCACACCTCGATCGAGTACGGGACCTAAATGCAAAAACTACTTTTTAAATTTCAAGAAATACCAAGTATGGATTGTCAAGGCATAGGCACATCTACACACCTAAACAAATAAGGAATACAAGTCCTCTTAAACATTTATAAGATATTCACTAGCCTAATAGCATGCTATTTATCATTCAATTCACATTTAAAACAACAAGAATAGACATAGCATGGGATAGAATCAATGAATCAAATCAAATGAATGGATATCATGCAAACTAGACTCATCAAGTGAGCATAGACACAAAGAACACATGATATAAGAATACAAAGGCAAAATAGTCAAAAGGACTATGCAAGGACAACAATTAATAGAAATGAAATGCCAAGTAAAGTTGTCATTGGGTATACTCACCATAACAAAGTAAAGTCCTAGCTTTACTGGTCTCCCGATACTCCAACTCTTGTATTCGCTCTCCCGTACCCTTTTCCTAAGTTCCTGAGTTTGGTGTCTCATTAGTTCAAATATAGTGGGTTTAAGCTCAATTTAGTGTGTTTATTGTGTATTCAAATTGGTTCAATAGACTTTAAATCAATCTTCCTAAATCAGCCCCTAAAGACTAAATTAAGTTTCAATTTCAGTCCTACATTTTAACGCACTTTTAAGCATGAAATGGTCTAAATATCAAAATCCTCCATCAGTACAATTATTGTTGGTCTCTCTCTTAGCTTTCCGGAAAGGTTTAGTTTGCAAAATTATGATTTAAAATGAAAGAGATATCATGATTTTACTAAACATAGGTCTAATTGGAATTTAATCCGACCAGCGGACTTAGAAAATCTATTTCTCCCAATCTATAGTTCCTAAAAATGTGATTTTTGGTCATAAGGCGAAAAATATATCCAAATAAAACATACTAAAAGATCAGCCCATTTAGATAAGTATTTATGGAGTTATGTCCTTAACAAGTTTAGTTTCAAAACTTTCCTTATTAGTTCCAGCACCTACTTGTAGAGCATGTTTTGACATAAAAACATTTGAATCAAAATACCTTCAGTTAAGGAAAGTTATTCCTCTTTAAATAAGATTTTAAATTCCACTGGTTTGGATCAATTTGGATCTAGAATGAGCAGATTATGATCGAATTACCTAGATTGATTCCTAATACAATATGCAGAATTCTAGTTTTGGTGTTGCAACTTCAAAAATTCATATCTTTATGATTTCAAAACCAAATTAAGAACTTCAATATAGCTGGATTATCACCTTGAAATGAGGAATCTAAATATATGAATCGATTGCAAATAATCAATCATCTACTATATGAAATTAGCCTAAAACCAGAACTTGTTCTAATTTCAACTAAAAAGATGTGTACCTAGTTGATGTAGCACCCTAGCTTGAGAATTTCTCACCAACTCCCATGGATTCCTTCAACACCTTTACGATTCATTCATCTCTAGCAATTCCTTCTTCTTCTCCAGCAAAAATGAATGAGTGATTTGGTTTGCATGTTGTTTGATCACTAATATTATATATTAAGGTGATGTTCCTTCTAGCCCTTGATCTCCATGGATTTATGTATCCCGAGGAATATCTAATGGTCCACCTCTTGCCATATATCCCACTAACTCCCACTAACTCAACCTCAAGTGACACCATTTCGTTACTCACCTAGTTCCTAGATGTGCCAATGTGAATCTCTAAACCAATCTTATGCTTTCCATTTAATTTACTCAACTATAGGCCTTTAATTTGATTTACATTAACAAACACAACCATATGCTTATAAGTAATTCCTTATTTCATATTAGTATTAAATAAGACTTACCAAAATGCTAATCACCCGGTTCCCCAGCTCGCACGCTACTCGAGGCGTGTCCCCGCTCTCGTCTCGACGTCTATAACTGTACAAACCGACTTAGTAAGTCTACACAATACATAACACTAGGCATACATCAATACAAAAATATAATATACCTCGGCCACGTGCCTCGGTCGGTGCACGTATCACAGTGTAGGTCCCACGTCAAGGGTCGGTGATCTTGATTAAGGAATTAAAACGGGGGTTAGAGATTTGGGCCGTGACAATAAATCTCTTCCACAAAATAGGTAAATGCACAATAAAATAATATGAATTTTTTTTGGTTCAAAACAAATAAATTTCTTGAATCAAAGAGAAAAAGAAAAACAAAAGGGATTCATAATTTTCATGTTAAGGGCAAACCTCCCCAAGAACCGAAATTCAGTTCTTCATAGAACAATGAGGACCAAAACCTAACAAAACCATAGTGTAAACCTTATTATTATTATTTTTTATGAAAGGAGGTGGTACTCCATTTATATACAGAAAAAAAATATCTAAAGAATGGGCAAACAAAAAGGAAACAAATCTCCCCATCTCTGACCTTTACATCTAGGCTTAAAATGTCTCCTTGAACAAGGGGCGGGCCTAGAATTTTTTCTTTCTTTGGGCTAATCATATGTGTGAGACATCGTTCGAAAGTCTAATTATGATAAATGCACATGTAAGCTGCTCGACGAGGACGTGACCAATGTAAAACGAAAATTGAGTGAATCCCTATTAAAAACTTCACCATATTTTTTGTCAAATAAACTTCACCATATTTATTAAGTAAACAACTACTAAAAAAATTTTATTTACGTTTTTTTATAGAACTAAAATATATATACAAGAAAAAAAGTCGATCATAAACTTTAGAATTTGAAATAATCTACTAAAGAAACTAAAAAGTCCAAAATTGCTTATTAGTGAATGAATAAAAAATGAACTTGTTATGCAACTTCCATTATCGAAAAAGAAAATGAACTTGTTACTCACAAAAAAAAGTTCTTTAATTATTCTTTTCATGGATTGAAATGACGAAGTAAATATACAGTTTTTTTTTTTTTTTTTCAAAATTTTACTTTAGTTTCTTTTTCTCAAAAACATCAAATCATATATATACCCATATATACATTTACTTGCTACACATTATTGTACTCCATTGAATTGTGCATCAATAAGATATGCACACACACAATGAGATCTCACAAATTAGTAGAAAATTCATGTATTCATGAATAATAGGCGGGCCGCAATACTCTTTAATATTGATTATTGAAATATTATCAACTAGTATTTTAGTATAGTTATGTTGGACTAAAATAAAAATGCATTGGATTTTGTAAGACATGGCCCTTGGCTAAACTATGTATTTTATTATTTTTAGTAGGGTAAACCACATGTACATAAGGGGGTTTGAAGACTTTATACCCTGGGATGTAGCCTAGTGCACACAACACTTTGGGTCCGCAAGTGCCTTGAACCTCAATAGAGTAACCTCAAAAATGAGTAACCTAAAAAAATGACACATCCCAATCATCCCAAGGCACCATACAACAACAACATAGCCTCAGTCCCAAATTAATTGGGGTCGGCTACATGGATCAAACTTTTCCATTGTGTTCGATTAAGTGCAATTGATGGTGAGCTTTCCAAACCATTCAAATCCCTCCTAATTAATGCATCTTATGTTAACTTTGGTCTACTCCTTCCTCATCGAATTTCTACAGTTTCTATTGAGTCAAGTTTTCTAGTGGGGCATTTGTAGGCCGTCTTTGCAAGTGACTAAATCACTGCAACCGCCCTTCCCTAATCTTTGTATCAATTGGTGCTACTTCTACTTGTCTTTGAATTTATATATTTCTTATTCTATCTTTACGAGTTTTACCACGCATCCACCTAAGCATCCTCATTTATGCTACGTTCATTTTATGTAATTGTTGTTGCTTTACCGCCCAACATTCACTACCATAGAGCATAGCTGGCCTAATTGCGGTCCTATAAAATTTTCCTTTTAACTTAGTAAGAACATTTCGATCACAAATCACCCCTGTTGCACTCCGCCATTTCTTCCATCCAGCTTGAATTCTATGTGTGACATCATTCTCAATATTACCATCATTTTGTATGATTGATCTTAGATATCTAAAGTAGTTCACCTTAGGAACTTCTACTTCCCCTAATTTTACCACTCCATCATCTCGATGTCTAGTGTTTCTAAACTCACAGTACACCATGACAAATAAAAATGCAAAAAAGATGCCACCAAGTCACATTGAAGTAGCCAAAAAATGTCACAGCCTACCTATTCCAAAGTAACATATATGATAAAAAACAAAAAAGAGGCCACGAAAGTCTCCTACCATAACAACCAAATAGTGTAAAAAAACTCAATATTTCAATCTCCATATGTACAAGTAGATCTCAATCAAACAAATCAATCCACTCTGCGAGGGAGTAGTGCGCCTAACCTCATCTAAAAATGCAAAATAGGAATTTGGTTGAGTTTCATTCGAATCATGTGGGTGCAACAAACGTTGATGGAGTATGATGTTGGTGGAGATCTTGTATTTGTGATTGGCCCAATCCATCTGATGCTTCCTGTGAGCAATGGACTCTCTTGTCACGTTTTTGTGGGCAGTCCTCTTTTTTGGTAGGCATGGAGAAATTGAGAAGGGAAGGGATGGTACACTTCAGGAGCTCAGGTGTTAGATTGAATAGCTTGCATTGCTATGGCTGACTTGAGGGCCAATTTTTGAGAAACTAATTTTTTGTTATTTTTACTAATGTATAGACATGTACACACATACAATATATGATTACATTAATAAAAAACAATGGAGTATCACCTCCGATTCATAAAAGAAAAATCAAACAAATCAACAAAAACTAATGCCCTAGATTGCATGAAATCGGTGTGCCATACTGTGGAATTGGTGTGTGCCTTGACAATGGTTGTGGTGGTGAGCTAAGTTTCGATAACTTTACACTTGAAGGACAACTACAAATATGGTTGTTGAGAAACTTCGACAAAGAGAGATCGAGAGAAAATGAAAATAAATCGGTTCGTGGTGAGTTTACGTGGGTGAAGATACATTGTTTGAATTTGCTCAAGTGGGAGGTCCTATCAAAATTGATTCACACTGAGAAGATATGGAGTCAGAGACTGAGCCAACCATAGGCATTGATGGGGGCCAACTTCAGCAAAATTCTTGAAACTAAAAATACACATTATGGAAGTACAACAACAACCACAAAAACAACAACAACAACAACAACAACAACATAGCCTTAGTCCCAAAACATTATGGAAGTAAATATTAATAAAAATTTAACAAATTTAGCTTGAAAGTAGTTTTTTTATAAAGTATTTAGTTTAAAGTAGCTAATTAAGGAAGCATATCCAATTTACTTTGCTATTATATGATTAAACATAATCAGTTAAATATATATATTGCTAAAAAACATATACAAATTGAATCTCATATCCTAATAATATCGATCAACAGTGCCACAATCAATTCAAAACAAAAATGGTTGAAATACAACTTAGAGGTGCTTCTAATTGATTTATTTTATCAACTAATAATATTATATCCAAATAATCAATATTAGTTTGTTATATAAATACACACAAATACTCAAGCTTTTATATAAAAATAGCATGTGTGGAGTTATTGGAAATTCTTGGCCATCAAAAGGCAACCATCACTCCTCTCTCCTATGTAGGAGATGAGATTGTGTGGTTCCGGAAGGACGCCACTAATTTTGAGAAACTATTTTTTTGTTATTTTTCGTGTTAAAATACAAAAAAAGAATAATTTCAATTTAGGGCAAGAGAAGAACTACAAATCCATTGATTAAAGAGATGAGTTTCTTTGAGTACCTCTTTGAAGGGAATTTGGTGACTGATTTCCTCTTTGAAGCCACGAAATTTCTTCTTTGCAAAGTTAGGTCACACAATAAGTGAGGAGCAAGGAGGAATGCACTAGAGCCGGTGATACTCGAGCAAGAAAAAGTGGATTAGAGATGCAAGGAGGAGGAACGCAGCAGCAGAGGAGGTCATGGAGGCATGCCGAGGTGGTTGAGCGCAGGGTTGCCAAGGAGGTCGTGAAAGAGGAACATGGAAGTGCAAGGAGGAATGATGGAGGAAATCACCAAGGCTGGTGATACTCAACAAAAAATGATTAGAGATTCAAGGATGAAGAACGCAGTAGCAGAGGAGATCGCGGATGCATGCTGGTGGTATTGCAAGGATGGCGAACAGATCGCGAAAGAGGAACACGGAAGGTAGCTGTAGGAGCGGGTCGTGGATGCATGCCGGTGGTCTCGCGTGGATGGCGAAGAGATCGCGTCCAAATAAGAGGAACACGGAAGGTACTCCGATCAAAAACCCACCAGGTGACGTGGCGCCACGTGGGATTTCATGGGAGGTCACTTAACTTGTTAAGTGATGACATGGCATGCCACATACACACCCACCCACCCACCCCACCCCACCCCACCCTTAGTTCACCCCACCACCATTAAACCAATTTCTATTCTTCCTCTCCAACCCCCTGTTTTTTTTCCTCTTTGAAACGGCTTGGTCTCTCTCTCTCGCGATTCTTCTCGCGCTCGTGCTCTCCACCCCCCTGGATCGTCTTCTTCGCCGTGCTCTCATTCTCGCGATTCCTCTCTCGCGGTCGCGGTCGTGCTCTCACTCTCGCGGTTCTCTCTCGCATGGTCGCGGTCGTGTCTCTCCTCCCCCCAGTGGTTCGTCTTCTTCGCCGTCTCTCTCTCGCGGTCGTGCGGTCGTGCTCTCCCCCTCCCCCCATTTGGTTCGTCTTCTTCGCCGTGCTCTCTCTCTCTCTCGCGTGTACATCTCTCTCTGTCTCGCGCGCGTCCAGCCAGACCTCGATAAAGACACCCCCCACCCTTTTCGGTTCGTCCTCTACCTCAATTTTTTTTTACGCAATTAGATTGATTTTCGCAATTAGACCACAATGTTGCGGTGATTCTTGGAAGTGGTCTCGGATATATGTTCTCGCAATTATACCATATAGTGAAAAAAATATGAAGGCAACCGAGAAAAAAAAAAAAAAAATTGTTCTTTGATGCTTGTTTGGACCTTTAATTAACACCGATGTATAAATTAGCAAGTAACATGATTTACAAAATTCAATGATCTTCACATTTGCAATCCACATTGTGCATTGGAGAAGGTTTTATGGTATTCTCATCTATTTGATTAGAATTTGTTTTATGGTATTATGTTGTCCCTCCACGTATGTGAAAGTGAGTAGATATGCTTGAATGAACTTTTGATGCATACCTTGAAAGTAGCACATATGAATGCTTAATTATTTTACGATGAAGGCATGAACCAACAACTTTGCGAGGCAAATGATGTCTCGTCCATCTCACATGAAATGTTTTGAAGAACTACATTAACTCTTGTGCATAAGCCTTTTTCCCAATTATATGGATCAACTACATGAACTGCTTTATCCATAGCACTCATTCAAGGACCACAACCTTAGTTCAAATTTCAATTAGAGTGGCATGCTTGTATTTCTTTGATATTTTAGGAAGTTTTGTTTGTTATTTTTCTTGATATCATGAAGGAAGTTTTTTTGACAAGAGTTTGGTTGTTTGTAGCTACATTGTTATATTTTTGTGTCTGATGTATTAGTTCTTTTTGCATGTCAATTTTACATTGATGCACACCAAGAAAGAGTCTGGTAGTTAAAATTTTCATTTTTGAGATAGTATGTGGACCTTCTCTTTCTTCAATTACAAATAGAGGTTGTCCTTAAAGCAGAAATAGATATTAAGATATAAAACATGTAGAGTAAATTAAGAGTTGCTTATTGTGTAACCAATATAACCAATAGCGGATGCTCTCTTGAGCGTATCGGATGGAATTCTCATATAAGGGAGTTCCCTTGATTTACTAGTTTCAATCAATTATATGAGTGGTCATGAGCGCCTAATTTGGAACTTAGTTGTAAGGATTTGCGGTTTTTAAGTAATTCTTTCTTAGATTCCCTATAGACAAGGCCACAAGATCTAAAAGAATCATGGATCTTGATGTGTATTACTTTTTTTCCTTTTTTTTAACTTTGCACAAAAAATCTTTGGTTAATTTAAATTTGCATTTGTGACTTTCTTTGATGAATTCTTCAATTATGGAAAACCCTATAATTTGTTTTTGTACATCCTTTATGTAGCCACTTTCATAGTACTCTTTCACATGAAGGAAATTAAATGAAAATCTTCGTTGTTCTGCAGCATAGATGCGGTTGCGAATATTTTTACTGGCTTGATCCTGAAATGACTGACCGGGCAACGATTGTTATAAATGGGTTGTTGAGGAAGTTAGACCGAATGGAAAGCGAGAAGAGGTTGCAAGACGAGTTTAATGGGCGTAGGAAACTCAACGGTTGTGCAGTTGCATGTTGGTTATGCTTGGTTGTCATTGTATTGTTGTTTGGTTTCATTGTATACAAGTAAACACAATGGTTGGAGGGGAAACCATTCTAATCCCTCCAACAATGTAACATACATACCTGCTCAAGAGGTGTCTCGCCACATGTAGAATTCTCATCCACTTGAACTCCTTCACTTGGCCCTTTCTTTCTCTCAATATTATATAAATGCAAAGTCACAACACACAAAAATATAACAAGTGTTTTAATAACATATAAACTTTTATAAGTAAAACAAGATATACCTTGTTTTGACCCTGAGTATGACGGCGTTTATTATGAACTTCAACATGGCAAATTTGACAAGTCATACGTCTTTGTGGCCTTCTTAGACATCTTTTTTTTTGCAAGCTCGCAATCGCTATTTCCTCGGAGCTCCTTTCTCCTTGTTGTTACTTTTCTTCCTCTCATTTTTTGGACTTGTCTTTGGTGGTTTGGTGGTTAGACATCTTAGTTGGTTTAGGCCATAGTTCCTCACGTTCTGTTGGGTTGATGTAGTGTGAATACACATTCATGTAAGTGCTTATATAGTAACACTCATTGATGTAATCCACTGGGTCCCCATCATTTCCCATAATAGCTGCCACCGCATGCTCGCATGGGATGCCTGTAAGCTGCCATTTCCCACAATCACAACACAAGTCCATCATGTTTACCACATATGTCTTACCGTGTCCATGACATGACACAGAAGGGCCACCCGAGTATTCAACAACATAGAAAATGGCCTCATCTTTAAGTTTCTCAAGCTTTTTTAGAATCTTAGGACATATTCGCTCTCCCCCCTTAGCAATGATTCTCTCGCATATCCTCCTTTTGCGCTGAGCCTCCGCATTAACTTGACCTTTATCATCTCTAGCATGTCAATGATTTCTCGTCCACGACATCTAAAATGTATCGATTGAAGCACTCACACAAATTATTAAGCAACATATCACACTTAGGGCGTGTTTGGAAATTGGCCCTACACCAAGATTCGATGGGAACCTCGTTCAACCACAATCTAGCATCTCTATTAACCTTCTCCAACTCATCTAACCAAAAGATCATTCTCTCGCGATATGTGGCCCTAGCTGCACTCCACAACATTTGCTTAAGTTCCATTCCCTTAAACCTTGTTCTGAAATTTGTGTACAAGTGCCTCACACAATGCCTATGTTCTGAATTGGGGAAAACAGTTTTAACAGCGCTAACAAGTCCCTGCAGCGAGAGTGAACTTTAAGGAGTAAATAATGAAATCGAACATGCATTATGCAAAAAAAAACATGAAAAGAAATTGTACCTTTTGCCTATCCGACATGAAAGCAACGCTATAGCTGTTGACAATGTTCAAGTCATCCTTAAGTAATTCTAAAAACCATTGCCATGTGCCTTTACTCTCAACTTGAACCACTGCATAAGCAATGGGAAATATACAATCATTTGGGTCTATCCCTACTGCAGCAAGTAATTGTCCCTTATATTGACCCTTTAACCAACAACCATCAAGAGAAATCAAAGGCCTACATCCTGAGTTGAAAGCATTTTTCAATGGAGCAAGACATATATATATGCCTTGAAATACCCCTAGATGTTGCGTCATTTTGATCATTTGTTGTGCCGGATTTGTTTTTAGCGGCTCAAGTGCATACGAATGAAGTTTCGTGTATTGGCTCTCCTCGTCCCCATTCATCATCTCCATTGCTTTCTTCTTTGCTCTCCAAGCTTTCATTCGACTTATTTCGAACTTTAAGTCATCCTTCACTCTTTGTATAATACCCGATACTGACCAATTTGGGTCCACTCGAAATTGTTCAATATACTTTTCTGCAAGCCAGTCAGAAGTCACGTGATAATTCTTGTTCACTTTGGTACATGAGTGGGTCAAGTTGATTGACTTGATTTGAACCGTCGAGTCATCTTTACCCACGTGAGAAGCAAAAATTCGAAACTCACAATTGCTAGACTTGAAGCGCTGGCATTTACATATGCACCGTTTCATATCATTCGTAGTAAAGCATATTTGTCGCCTATTTTGAATACCCCAATTCCTGCATGCTAGCTTAAATGTCTTGAAAGAAGAGAATTTCATGCCTAATTCGAGAATGTGGGTTTGCCATGTCTTTGAACTCATCAAACTCTACATAACTCATCTTCTCGAGATCCATCGGAATCATCATCTGTGTGGAGCTCATCTGATGCTGCATAGTCTGAGTCTTGGTCATGCACTTCAACAATCGCAAGTGCACTACTACGAGGTGAAGTAATAACCTTAGGCCTTCCTTTTTTTCTATTGTGCAGTTGTTCGTCAACAACTTCTTGATAGTCATCATCGTCCTCAACATCATTGTCACTCTCGAAAAAATCATGGCCTTCATCCGATTCTACTTCTTCATGTTGAATTGTTCTATTGTCTTGTTCTTCAGGAGGTTCCACTTCTTCTTGCCGACTAACCTCTAAGTCCATTAATTCTTGCTCTCTAATATCTGGGGACCCAAAATATCTTTGTTCTAAGACAGGCTCCACTTCTTTTTGACCATCATCTCCATTGTGAAAATGATTCCTGCAATGATAAGGATGTTAAAAATGTCCCTCGAGATGTACAAAACCACAAAACCAAACAAGTTAAATATATTCAAAAGAACATATAGAAGTAAAGTAGAGCACTAAGTAACAACGAAAGTCTCGTTAACTTCCCTTCACAATATATGATTAGATTCAAAGCGGGAACGCAACAACGGTTTCTTCAACGACATATCAAACACAAACACAAATAGAAAGAACAATGGTTAGTTCAGGTTTTACTGATCCAATAATGTTGTAACTACTATGTCTTGCACTTAATTGAAATTGACCACAAAAACACCAATGTCAACTTGTTAACAAAGCAATAATTAATAAAGTACAGATTAGCCAAACAAACTAAAATGGAACCACTTCGATAACAAAAAGTGTATTGCGGTGATGAGGAATTATACAGAATCGGAGATTCATGAAGTTTAATACATACGTATAGTGGAATAAACCATTCATAAACAATAACAAACCAGGAATCTAAGCATGCCCGAATCGAGTTAATCCTACAATCACTTTGCATATCTACCCAACAAAACAAAATTTGCCTATTAAACTCCCTGTTTAATCTATCATCGATCCAAAAAAACCAAGTGCGAAGAATAAATCTCTTACATTGACACCTTGCACCGTGAAGTCGAGGCCGATTGGTTGCGCGAGGATCGAAGCTCCGCGAGACAATGACCTTGCCTCGTGTTGTCGAGCCGCACTGGACGCGCGCGAGACGAGAGACGAGAGATGTACACGCGAGAGAGAGAGAGCACGGCGAAGAAAACGAACCGGTGGGGGGGGGGGGAGAGCGGGACCGCACGACCGCGAGAGAGGACGACGCGAAGAAGACGAACCGGGCTGGGGGGGGGAGAGCACGGCGCGGCCGCGCGAGCTGTAGGAGCAAACCAAAAGTTTTTTTAATTTGTTTTTCGATTTTAGATGATTTGACACCGAGGGTTGCGCAGAAATAACAAGCGCTAAACCAATAAACTTCCCAAAAAAATTGGAAGAGGGTGACAATAGTTTTTTTTTTCTTTTGTCACGGTTTAAAATCATCAACTTACAATAATATTTTGTGATGAGAAGCTATGTAGTGACGAAAAATGTTGTTAAATTATAAATTATTTATGACGAGCTCTCATCCGTCGTTATAAATCTTATTATGTTACGCATTATTTGACCATTACTAAATGCTGACACAAAAGACCATATTTCTAGTAGTGATAAGACCATCTTTTGTACTTTTGTCGCTTTTTGATATACATGATATCTCATGTTGGGTTTCCATACTATAGGGTTGTTTATTAATGCAAGCTTTTGATTCTTAAAATACTTGCATGCTTTAAAGACTTCCGCTTAAATATTCAATTTTTAATGATTTCATAAATGGTAAAAACTTAACTTAGTTAGCGTATTGTAAATATTCATAAATACATGATAAATACAAAGGTAATGCAAATAAGATACAAATGAAGGTTTAGGTCATGGTCGTCAAGGATAAGCGTGCGGTGACGTGGCATGCTTGCTGACTTGTCTAGCGACGTGGCGGTACCCAGTCGCCTATGAGTTTGGGACCGTCACAGTTGGTATCAAAGCCTAGGTTTAAGCGAACCTAGGGGAAAGTTTAAAAGAATGAATAAACTTAATAAAACAAACTTAGATGCGAAAACCTGTAGATCTTGACTTAGAACTTTAGTTGGGAAGCAAATGTGAGGCAGGTAGCACCATGGCTTATACATTATATATTTTGGTTTTTAATATTATATGCACGTATACGAGGCTGATACAGACACATCTTCGCTATTGCAGATATGACATGGACGGACAACCGACTCCACTTGCAGAGGACAGGGGACTGACAAGTGAAACTACACCTGTTGCAACCGATCAGAGTGTACTAAACCGGATCGCGGCCTACGACCGCCAGTTTGAGCAGATGATGGCCTTGCTCCGTGCCCAGACAACGGCTATTACGACGTTTATCGTTGCCCTTACATCGAGGGTCACTGAGACGACAACTGCTCTGATTGTCCAGGGTACACCAGTGACTATAGTTATGGCCGAGACTATAATGCTGGCTATAGTTTTAGAGACCCGTAGTGAGGTTACCACATCGACGTTTACACCCGCACCGATACTGATACAAACCCCACATGAGATCACATGCGAGACCTCTTTATTAACTGGGGCTAAGCTGACAAAGGAGTTTGTGGATTTCTTCTGGGATATTTTACTAGAGGCGGAGACCCAGAGGTAGCCGCGAGATGAGTTCTCGCACATGAAAAACTCCATAAGCTTATGAGGATCCATGATAGCATCTAGCAAGGATATATGGTTATGTGCTGCAAGGAGAGGCCGAATTTTGGTGGAATGCCCATACCGAGACCCACAGAGAGTCGACTATCAGGGCTAGTTTTAGACATGTCTTCTATGAATAGTACATATCTAGGGAGATATAGTTGCATTTGAGACAAGAGTTTTTGTGTGTTAGGTAGGGTACACCCATAGTTGTTCAATATATGGAGAGGTATCACTGTCTGTTATAGTTTTTTGGGGACTTGGCTTCTACTGACCGTGATCACGTTCACTATTTTGGAGTAGGACTTAAAGAAGAGATAGTGGGTGTAGTAGTATTAGGCAGAGCTCATACATTGTAGGAGACCTATGAAAGAGCCTTAGCCCATGTGACATATCTTCTTTGCGCGCCGCGATGCCCATACCACAGTTGGCATCAGGGTCATTCGAGCGCGACACTAGGTTTGCTAGGAAGGGAAAGGATTATAAATCATAGCGATAGACAGGGACAATAGCCCATACATGATGACCACCAGGCAGTCAGTGCCATACTATAGTACCTACATAGCCAACGTAAACATTAGGTGTTGGTTATACACAACTGCAGGGACATAGAGCGACTCAGGATCAGGGAGGCATGACCGAGGATAGTATGGTCAAGGTCAGAGGTCAGGCAGTGGTCAGGGGTCGGGACATAGGCATGTTGCTTGTTTCTAATGCATACAACCTGAACACATTAAGAAGGATTGTTTGAGAGCTTCAGTAGCATCGATTACAGCACCGCCATTTCAGACTAGAGAGCGGCACACGTGGTAGCACAACCAGATCGCAAGGCCACCAGACAGCTCATCGAGGGTATGATCTCAATTTGTGATCATTTTATTCATACTCTTATTGACTTTGGTTCGACCATATCATTTATTTCTAGACGTATGGTTAGACGTTAGGGTTAACATCGATTAGCACACACCAGATTCTCATCAAAGGTTTACTAAAACATGATTTGTAAGGGTTGCACGATAGAGATATGTGGACATTAGCTCCTTATTAACCAACACGTTCTATAGTTCTTAGAGTTCGAAACGCTTTTGGGCATGAATTGGCTAGCGATGTATCATGCCCATGTGGACTATTTTCGTAAGACAGTGAAATTTTTAGATCCTTGACATACCAAAGTTTAGTTTCACCATTGATGCGAGTGTACTAACGACCACTAGGGATAAATTGGCTACGACCTAAGAGATGGAGGTGTTTGCAGGGATAATAGAGTTAGCCGAGACATTGAAGGTTAGACTTTAGGATGTCCTAGTTGTTAGGGAGTTTCTTGATGTATTTTTGGAGAATTTACCAGGATTGTAGACTTGAGGATGTCCTAGTTGTTAGGGAGTTTCTTGATGTATTTTCGGAGGATTTACCAGGATTGTCCCCACATAGAGAGATTGAGTTCGTTATTGAGATAGTGTCGGACACATAGCCGATAGCCAATAGACCATACTAGATGGCACGTAAGGAGCAGGATGAGTTGAAGGTTCAACTTGAGGACTTAGAAAAGAGAGGGTTTATACACACGACACATCGCAATGGGGAGCACCGGTCCTGTTTGTTAAGAAGAAGGATGGTAGTTTGAGGATGTGCATTAACTATAAAAATTTGAACCAGGTGACAGTACGGAATCGATACCTGTGCCCATGATCGACGATTTGTTTGACCAGTTGGCTAGAGCCCGTTTTTTCTCTAAGATCGACTTGAGATCGAGTTATCATCAATTTAGGATTCAAGAGGTGGACATACCCAAACTGCATTCAACACCAGATATGGGTTATTTGAGTTTACAATGATGCCGTTCAGATTGACGAACATGTCGCGCCATGTTCGTGACTTGATGCACAGAGTACTAAAACCATACTTGGACAAATTCCTCATAATCTTATTAGGCAATCTAGTCATCGGCGCCGTGATCTTCAAGAAGTCCTTCACAAATCGTTGGTAGTATCTGCTAACCCAAGAAAACTCATGATATTCGTGATTGTCTCTGGTGTTGGCCAATCAATAACTGCATGAATCTTAATCGGGTCCCCTCGATATACCTCTGTCACTGATCACATGTCCCAAGAACTTAACCTTTGAAAGCCAAAACTCGCACTTACTGAACTTAGCGTACAATTTGTGCTATCTCATTGTTATCAATATTTACCTGAGATATTGCCCGTGATCCTCATGAATCTTGTTGTAAATCAATATGTCATCAATACCTTTTAATTGGTTAAAGGAGTGCGAGGACGCCTTTGCACAGTTGAATATGAGGTTGACTACCATGCCATTACTAGTATTGTTGGAGCCAGAAAGGGATTGACTATTCATACAGATACTTGCAACACAGGTTTGGGTTGCATAATGATGTCGGGAGACAGTATGATTGCCTACCTTTCTCGACAGTTAAGGACCCATGAGAGGAATTATCCACAGTGCACGAATTGGAGCTCAGGAGTCTTGTTTGCACTTAAGGTATGGAAACATTATCTATAAGGTGAGAGGTTCACATTGTTTACATATCAAAAGAGTTTAAAGTATTTATTCTTTAAGAATGATCTGAATATGAGAAAGTGACGTTCACTAGAGTTACTGAAGGACTACAACTTCTCTATTGAATATAAGATTGGGAAAGCAAATGTCGTAGCAGATGCATTGAGCATGAGAGGACCAGATTTTGAGACAGTTGTTTGCCATATGATACACGAGTATGGCTTACTTGAGGCGGTGACATCGTAAAGTTTTATAGAGGTTCCTGCTACAACAGACACACATATTTATGGACAGATTGGGGTAGCATTTATTTCTATTCCTCGAGTGTTAGAGTGTCAGAGGGTTGATGAGATGTACTCGAGGTTCTGTGAGATGAAACATAGTCCTAATCATCCAGATTGGAGCGAGTATGTAGATAAGTGTTTGAGGCACAAAGGGAGGGTATGGATTCCGACAGTGGTAGAGATACGCGATGGATGCTTTAGGAGGCTCACATGTCCTGGTATACAGTGCATCCCAACATGACCAAGATGTATCACATATGCGACGGTTATTTTGGTGACTAGGGATGAAGGCGGACGTTGGAGCTTATGTTAGGGATTGTGAGGTGCACTAATAGGTTAAGGCTGAACATATGAGGCCTGGAAGGTTATTGCTGCCGCTGCCCATCCCCAGTGAAAATGGGAACACATTACGATGAATTTCGTTTGTGGATTTCCACTGACTTCTCAAAAGCACGATGCGATATGTGTGATCGTGGAAAGATAGACGAAATAAGCCAATTTCCTACCAGTTTATATGAAATATGCCTTCACATAGTTGAGCTCATTATTCGAGAGAGAGATTATACAGCTGCATGAAGTACCGATTTTGATAGTTTCAAAATGGAAAGTCATCTTACATCATCGTTGTGCCAGGCTATGCAGGAGAATTTTGGTACTAGGTTACAATTTAACATACAACATTCCATCCTCAAATAGACGGAACAATCAGAAAAATTGATATAAATACTCAAGGATATGCTCAAGGAAGAGTGTTACAGGCTGCCCAACACAGACATAAGAAATATACGGATAAGTACCGCGATGAGCTGAGCTATAAGGTAGATGATTGGGTCTATTTGAAGGTTTCCCCATTGAAGGGGTCATCAGAGATTCGAGATCTAAGGGAAACTAGCACATCGATTTATCGGGCTATTTCAGATTTAGAAATGAGTTGGGGAGGTCGTCTATTAGTTGAGATTGCTAAGCCGATTGGTAGGGGCTCATAATGATTTCTATATTTCGATGTTAGGTGGCAAGATCAAGAGAGACTGATGGTTGGTATGAATAGGATCAAGGTTTGACCAGATGTGACGTACGATGAACACCTCATTGAGATAATGGATCGCAGGGTATAAACTCTCAGGATGAAGAAAATACCACGAGTACTCATTTGGTGGTAATATCATAAAAATGAAGGACTTACTTGGGAGCGAGAGTTTACCATGTGGGAGTGATACCCCCGTTGTTTCAAAGTAAAGTTTTTACTTAAGATTAAATTTCGAGACAAAATTCGTTTTAGTTGGGAAGATGGAATGACCCATTTTAATTAATCTTAATTAATTTATTAATTACAGATTAGGACCCGTAGCTCGGACCTACGTGGACACTGCCGACAAGCCTAGGGCACACCAACCAAGGTATAAATAGTTATTTTTGTGTGATGCATGTTAAATTGTTGTATAATTATTCAATGATTTGCATCACACTAGTTAAGATTTTTCATTGGTCGAGTTACACGCGTGTATAGACGTAAGAGTAAGACGTCGCGGGGTGTGCATAACGCGAGTGTTTGGGGTAGGCAATGGTGTAGAGAACACACACACACCCTACCTTTTTCTCTCTTCATGGTGGATTGACACCTCACCCACCTAATTCCCTTGAAATGAGGATAACTACTCATCTCATCTCACAAACACACTCACTCATATTTTCCCTCTCCCTCACGTTTTCTTTCTCTCTTTTTCTCTAACAAAGGAAAAATGTGTAGTTTGGAGAGTTAAAAGCAAGAGGAGAGGTTGAAGAGTTGAAAAGAAAATTAAGAGGAATTGTAGAAGGGCTTGTAAGCTTTCAAGTTAGTTGGAGCAAATCATTAAGGATTTCAACATAGATAAGGTTTTTCTTGTTTTTTTTGTTCTTATGAATTTCCATGAAAATGAGTTAATGGTGGTGTGTTAGTGTTGTTGTTGTTTTAGTTGTATTGATGTTGAAGTATTAAAGTAGTGAAAAAGAAAAGTAAAAAGAAAATTAAAAAAAATTGAAACGTCTCACCTCACTAGAGACAAATTTGGAGGAGGGAGGGGTAGCCCTGTGGGTTAGGCCTGGCTACCCCTAGACGAGCCGGCCCAGACCCAAGTGGGTTGAACCTAGCCGGCTTGAACCCAGACGATCTGGTTGGGCCGAACCGAGCCGAATCGAACCAAGCACGATTCATGCCCAACCAATGAAATAATTAAAATTTTAATTTAAAATTAAATAAAGATATTCTTAAATAAAATAAATTACAGAAAAATAGATAAAAATAATAGAAATTGTGGAAGATTCTAGAAAAACTTGAGAAAATATGAAAAATTAGAAAAAGCTAGAAAATTGAGTTTCAAGGCTTTTTCAAGCGTTTCGCACCCCGGTATAACCTGAAACGTATGCCAAAACTAAATTTTGGAATAAAATTTCAAATTTTGATCTCACATTATAAACTCATTTAATGTGACCTTAAAATAATTAAAGTAGTATAATTGGACACCAGAGACTTAAAAGACTATAGTTGGGTGTCGAGTGCGCATCTCGAGGCATGAACGAGATGTTTTACGGGCGATTTGTAATTGCTTGAGGTAAATAAAACCACGAGAAAATTGGTTAGAATTCGTTTATAGCACTTGATTTTATTTTAGATTTCAATTATTCTATCGTGCTATTTATTGCTATTCACTTATTGCTTATCCATTTCCACATGTGTATGTGTGTTTATCGACGGGGTTGGGCATGGCACATACTCGCACCCAGGGGCTAGCTATCCCGCGTTGTTCGAGTAGTTGCCCATGTCGGGCTACGTGGTGACTATTTCTCGCAAGACCCGTTAGGTTGAGAGATGTTTGATGGGGACCTAAGTTTTTGTCATGAGTTCCTCTCGAAAGTTATTTGGATGAGGTTCCACCACTCATGGGTTCCTCTAATTTGACCGTGAGATATTTGGCGAGATGATCGTCATGGGTTCCTCTCGATTTAGCTAAGTCGACTCCCAGACGTCGAGCATGACTTCTGTCACACTACACTCATTTCCAATTTTGACTTCTCTGCGACTTATTTTCATGCGATCACCTTATTTTTTGTTCCTTATTTAAATTGCATGAATTGTTGCTATTTTATTGAATTTTGTGAATATTAGCTAACTTTCTCTGGGATTTACTCAATGGGATTTGTCATTATTTTTTGTGACAAATTGCAGATCCTACGATGAGCCGGGGCAAGGGGGTTTTAGGCGACTACCTCTAAGCTATGGGAGCCCCATAAGCTTTTTGCGTAGGTGTTTGTATGTACTTATTTACTACTTTTATGGGATCTTTGGGAGGACTTGTATACCTGATAAATATATACGACCATATTTTGTACTTTTGATACTTTTTGATATACATGGTATCTCATGTTGGGTTTCCACACTATAGGGTTGTTTAGTAATGCAAGCTTTTGATTCTTAAAATACTTGCATGCTCTAAAGACTTCCGCTTAAATATTCAATTTCTAATGATTTCATAAATCATAAAAAACTTAACTTAGTTAGCATATTGTAAATAGTCATAAATACATGATAAATACAAAGTTAATGCGAATAAGATACAAATGAAGGTTTAGGTCGCGGTTGTTAAGGATAAGCGTGCGGTGACGTGGCATGCTTGGTGACGTATTTGGCGACATGGCGGAACCCAGTTTGCCTTGGAGTTTGGGGCTGTCACATTGGTGTTGTCAATGCGTTCCAACACTCAGAACACTAACGTGCACACAAATCAAGGCAAAGTCTCGTATTGGTCCAATAAGACCAAACTTCTCATATTCAACTATAAACACCTCTATTTTTTACAAAACTCGAGATCAAGCTTCGAGTCGACCTTATAACCACCCCAAGACGCAACTTGACATGTTTATAGAGGAAAAACTTTGCCAAATTAGAATTGACCTCGAGACACATGTCAAATTGAGTCTTAGGGTGGTTATGAATGAGCTTGAGTTTTTGCAAATAATATATTTTATGACACAACACTAGTCAAACATCATGAACACATAAAATTACATGTACATTTTCATTTCATCGGTCGTCGGACCCCAACTCGCAACATAAATCACTATTAGTACATGTTAATCCTTATTTAATTGTAATTACATATTTAAGAACTTTGGAATTTCACAGTGTCAAATCCTCGGGTTTCCAAGATTACTTGGGTGGGTAAGGCATTGTGGAAGACCCTCCATATGAAGACCTTTATTTTGTCGTAAGTGACAAACTCCAAAATGTGTTCCACCATGGTCGCAATTAGGGGTGGGCAAACTACGTTTGGTAGTGAAAACTAGCAAACCGCCATTAAACCGAGGGCTCATGGTTTGACCATTTTTCAAACAATCACTAAATCTCAAACCTTCAAAACTGCAACAAATCGTTTGCGGTTTATGCGGTTTGATTGGTCTAGTTTTGGAGTTTTCCTGCAATACATTTTTAACAAAAAAAATGGGTGCATGTTCCATACATGTCCATCAACAAAACATATGTCTATACTTGATCATCTACCAAAACACAATTAAACGCACGAACTCAATCAAAATTACAAGTCTAAGTTCATTTCAAAGGTTAAAAAAACATGAATAGGCTTCAACTCTATTCCATTCCATTCCAAGTTTGGGGTTGGTTTTGCAGTTTGGCAAACCACAATTTTCTATAAATGAAAACCACCACCAAACCGCGAAATCGCTATTTTTAAGTTTTTTAAACCACCAAACCGCTAGTTTAAAAGATCAGACGGGACCATGCAGTTTGAAAATTTGGGTGGTTTGGGCGATTTTGCAGAGCCCACTGCCCACCTCTAGTCGCAATCGAGAGGTGTACTATGTAACATCCCTTAGCTAGATTAGGGCGATACTCGGTCTGAAACCCTAATTAAGCCTTGATAATCCCGCAAGACTTAACTAGAGCCAACAACCTTTTTTCTCTCTATTGATAAACATAACTGTATATCGAATATCGATATAAAACAAATAATAAATGCAACGAAAATTTGAAACTTTTTCGGTAATCAAACATGATATACAATATCAAAGTCAAACCAAAATAAATCTTGATTATCCAAAACCTCCCATCCCATGTGATATTACAAAACTGTAATTCAATACAAATATATAAGACAAAGGAAGATTCATTCAATCAAAGAGAAAATCAAGATTCATAAATCTCCTCTATCCAGTACTCATAGCGCTTGTCGTTATTCCTGAAATATTATTTGGGGTGAGCGCTCCAACTTGCTCAGTAAGTAAGAATTCACAAAGCCATCAACATTCCATATAATAATCAAGAACATTATACAATAACAATATGCACCAATTCTAACTAACAGAATTATGAAACACATATAATTCATTAAATAGCAAATGCAAGTCCAACTGTTAATAACTATTACACTATGATTCCCATTTTATTTGTTAAACTAGGGTCGATTACCCACTGACACCATTAAAGCTATTGCTAGACCAACACATTGGCCAATGTGTTGTCTAGTCAATCTATTAATGTCCAATGGTTCTATCCAAAACCTCTAGTGAGTATGTAATCCACGCAACCTATCTAACTGAGTAGGAAGTTACATATAGGCTAGGAAGGTAACCCATCTCCTATATAACCTATTCTCAGTTCCAGGAACTTACTCTCGTGAATCACATTAAACATTGTTTTCCATTTTTTTTAAAAACATCACAGTGTACATAGTCCCCCCATTTAGTCCATAACCTACATGAAGTACATATACTAAGATAGCAAGACAACATTAATAAATAAGCGAATCAATACTTACCTTGGTTTAGGTTTTCGTTAAGAAATTCCCTAACTTTTCTTGTCACTCATGCTTTCTCGGTGATCCAAAACCTATCACAAACCATTTGTGATCAATATATGTCAAATACCCTATATTTAGAACCTTTAAACCAATACCTAAGACTTTAGAAAATTCTAACCAAATTACAACAAAGTTGCTATTTTTTTAGGTGGAAGCGCACTCCCTCAATTGGTGGAGTGCGCTTCATTAACTGAGTTCATCCCAACTGATGAAGGGAGCGCGCTCCTCTGCTAGATGGCACACGCTCCACCCGGCACTGTCTCGATAGTAAACAGGGCAACATCCACTGTTCAATTCACAAATCACTAACACAATAGCCGACACTCCCTAAATTCATTAGGGATGACCTCTAGTGAGGTATAAACTCATTTCAAATCATCAACAACAATAATTCAAAGAAAATCATCACCATACATTGAATTTAACTTAAAACTCAAAAACCAACTTACAAAGGTGATGATCATTGATCTAACAGCTGTTTGATCTCCTTGAATCAACTCAATTCCCTCCTGGATCAATCCTCATAAGATCAAACCTTCAGCTGCTTGGTTCCTCTCCTCTCTCAATGAATCATTGCAACGGTGAGGATAAACTTGAGGTTTTTGATTTAAATATATGGATTTTCCTCAAGATACGCATCACGGTATCTTGAGGATGATCGAGTGATTGATGTGTTAAAATGACACCTCTTAAAATGATATTCATTTTGATACCATCAACACTCACGCTTATCTCGAGGCGATCCAATAATCCATATAATTCAAACCAAACTTATAGTTTTTTAATATATATTTATATGTCATATATATTTCGTGTATTTTCTCGCCAATAAATTCACCGGACATGCCTACGAGTGTTCTCGAGTGTGCACATTCATTTCACGACCCCTCGTCGCACTTAGTGTACCTGCTATTTATTTTTTATTTACTTATTTTTCGATTATAGGCTTGTATATAAATTCTCTTTTGTATGATAACCTATAAAATTCATTAAGCATTCCAAACAAAAACAAACCATCACATAATGCCACATACACTTTGATCAAGGTACGCCGAACTTAAACTTGAGCCTAACTAGGGTTAATTAGGATTTGAATTAGCACTAATCACCAGCTTAAGGTAATGGGTCGTTACAGTCTCCCTAGTTTAAAGTAATTTTGTCCTTAAAATTAAATTAAATGTAAAATTACCAATAGTTTCGAAGAGAAATGGAAACTGCTCCTTCATATAAGACTCGCGCTCTTAGGTTAGTTTCTCATCTCCGTGAAATTGTCATTTCACCTTAACTAAAGGAATCTCTTTGGTTCTCAACTTCTTAATCTTATGATTAAGTATCTAAATCGGCCGCTCATCGTAAGATAAGTCTTCAAAAAGATCAAATTCATTCCAATCAATCTTTGAGTGAGTGAATTTTGCGAAGCATAGACACGTAGAAGACATTATGAACTCTAGTTAACTAAGGAGACAACTTCAACCTGTATAAGTACATGACTAACTTTTTCCTGCACTTCTAAATAGCCCATTGTACCTTGGAGCTAGCTTATCCCGCAATCCAAACTTGTACCGTCCTTTCATAGGTAAGACTTTCAATAGAACGAGATCGTCATTTGAAAACTCCAAAAACCTATGATGTTTATCAGCATATCTCTTCTATTTTAGCTATGTTCTAGTCAAACGCTGGTGAATCTACTGAATTCTCTATGTGTAGTCCTGAATTAATTCACATAGAGAAATATATTTCTTCCAATTACCACAAAACTCTAAGACATAAGCTCGAAGTATATCCTCTAGTACTAAAATCTATCGCTCAGGTTGCTTATCAGTTTGCGGATGGTATACCGTATTGAGGTTAAGAAAAATTCTTAGTTGTCTCTATAATTCACTCCACAGTTTGGACGTGAATCTCAAATCTCTAACCAAAGTAACCGAAACTGGAACTCCATGAAACCTCAACACCTCACGTATATACACCTCATATAATCGGTCAAAAGGATCTCGCATGGAAACGAGGCAAGAATTGAGCGAGACTTTGTCAAACTGTCAACTATAACCCATACTATATTGTGCTTACACTGACTCAGAGATAGATCAAAAACAAAATTTATCGATACATGTTCCCATTTCCACTCACGAATAGGCGGTGAATGTAATAACCCTCCAGGTTTCCTATGTTCAATATTAACTTGTTGATATATCTCATATCTCTTTACGAACTCAACAACATCAGTCTTCATCCCAGGCTACTAATAGATACACCTCATATCGAATATATCTTAGTGTTGCCTGGATGAATAGAGTAAAAAGATTTATGAGATTCTCGTAGCGACTTCTGCTTCAACTGTTCCTGAGCTAAAATCAACAATCTATCCCTGAACCGTAACACACCATCATAAAAAACTGACCAATTAAGATGATCCACACTTAACTGCTAATCTCTAACGTGTTATATAATCCTGATCAGCTTTTTTGATAATCAATCACCTACTGAATCATCTCCAGTTCAATCTAAATCTAAGCTCAGAAGAATAGATTAGTAGCTCTGGAATTAGCTCTCTTAGTTGATGATGTATCAACTAAATTCACATGAATAATCCTTATAGATACTTCCTCAAAAGTCTAAATTGAAAAGCTCTATAGCAGTAACTACATTTTCTCTGCTTGTTCTTCTCCCACTCAAGGCATCGACAACCTCATTTGCCTTGCCTAGGTGATACTCTAGAGTGAAGTCGTAGTTCTTGAGAAACTTAAACCATCTACACTTCCTCATATATCTTTCCATTTATTTGAGTTGTAATTGCATACTGACTGTCTGTTAATACTCTTATGTGTAGTTTTAAATTATTCAGGCTTTAATTAACTTGTATCTTTACTTTTCATCCCACACCAATTGACGATAAAACTAAGCATACAATCTTTTAAGGGAAGCACCCTTATGTTTATAGCATGATAATATTAATACTAAAGAACTCACACAACAAACTATTTCTTCCAGTAACTATCACCTTCCAAGTCACAATCTCAAAAATTATATTCTCTAGAACTTAAGATTAGCTGCAGATATATTGTGTTAAGATTGAGAAAGGTCCCTCCCATCTATTATACATTTCTTCCCATTGAGAAGCAAACTTTTGGTTCCTCACCGAAATAATAATCCTGGTTCTCCACAAACTCTCAACTCTTTTTACACACATATATCTTGCTTACTCTTCTACAATAATTAAACTACAATACTGTGACATCCCCAATTCCCCACAAACATGACCCCGCTTAGCCTAGACCCACATGGACCCCAAGTCAATCTCGAAGAAGTCATCGCGAGCCTAGTCAGCTTTCCATTCCATCAACATAAGTAAATTCATAATTTTAAGTTGAGCAATTAGTATTTTGCAAGTTTTACAAGTTAGCGTAGCAATTAATAACTTAAATAACTCAACATGTAAGAAAATAAAGAGTTAGGCAACCTATGCGTGGAACCCTGTATATAAACAAGCATGTATATCAAGTGACAATGTAAAGTATGTACAAAATGATATGCAAGTCATATGTATCTCTAAACCCAAACAAGTATCCCAAGTATGATAAAATAACATATATAAGTAATACAAAAAGTCAAAAACCTATATAAGTGAATAAGAAAAGTTTGCTCTGATATCCTCGAGTAGATTGCCAAGTATCGGGACTTTGCCCTTGCTTGACTGCGGATTTGCACTCGCTCAAACACAAGAATGCTGAGTCCAGTAAGTAAAAGCCAATAGGATTTTAACAATAATCCAAAATAAATAAAGAAGTCTAAAATTTATGTGAAAAGAAAGAAGTCTATAAGAAATGTATGATAATAAGACAATAAAAATGAAAGTATAACGAGAAATGGGTGTCAAAAAAACAATAGAGAGGTGCCCAAGTAGTCCAAGACCATCAAGTGCAGGTGCCATAGGGTCGGGGCCATAAAGTCGAGGCAATGCCAAGCAAAATCGGGTTATAGGATGTGAGAACGCCTGCATTACCTAGACCGTCGCGAATGCAGGATATCAATAGTGCCCTCGATTAAACACATCTCATTCCAACCAAATAATCCTGTGACTCAAGGTCATGGCTCCGGTTGCAAGCCGACTACCACTCCGTCAAAGACACTCTCATGACTCACTTGGCCCTCGAACACTCATATAAAGGTGTGAATTCTGGAAGAGACATAATGCAATATCAATAAAATATAAGTTCAAATGAACTACTACGCATTTCCTAGCTTGGTTTTACTTACCTAGGATTTATGCTATCACGCCCTCGCGGCTCTAACACGCTCCCCATACTGACACCCGATATCCAAAACTAGTCCTTAGGCTCATGGTATCAATTTACAATAAATTAGGTGTGTTTGGGTCTATTTGATAAAGTTTAGATTTTTAAATCCTAAAATTGTGCAAAATAGGAAAATTATAGCGTGCACACGTTTTTCGAGGAGATTTTTGATGTAAAACCCTCGAAAACCCCAAAGCCAACTTTCATATAATTTCCTTAACTTTTTCTATTTTCCTAAATTTTTTCTAAATTTTCTTGGATTTTTTGATTTTTATATGATTTTTTGTTATTTTATAAATTAAAATATAAATATATATATCTATATATAATATTTTTTATTGGGGGGCTTTTGGGCCCCCTAAACCGGTTTCGAGCTAAATCGGACCAACCCAACGGGTTGCGAAGGAGAGGAGAGCAGAACAGAGCTAATGCCTCTTTTTCATTTCATTTTTTGTTCTCCATTTTTTTCTTTTTCTTTCCATCATCAACTCCCCCATCACCATTAGATAACTAACAATTATAACCATAAGAAATGGATTCAAACATGAATTTTGTTTCCAATACAAAGATCTACACCACAATGAGTTGATTCAATCTATTTGACATCAAAAGCCTCAAATCCATACACATTGGCTACATAAAATTAAAGAAATGTAAAGGTTGAAGGGGAGAATAACTTACTTAGGGAGTTTGTTTTCTCTTGTTTTTCTTCTCTTCTCCAAAGTAAAAACACAACTCCTAACAACCCACACACACCCATCGATTTCTCTCTCCTTTATCTACTCCCACCTTCCACACTCACTTATCACACTCACTCTATCAAGAAGTGACACATGTGTCCAATTTAGGAATATTTTATTTTGCTCTCAACAATTAATTAATTCCTTTACTCAAACCATTGGACACAATTTTAAATCTTAGGCACCTTTTTGATTTATTGATCAAACTATACTCTCATACCTGTAAATGCACGTATCTTAAGAAGTTGCCTTACTCGTAAACCGGTGATTGAAATAAAATAATTAAGTTGCATGCATTTTTTATTATTTTAGATAGGTAATACACGAATCACCGAAAAATAAAACACGTCGGTGTCGAATCTCAAGAGTTGACCGAGCGTGCCACGTCACTATAAGTCTAGGTCATAGTCTTGAAATGCCATGTGACCGGGTTAAAATTTTAGGGTCGTTACAAATATTGGCAAGAATATCTAGACTATATCAAGTAAACAACTATAACATCAATAACCTTCAGTTGTCATTACAATTTAGATTAATCCATCATAAATTTATGAGCATGAATTTTCATTCATATAGGGCATAATAATATAACCCTTCAGGTGGCAAAATGTATGTGGGTCATAAACAGTTAACTTGTTTATACACGGTTAATAAACGAGTCGTTAACGTGTTAACCGTGTGACTCGTTTATGACTCGCATAATTATTTACATATAAATACAAATTTTTCATTTCCAACCCTAAAAACTATCAAAAAGTTCAAAACCAAACAAAATCTCTCTCAACCCTCTCTTTCTCTCTCTCTCTCTCTCTCTCTCTGTCTCGACAGCCCGACTCCGCCTCCTCGTCCCCCTACCACCCACTATCGCCCCCATCACCACCTCCCAACAGCGCCCCAGTAAACGAGAGAATGTTGGCGCCGTAAAAGAGAAGAATGTTTGCGCCGGGCAACTCCAGAGCCGCGGCTCGGACCTACGTGATGAGCTTCGGCTGCGTGGCGGGATTCATCGTGGTGGTCCTGAGCTCCTTCGAGGAGCAGGCGGTGTTCTACATCACCCCACGGAAGCCCTAGATAAGTTCACCCAAAACCCTAACAAGTTCCGATTCCGCCTCGGCGAGGCTCGTCCTCGAGGGCGGCGTCGCCCGGCCCGCCTCCTCCCCCTGCATGGAGTTCGTCGTCACCGACCTCATCACCGACATCCTTGTCCGCTACCAGGGCCCCCTCCCAGACTTGTTCCGTGAAGGCAACTCGGTCGTCATCGAGGGCTTCGTTAGGCCCTAGAGGATCCCGATAAGGAGGCGGCGGCGGCGCGTGTCGAGAAGGCCGGGGGATCGCCGCTTCTTCTCGCCACCGAGGTCATGGCTAAGCATGACGAGAAGTATATGCCGGCGGAGGTCGCCAAGGCCATCGACGCCAATAAGAAGAAGATCGCCGCCGCCTCTGCATGCAGAGGCCCGGGATGAAGAGAGGAGAGGAATCGAGATGAGTTGATTGCATTGCATCGCATTGGAGTTTTGGTATGGATTTTTTTTTCAATCTTAATTGTTACTAATTTTTACAAATGTTGAGAAGTTTTGTTCTCATTCATATGAAAATTTGAGTATTGATTAGGCAAGCAATGAAGAAATGGAGGTGAGGGAATTTTATTCTTTGTTGTAAGAATTAACGGGGCGATTCGCCGATTATGTATTTGTTTAAACCTAGCTCATAATTTTTGCCCACTATATTGAATAAGAGAATGAACATTGTTTAGGCAATGAAGTAGTTTTGGGATATAACTATCGAGAGATCATTTCTTCCATGTTTGTTTTTTGAATGCCTTTTATTTGTACTTTGATGCTTTGTCAAGAAATGCTTGGAAGTTTAAAATGCCCTTCATTTGCTTTTTGCGCCCGCATATATGTTTAATTTGCTTTTGGAATGGAGATGATTTTCATGATAATCTCTTATCGTTGCATACTTGCATGTCGTTGAAGATGCAATAAATTGTGAGAATTCCACTTTTCATGGGAAGCTTAAGAATTTAAGCAATTATTTGCTTGCGAGATTGGATATGTGCAGGATTAGAAGGTTATATTATTTTTGACATTTTTATTGTTATTTATCTTTAGTATCTCAAGCTTTATAATTATTAATAAACTCCATTTTTTATTTGTTGTAGGGCAAGATGTCAAATTTGGATTTGGAGAGTATTACGATCATGAGAAGATGTACTTAACTTGAGTGTGAGTGATGATCCACGGTCAACTACTTGCTCAAACTGTTGGAAACTAGAGAACTCGAAGCCTTTTTGTTCATTAACCTTGAATTTATCTCTTACTTCTATGTTAACTTCATATAACCTTGTAGTTGGGTTATTAAACTTGAACTTGACTATTTGAGAACTTGTATTTTTAATTTTTCCTTGTATTAGATGGGTTTATAATTTTATATTTTATGTTGTTTGTATTGATTTTGTAGTGAGATATCATTAATCTAGTAGCATGTTTAACGAGGTTGATAAACAAGGTACACAAGCGAGTCGAGTTAAGCAGGTTAAACATGATATGTTTAATAAACGTGTTAAACGGTACACAAAGCGAAGTCGAGTTAAACATGTTAAAACATGATTAAGCGATTTCCACTTGCTGATATATCTCACATTTCATTGTAAAATTGACACCGTCAATTTTTATTTCAGGTCACCGACAATTCATTCTTATCATAATGATTTTTAATTTTGCCTAAATGAATCTTTTAAAGAAATCCATGAGACGTTCATACTATTCTTGCCTCACTTTTTTATTCAAGTTCCAAGAACTTTCTTTACATGCTTAATTTTCTGATCCAAGATTATCTGTATAGAATACCAATAACTACTAGTCAAACCTTGACCTACTAGATAATCTTAATCAATTTCTCCAACAATATATCACTCAATTAATCATTATTAGCTCAACTCCAATATGAGATCCAAAGAATGGACTTGTAGTTACCAATCCAGACAACTCAGCTGATGATATGCTTGTACATGACTTTAATTGTTCATCATTACACATTTCACTCAAGAGATATTACTGAGCAACTTTTATTGTAACTACATCCTCTATCTTTTTTCTATTCAAAGCATTGTCAACATAATCACCTTTAATGAGTGATGTTTTATAGTGAATTCCTAATATTTAAGAAATTAAAGGTATCAATCTTACCTTCTATTTCTATCACTCTGACAATTCCACTTTTTAAACTTCTAAAGTTTGAAAATTCACTACTTATACCAATCCACTAGTCTTTATACCTCCAAATTGTCTTTTAATGATTCTTCTAAGAATCTCGATAATCTCTAAAAATAATTAAAGACTCTCAACAAACCTTTCCTCTTGTTTACAAGTGATGTCTTCCATATTTGGTACAATTACCAAATTAATTATCTTGAGATTATCAATCTCCAATAGTTCTTCTCACAAATCTTGAACTATATATATATGTATATGTATATAAGTATAAATTACAATTTTGCTTTATTTTGTCAACACACCTTTTCACCTAAATAAGAAGTCTTAGGATAAACCTCTAATTTCTTCCATAATTTAGGTATCATCAAGCAAACATTGTAGTTAAACTATACTTCAGATTTCTCTAAAGCATCTTTGTATCTAAACTTTAGCTTACACAATTCTCATACTTGAGTTAACTGAATAAATTACACAACGATTCTAGAGATCCCTGGATTAATCATTTGTAATATTCAATTATTTTAAGATTAATTTTCTCTTTTACCTTTGTGTTGAATATATGTCAATCTCATATTGTCTCACTCCCATTCAAATCCCTCGATTTGCTATTAATATTCAACACTCATACAAGTAATTTACCTATGAAACTTAGTATTGACACTTGCAAAATCTGGTCTGAACCAATTTACCATCATAATTTAAAATTCTTTACGGTAATGCTTGTGCACCTTCTAAGTCTTCAAAGATTCCAGGTTATTATTGATAACACAATGACAACTTGATTAAAATAGGGTTTCAAAACTTGACACCCTTCATTCATAAACATAGCATGAGTTCTAGTAAGTTCTAATGGTTTCCACCATCCACTTAAAGTGATCTAGCAATCGTCTTAAATCATCTTTAAATATATCCTTAACTCTGATTATACCATTGTGACAACCAAATCTCAACTAAACTTTGAGAACAAATGATTTCATCTCAATATCAGAATGAGTTGTCAATGCTGGGCAGTGAATATTTATTCGTACTACTGTACATTATTCTTTGGATTCCTCAAATCTTTAGATTCATTGACCACTCATTCTCCTTAATTTAGACTATAACAATCTAAAACATCAGATTAAGATATCTTACCAACTTACTACTATGTCCTAGATTAAACTATTTTTTCAGTTTCAAATTCTCAATTTCACCTTTCATTACCCGACAATTTGCTTATCATTCCAATATGGATTCACATCATATCTGGAATTCTACATCATAACAACTTATAAAGTATAAATACATTAGTGGTTTCCTAATCTCAAATAAGGTTTTATCATTAACCACTAATTTATTTTTGAATAACTTCAATTATTTCTCTACTAGTCTTAATATTAGTATTAAATCATATCTCAAAGTGGCTTACCATCTTTGAATTCCATCCAAAGTCATTCAATATTCCATTGTTTCATTAATCCATTCTCCTAATACACGTCTCAAGGTCTAGATCCAAACGATACTTCTTCATTGAATATTATTTGTCTAATAATATCATGAGAACAAAGACCATTGACAACAATTAAAAGGAGAAGAGTTTAATTTCATCTTTATAAATTTTCCTTAGTCTTTCATTTTTCTAACTCCTCGGGGTTAATATTCTCTTGAACTCTTACCTTCAATGCATTCTCATATCTTGAGAAATCGATGGACTTCAACCAATTTATGATCATTTAGGAAAGACATTACTCTTATAACTACCACGTAGATATAATAAAGCTCAACAAATAACATATTTCAATCTTTTATCTTTTGGCTACCCCCAAAATTACGATAAAACTTTTATTACATCCTAAGCTTCTTCATAACTCAAGTCAACTCTTAAAGTTAGTAAGCTTAGCGTATGGTACCAAGGTATATCAAAGTCGATAACCTTAAACTTCGATACCAAACTATATCCGAATTTTCACTTGTTTCCAAGTAATAAGGTTATTCTCTGAAGTAAACTCTAATACCACATTATATCAAAGTTAATTACCTTAATATTTGGAGTAGGCTCTGACCAGTCTCTGATACCAAACTATATCAGAGTTATTAAATGTAACAAAGCCCTTAAACTCATGCTCTGATACCGAGCTGTACCATCCCCTAACCCGATTAGGGCGATACTTGGCCTGATACCCTAATTAAGCCTTGATAATCACGCTAGACTTAACTTGAGCTAGCAGCCTCTCTTTTTATCTCTTGATTAACACAACTGTATATCGAATATTGATGTAAAACAAACAATAAACGCAGCTAGAATTTTAAATTTTTCGATAATCAAACACGATATACAATATCAAAATCAAACTGGAATAAATCTTAATTATCCAAAACCTCCAATCCCTTTTGATATTACAAAACTTTAATTCAATACAATTATATAAGATGAGAGAAGATTCATTACATCGAAGATAAGATCAAGACTCCTAAATCTTCTCTATCCAGTAGTTGTAGCGCTCATCGGTATTCCTGAAATATTATTGAGGTGAGCGCTCCAACTTGCTCAGTAAGGAAGGATTTACAAAGCCATCAACATTCCA
This sequence comes from Stephania cephalantha, assembly GCA_039657325.1. Lineage (NCBI taxonomy): Eukaryota > Viridiplantae > Streptophyta > Magnoliopsida > Ranunculales > Menispermaceae > Stephania > Stephania cephalantha. The sequence continues at coordinate 5,852,465 of CM077579.1, forward strand.
TATAATAATCAAGAACATTATGCAATAACAATATGCACCAATGTTAACCAACGAGATTATGAAAAACATATAATTCAATAAATAGCAAATGTAAGGCCAATTATTAATAACTATTACACTGTGATTCCCATTTTATTTGTAAAACTAAGGTCGATTACCCACTGACACCATTAATGCTATTGCTAGACCAACACATTAGCCGATGTACTGTCTAATCAATACATTAATATCCAATGATTCTATGTGAAACCCTCTAGTAACTATGTAATCCACGCAACCTATCTAAATGAGCAGGAAGTTACATATAGCAGGGAAGGTAACTCATCTCTTATATAACCTATTCTCAGTTCCAGGAACTTACTATCATAAATCACATTAAACACCATTTTTCATTTATTAAAAGCATCACAATGTACATAGTCTTCCCATTCAGTCCATAAACTACATGAACTACATATATTAAGATAGCCAGACAACATTGATAAATAAGCAAATCCATACTTACCTCGGTTTAGGTTTTCGTTAAGAAATTCCCTAACTTTTGTGTCACTCACGCTTTCTCGGTGACCCAAAACATGTCACAAACCATTTGTGATAATTTATGTCAAATACCATATATTTAGAACCCTTAAATTCGTCCATAAGACATTAGGAAATTCTAACCAAATTACCACAAAGTTGTTGTTTTCTGAGGTGGAGCGCACTCCCTCAATTGGTGGAGTGCGCTCCATCAACTGAGTTCATCCCAATTGATGAAAGGATCGCACTCCTCTGCTAGATGGAGCGCGCTCCACCCTACATTGTCTCGATAGTGGACAGGGCAACAACCACTGTCCAATCCACAAATCACTAACACAGTGGTCAACAATTACCAAATTCATTAAGGAGGACCTCTAGTGAGGTATAAATCCATTTTAAATCATCAACAACAATAATTCACATAGACATCATTGCCAAACATTGAATTTGACTTAAAACTAAAAAAACCAACTTACCAAGGTGATGATCTATGACCTAACAGTTGTTTGATGTCCTCGAATCAACTTAATTCCCTCTCTGAGTCAATCCTCACAAGATCAAACCCTCAACTTCTTGGTTCCTCTCACTCTCTCGATGAATCGATGCAACGGTGAGGATAAACTTGAGGTTTTTGATTTAAATATATGGATTTTTCTCGAGATACGCATCATGCTATCTCGAGGCTGATCGAGTGATTGATGTGTTCAAATGACACATCTTAAAATGATACGCATTTTGATACCATCAACATTTGCGCTCATCTCGAGGCGATCCAACGATCCAGATAATTCAAACCAAACTTATAGTTTTAATATATATATATATATATATATATCAAATATTTATATTTATGTATTTTCTCACCAATAAATTCATTGGACATGTCTACGAGTGTTCTCGGGTGTGCACATTCATTTCACGACCCCTTTGTCGCACTTGGTTTACCGAGCTATTTATTGTTTACTTATTTATTTTTCTATTATAGGCTTGTATATAAATTCTCTTTTATACTAAAACCTATAAAATTCATTAGGCATTTCAAACAAACACAAACCATCACATACAAATTCACGCACATGCTGATCGAGCCTAACTCGAGTTAATTAGAATATGGATTATCACTAATCATCAGCTTAAGATAACGTGTCGTTACATATTAGGCTCCTTTGTAGCATCTGATTCTCTTTATTACTTTGCACCTATTGCCAATTGAGTATTACAACATAAATTGATGAGGCAGTTACTTGTTAAAATGCTATGTGATGGCCCGCCTAATTAAAAAGTTTAATTAATTGTCTAATTAATTTTAGACTAGGGAATTGGTGAATACGTAAAATTGAAGTTGCATTCGTATTTCATTTGAGCATGCATATATGCATCGAAGTAAGGCGCATCAGATCTATGAAATGTTGAGAACTTTGATGCGATGGGATTGGGCTAAGACCCTCTACGATCAATCCCAGTTGTCGTTCTGTAGTGTCTTGAGCATTGATATTCCTTAAGTGTCGGAGGGTCCGGAGGTCCTAGAATTCGAGCTCGCTAGGTACTAGTAAACACTTATCTGATGGATTTCTTCACATGGTGTCGCTTAGTAATGTTTGATTTCATTTGTTTATCATTTATTTACTAATGAACGAATTACAAGATATATGGCTCATATTGTATATCGATTCCTTTAAAATTGTAATTACTATTTATTGTTGTTATTCAGTTTAATGGTTGATGCAAGTACATGAAACAATGTTGGATTTCCTTATCTAAAATCATTTTAACTTTGTTGGCTATTTCAAGTTCCAGCTTCTAGAAAGGGAAAGAGAAGTTAGAGGATTATCTGTGATTAGCTTATCTGCTTCCTTTTTGACTTGTATGTATTGTTTTGAATACTATATTGTATAATATAGGTGGTAGGATTTCTATGAGGGTAAGAAACCGTACATATAGACTAATTAGTTGCGTGAGAATTCTGTTTGGTTTGAGATTTTTCAGAACTATTTGGACGTTGTAAATATTGTGATCCTCTCTTCTGTAGTTATTATGAACTCATAAAGTGAATCATTTAGAATCTTGATGAATTGTGTAACTCCTCCATGTAAGTCTTAGGCTTTGGGCTACATGTGAGTTGAGTATAAGGATTTGTAGGTATTTTGGATTTTGGCGACATTAATTTTACAAATGAGGTGCTGTCAAAATTTTTATAAATTAATGAGCTTGATTTGGGACTTAAAATGAATTTCTTTTGAATGAAATTATGACGTGTATATCTAGAATATTGAAGGTTGACTAGATATCAGAGGTTTAATGGTAATCTAGGCTGGTCAGCCGCCCTAATGATAAGAGGTCTGACATAGTTGGTATCAAAGCCTTAGTTTAGGTCAACGGCTCAATAATTTGAGGATTACTAATTTGTAATTTCAGAATCGATTCTTAGTTGGGAAGTGACTATGATATGGGGAATTAAAAATTTTACAAACTATTTTATGTTTGAATCTCTTATCGATATATCGATTGATATACATGCTGAATCACTATTATTGCAATTTTTTTTACAAAATACAATGAGTGAACAACAAGATCTAAGTCAGGGATCTAGTGGCGGAAATGATGTTGTACATTATGATCTAATTGCATTTGAGAGGCTTATAGAGTGAGTAGTTAGGTAGAGTGATAATATAGCTCAGTTGTTGACACTGGTCCAAGCTTAGGTAGCAGTTGTTCATCCACCTACTACACCTGTTATTCAAGATAAACACCAACCCTTACCGACATTACATGATGCTCCGTTTATACCACATTACGTGATGCTCAAAAGAGGCTAGAGGAGCCAGTGCAGGCTCCAGTGGTTCAAGCATCATCACATACACCTAACTGTATTAGTTCTCAAGAAGAGAAGACTAGAGCTAAGTTTCGAAAGTATAAACCTCTATCATTTGAAGGTGTTATGGATTTGAGAGCAACTGATGACTGGGTTGATGAACATGAGAAGATACATCAGACTATTGGTGTACTTGAGGATCTGAAGGTCAGGCTATCCATATTCTTTATGAAATCAAATGCATATTACTGGTGGCAGAATATATTGCAGACATGACCAATGATAGAGTCTTTGGACGGGTTTCTAAAGATCTTTTGATAGAAACATTACTCGTATAGTATGGTTTTGGTAAAAAGGAATGAGTTTGTTGATCTTGTGTAGGGTGATATGTTAGTGGATGATTACATGCATAAGTTTACCTATCTATTTCATTTCAGCTGAAGTCCCAAATATGCCAGATGCAAGCTAGAAATAATGTATTATTTGAAGACTAAAATGTCTAAAGCTGTTGTGACCACAGAGCCACGCATATTATATGAGGCGTATGATAGAGCAGTGGCACATGAGGCAGTGCATGTACTACAGGCTCCGATAGGAGTTCAAACAATTATTGAGACTGGACAAGGGTCAAAGGGAAAGAAGTAGCCATCCAAGTTTGACAAGAAAAACTTTAAGAAGTTTAGAGGCAATGGATCATGTTCTATGCCAGGTTAATTCAAGCACGCCTACTGTTACTTCATCTTGTCCTTATACTAGTAGTACTAGTCGACCACTAGCTGCAAGTAGGGGTATCAGCATAAAATCAACATTCTCAGCCTCAGTCTTAGGGTAGCAGATACAAAGGCATTGGCAGACCACCTCAGACATGATCATAGGGATAAATCTAGCAATTCACTCATAACTAGGTTTCTTTAGTTAGGAGTCGATCGAATATCACTTGTTTTGAGTGTGATCAGCAAGGGCATATACGGTAAAATTTTCCACAATTGGCTTGTCATCGTCATCTTCCACTCCACTGTCACATGTAGTGCCACCAGCCAAAAAAGAGCATGGGTAGTTGCTGAACCAGATATTGAGGTGACTCGCAATCGATCGAATGTATTATTTCTATTTGCGGTCGTCATATGCATGTATTAATTGATTTTGGTTCCACCATTTTATTTATATCTAGGTGTATGGTAGATGTATTAGAATTGACTCCAGTGCGAGTCAGTGTGCATTTAGTCCTCAGTACATGTGAAATTTGAGAATTTCATGAACTTAATTAGATGATTAATTAAGTATTTATGGATTTAAATTGGGACTAAAGTATCAAGGTGGGACCCACACATTTTAGACCGAATATCATAAGTTCAAAATAGTATTTTTGTGTGCCGCATGACTAGTGGGTGTATTATACTCTATTTGATGCGAAATATGGTCAAGTTGAGTATATACATGGTGTGCGTGAGTTACGGAGTGCGTTGGGAATATTTCTTAATTTTTGATGAAATTAGAATATTTCTCGAAATTTAATTTGGACCTAAAAATAATAGATAACCACGAAATTAAATAAAATAATTAATAAATTGGTGAGCGTTTAGTGACACGCGGGGTCAATGGTGACACGCGTGGAATGTACGATTATATGCATGCCCGAAGATGGTCATCGGGCGCGTGTGACGAATTTATAGTCGCAAAAATACATAGGTGTATATGTATATATATACACAATATAGTTTTTTATATATAAATATATATATATATATATATATATATATATAAATGAATCCTATAGTTTAATGTAAATTAAAAAGTTTAAATTGGATTTCCTCGAGATACGCATAGCGTGGACATCGAGGAAGAGAATGCTTGTGATACGTTGGCTGTTGGAGAGAGTTTATTAATGCCTTCGAGATGTGTGCAAATCCATATCAAGAGTAATCAAATAGTATGAAATATGAAAGTATTATTTAAATTCATGTATACTTGGATCGGTCTCGAGATTCATGCGAATGAATCTCGAGAAATGTTTGTATTTTGATAAGTCGGTCAGGAAGTAATGGAATTGATTATTAGCCATAAGATTAATCTTGAGATACGCAATACGAATCTCGTGAATGATAAAAAATAAGAAATTAATGGAAAGGAACCACTAAATTTGTCTCGAGATTGGGTGATGTGAATATCGAGGAAATCTTATATTGATCTCCAAATCACACTATCTGTTGTTGTTTCGACTTTGAGGGATCGAAATTGAGGGAGAGACAAGAGAGACTGAGAGAAATGGAATCGAGATCGAGGGAGAGGCAACAACGAAGAAGGTGAGTGTGTTGTTATGTTGGCTATCTTCGTTGTTGTGTTGTGGAGTTGTTGTTGGTTGTCTCGTTGTTGTTGATGATGTTGTCGTTATGTAGTTACTGTGGTTGAGAGGAAGCGAACATGAGGTTGGGGTTGGGAGCCCAACCATAATCAAAAAAAGGAAAGTTGTTGATCGAACAACAATAGAGGATGAGGAAAAAGATGGGGTTTGACCCCCGTAACCCGAACCGGTAAGTGCGGTTTGTGGTCAAACCCCAATTAAAAAAAGAGAAAAATGCTAGAAATTGGAAAAAAAATATCAAAAAATGAGAAAAAATTGAAAAAATTATATTTTTGAATAAATAAATAGAAATAGGAGATTTCAATGAAAAATGAGGAATTCAAAATTTTCTCGAGGATTTATATTAAGGTTCTTTCTAGTAATACGTGCTATGATACCCAAAAATGTTCGAAATTTGGAAAACTATGCAAAAGCCTAGTTAAGGGTAATTTTTGATTTCAAACCACAATTTGCAATCAAAATTGGGATCTGGACATCTGAGGAGTTGATTTGTTGTGATTCCAAGTTTTAGGACTTGAAAATACCAAAGTAACTCATAAATTGGTTGAAAACTTAAAAAATTCAAATAAGGAACTTATTCGGATTTCTCAATGGTTTTAGGTAACGTCAAGGATCCCGAAAACACTCAAAACGAGGCTCGGAGAATAGGTTCAAATTACGTGAAAGTCATGGAACGTTGTTTCAAGCTTCAATATCAATCTCAAGTTGGTTGGTCGTAAGTAAACTTTATAGTGGTCTTTACTATTTATGGAATTTATCTTAGTACCTACATTTGTGATTAGTCTATATTACATTTCACATCACTCTTTATCATGCATTCATGTCATTCCGGATGATGGCTTGTTAGTGCTACGGCTCATGAGCAAAACTTGAGGCTAGGTTTCCTAACCAGATAGATTGGAACACGGAAGACCCAATGCATGCAAGTTTTTTGGCGAGCATGCATTTATTGGAAGGGATGTGTTGGAGTGTGGTCGGCTATTTCCCTAAGCTAGTAATAGCCATACTTAACATTTATTTCCCTAATTTTAGTAGTAGATGCGGATGATTGAGTTGACACGTTTGGCTGAAAACCCACTTCGATACATTGCCTTTACATCTTATGAACTCCTAGTATCATTTTTGTACTATATTTGGAAGTTGACTTTCGAGTATAGTTAAGAAACATGAACAAAGGGATTCACGTTGTTATTTATAGTTCTTGTTATTTGGAAATACAATTACATGTCTCCATGTGTTCAGACTAACAATTGTAGGAGTACATAGTAGTGTAAGAGTTTACTTACTTGACATCTTCGAGTTATTTTTTATGATGTCAGGTTCTCTTAGAGGATAAGGAAGAACAAATAAGACTTGAAGATCTTAAGTGAATATTTTAAGATTTAGAAAATTTAATTTTCTTGTTATAGTCATTATATATATTGTTTAGGCTTTGGGGTGAGTGTAGGACGTGAAATACTTTTAAATAGGTTATGAAAGTCTCCTAAATTAGTTTGAAGTAAGTTAAGAGGTTTATGATTCAATTTTGATTTATATGGAATTATTAAGATGTAACTAATACATTGGAGACTCTAAGACAATTTGGAGATTTCAATTTGATATATATATATATTTGTGATTTGTGGGGAGTTGTGAATCCTTTTAAGCTTCTCCCTATTCTGCTGTCTATTATGTGGATTTTCTGGCAGACAACTTTTAGGGGAGGTGCTGCCTAAATTTTTATAAAAATACGGAGAACAATTCGAATTATTTTCTAATTTGCTCCAATTAAATAAATCGTGAATTGAGTTTCATTGATGATATAATTCAGTTTTGGAGCATTATTGAGGATTGAATTAAATATTATTTTGAGGTTAAGTCAATTGAATTGATTATATGCCTAATTAGGGGAATTAGGCTAAGTCAGGACTTAGTGAGACTAGCCCTGACAACACAACAATATGGGACAAAGTTTACCCTAATTTCTTTTATGAGGGTTGTATGGTTGCGAATGGATGGTATGAGATAGCTGCTAAACTTAGGGTACTGAAATTCCTAGAGTTCGATGCACTTTTGGGTAGGGATTGGCTTGCAACATATCATGCTTAACTAGATTATTTCCATAAGACCGTATATTTTTACATTCCAGGTCAACCAGATTATCATATACACTGGTGTAACTTCTCCATTATCTAGTACCAGGGGTAGATTGGCTACCAGTCAGAAAATGGAAATGATTGCCAACATAGTTAGTGCATTATCATCAACTCCGGAACTAAAACTAAAAGATATTCCAGTAGTTTGTGAGTTTCCAGATGTTTTCCTACCGACTTGCTTGGAATGCCACCGCCAAAAACATTGACTTCGTAATTGATTTCATACCAGGCACTAAATTAATATCGATTCCTCCTTACAAAATGGCTCCTGAGAAACTTGAAGAGTTGAGGAAGCAACTTGATGAGCTTTTAGAGAAATGGTTTATACACCTGAGTATGTCTCCGTAAGGCGCACCGGTCTTCTTTATCAAAAAGAAGGATGGCAGTCTACGTCTTTGCATTTATAATCGAAAACTAAATAAAGTTACTATTCAGAATAAATATCCTCTTCCCAGGATTGATGATTTATTTGATCATTTGAATTGAGCTAAATTTTTCTCCAAGATCGATCTCCGATCAGGCTACCATCAGCTAAGGATTAGGAAAGAGATATATCGAAGATTGCATTCAACATCATATATGGGCATATTAAGTTCACAGTCATGCCATTCGACTTGACTAATGCTCAACTATGTTTATGGACTTGATGCATAGAATATTAAAGTCGTATCTGGATTAGTTCGTAATTGTGTTCATTGATGATATATTGATCTACTCTAGGACTCATGAAGATCATGAGCGTCATCTCTGGTAGTTTTGCAAACTCCTAGTACTCACATGTTGTTTGCCAAATTTAGCAAATGTGAATTATGGCTGTTAGAGGTCAAATTCCTTGGTCATATAGTTGGGCAGACATAATCTCTTTTGATCCCTTAAAGATTGAAGCTATTATCAAATGGCCTGTACCTACTATAGTGACAGAAGTTCAGAGTTTTATAGGTTTGGCCAGTTACTATTATAGATTTGTTGAAGATTTCTCCAAAATACCGCGCCAATTACCAAATTAACTCAGAAAAATGTTGAGTTTATATGGACTAATTAGTGTAAAAAGTCCTTTTATAGCGAAATGTTGATTGACTATAATTCCAATTCTTATCTTACTTGAAACATGAAAGGAACTTATCGTATGTACTGATCCTTCTCACATTGGCTTAGGGGGTGTATTCTGATGCAAGATAATAGGGTGATTGCTTACGCTTCTCGATAATAAAAGATTCATGAAAAAATTACCCTTCTCATGATCTAGAATTAGCAGTTATCGTTTTTGCTCTAAAGATTTAGAGACATTATCTTTATGGATAGATATTCAATTTATTTTCAGATCCATAAGAGCTTAAAATATCTATTCTCTCAAAATGAGCTGAATATGAGGCAACGAAGATGGTTGGAACATTTAAAAGACTTTGATTTTATTCTTGAATACCATCAAGGGAAAGCTAATATAGTTGCTGACGTATTGAGTAGAAAAAGAAAAAATACAGATGAAGAGACATATCTGGCGATATATGAGTATGAGTTACTCGAAGTAGTCTCAATAATAACTATATTAGAGGTACTGAATTCTGCATGTATTAGATTATTGCTCAGACGTGGGTGCAAACTGTCTTGGTTCAACGAGCAATTGGTAGTCAACATGTTGATATTGATTATGAGAAGTACAAGAAATTGGCATTGAATGACAAGGTTCCACATTGAGCTGAAATTTGAGTTTGAGGTTTAGTGGCAGGTTGTGGATTCTATCGATGGCGAGATTTGTGATGAGATTCTCCGTGAATTGCACAGATCTCTATATAGTATTCATCCAGGTAGAACAAAGATTTATCGTGACATTCATCGATTATATTGGTGGCTAGGGATGAAATCTGATGTTGGAGATTATGTTAGACAATGTGAGATTAGTAAGCAAGTGAAAGCTAAGTGGAAGAAATCAAAAGGTACATTGCAGCCATTACCTAATTCCTTTGTGGAAGTGGGAGCATATAGTGATGGACTTTGTCACACGCTTGTCGAAATCTCAAAGGAAACATGAGTATTTGGGTTGTCGTCGATAAATTTATGAAGTCTGCTCACTTTCTCCCAGTGTTCATCTCATATACATTTGCATAACTCAGTCTCTAGTATGAGCGTGAGACTATTAGGTTGCACGGAGTGCTGTTGAGGATTGTTTCTGATAGAGGTACTCAATTCACATAAGGTTTATGGCAGAGTATGCAAGAGCGAATTTTGTGACGGCTCGATTCCCCAAACTGGGTACCGCCCAGCCTAATCTTGTCATTGAGCCCTAATCCCTACCACGTAGGACTTAACAACGTATTAGTCAACCTTTACGTCTCATTCACCTCGTTATACGTGTTCAATATAGGTTTACCTATTTGTCCTTAATTATGATTTTCAGTACATGTTAACTAAATGATTATTTAATAATTTTAATATTATTAGCGGAAGACTTAATAAGATTAGGGGACGCATTTATTAAAAAAACGTATTATGGGAACCAGGTAAATATACGATCTCATGAAAATAAAAATAATACATGCATCAATTGGGAAGTCTAGTCTCTCAACCCAATATATAACCCAAAGTTATACAAAAAGAGGTAAGTAATAAATACACTAAATGATCACCTACAAAAGTACTATAAACCACTCGCAGACAGCTCAGAACTAGTCGTTAGTCTTCTCCTTCCTTGGTCTGCTACTCAAAGATTTTGCACCCACCATCGTAAAAAAAAATATTGTAAATATAGTTAAGTAGAAAGTAAAACTTGAAGGCTATTCAACCACATTTCCAAGATATACCAAAAACGATAATTGAATGCATACAATAGCTATAAAGAAAGACAAGCTGAAAGGAAAGTATGCAAATAGTTGGCAAACTTCTACAATGAATAATAAACAAAGAAAACATGCAAATCTAGGTTTAGGTCAGCCGACATCCCAGGGACTCTAACCTTGTGTGTCGCGCAAATAACATCAGCTGTGAGGAATGCCGACACCCCAAGGAATTTAAACTTGTGAGTCGTACACCTTATAAAATGTGACTAAATCAATTGTGTGGCATGCCGACATACCTAGGGACTCTAACCCCTTGAGCCGCGCATCTCATAAAATTAGGTTCCTAAAAGGTGGGTTCCTAAGGTCATACCTATCGTAATGTTCATATTGTAGATTGTAGAAAAGGTATCACACAAGAAGTATAATGATATAGGTGTGTACATACACAAACAAGAGAGTCAAACAAGTTATAACATGCTATTTAGAAGACAAGTCGATGGCTCAGAAGCAAAAAAAAGAATGCCATGCTACAAGTCATCACATGATAATCATAGCCAAAGAAATCATAGACACAAAAATATATAAAAGGCATGGCATTAGGAATATAAGATCAATAATAAATTAGTACAAATGACTGAATATCAACTCAATAATGGAATGAAATGGAGATAATTGGCTCAATAGGTTTACTTACATAGCACGCTACGGATCTCCTGAAACTCTCCTCTAAGTTCTCGAGATTAATTCGAGTGCTTTAGGACTTGTACAAGCTATTATAGTTGGTTTAAATTGTTGTACATTCCAATTTTAAAAATCAGCCCACTAATAATTTGGTTATGTCCAAATCTACTTTATTAAAATAGAGACAATTTTGGTGCAACAACTTGTGAGTTGATTTCAACTACCAAAACATTGAAATTATGTATTAAAAAGGGAAGTTTGTATAGCTATGTCTTAGCTTTCCAAAACTATAAGGTTTGCACAATTTTGATAAGAATCAAAGAAGATATGAAGATTTTACCACAATGGCTAAAAAAGTTTTAGTTTTCAACCTGCAACTTTGAAAATTTCATTTCTCCTAAACCATAGCTTGAAAACTCATGATTTCTTTTGTTGAAGCCTAATAACATATCCTAGAACATCATACTAAAAGTTGAGTTTAATCTAATGAGAAATGAGGGAGTTATGCCCAAAACAGTAGGACATTAGCAAAACTGTGAACCCAGAAAGTTCATATTCATCATCCAAGTTGAAGAGGGTTTTTAGACATGCAAACATTTGAATTTCAAAATATTTCAGTGGAAAAAGTTGTTCCCTTTTGAGTTACCTTTCAAATTCCACCAAAATGAATCCATTTTGACTTAAAATGGAGAAGTTATGACCAAATTACAGAGACTGGTTCATAACACAACATATATAATTTTTAGTTTTGCTTTACAACTTAAAAATTCATAACTTAATGAAAACAAATCCAGATCCAGTACATCTTTATAGTAGAATTAGTGAAATCTCACAAGGAAGCCAAATATGGAATTAGATCTTGAAAAAAAGTCATTTGCCCATTGTAATTGCTGAAATACCAGAATTAAACCAAAACTTGCGATTTTTGACAAAACTTTGCAAAATAGTTGTGTTGATTGGTTTTCCTAGTTGTAAGCTTCATTAACCTTGATTTTCACCACCAAAATACCAGAAGTTCTCCTTAATTTGGCTAGTTTTCCTCTATGAGTCTTTCTTTTTCTTGTTTAAAGTTGAAATGGATTTGCGTGAATTCTCCACTAACTATATATATAGGTTGGATGAATTTGTAACCATTGATCTTGGTTTACCCACACATCTCTAGGAAAATCTAATGGCTTATACTTATCCAAAAATCCACTTTACCCACTAACTCATCTATCTTAATACACATTTTAACTCAATTTGTCTTGTGATGATGTTCACACGTATCTCAAGGTACATAAATGGCTTTTGTTTAATTTTTATAACTCAGACTATATTTATGTAAATTAAACTATAGGCACATTGAATTAGCTATTGTAAGTCACATTAACTTATATTAAGGTTTACCACATCACTCTCTACCTCGGTCCTATACAGACACACATCTCAAGACGTGTTCGCTCGCGTCTTTTCGTCTATATACAAGTAGAAAGGACTTAATAAGTCTACACACACATATATATATATATATATATATATATATGTATATATATATATCACACTAGGCATCTACCACTCAAAAGTAATATATTTCTCGATTTTTGCACTAAGTATTAGGACTGTGTATCCTCTTTAGGTCATGTCACGGATCGTTAACCTTGATTACGGACTAATTCACTATTAGTAAATTATGGGCCATTACAAATTTAGCACTCAGTTAAGATTCAGTACAACCTTTTCTCTACAAACGGATGGCCAGTCTAAGAGACTGATTCAAATTCGGGAGGATATGCTCCGAGCATGTGTTTTGGACTATAAAGGATCTTGGGAGGAATATCTACCATTGTGTGAGTTCTCTTACAACAATAGCTATCACTTGAGTATTGGTATGGCTCTTTTTGAGGCTTTGTATGGTAAGCCATGTCAATCACCTGCTTGTTAGGCAGAACCTAAAGACTCAGTTACATTAGGCCGCGAGTTGTTAGAGAACACACTAAGATTGTGAGGTAGATTCATCAGAAACTTAAGGCAACCAAAGAGCGTCAGAAAATTTACTATGACTTGTATCACTAAATGGTTGAATATAATGAAGGGAATCAAGTTTATATTAAAGTTTCATCAAGGAAGGGTCAATACTGGTTTAGAATGAAAGGGAAACTCTCGCCTCATTTTATTGGGCCTTTAAAATTAAAAAGAGAATTTGGAAGGTTGCTTATCAGTTAAAACTACCACCATAGCTCTCTAGGGTACATAATGTCTTCCATGTATCGATGCTTATAAGAAAAGAACCTGATTCTCAATATGTAGTGGACTGGAATCAAACTTGATTCTCAATATGTAGTGGACTGGAATCAATTTAACCTTCAGCAAGATACCATAGTGGAAGATCAACCTGTTCAAGTCCTTGATATGAAGGTTCAAAAGCTTCAAAATAAGGAGATTCCACTAGTACTGGTGAAGTGGCAATTTCATGGCAAAGAGGAGTTGACGTGGGAGCGAGAGGCTTATATGCGATAACATTTCCCTTATTTGTTTGATTAGGTATGGTTTACTTGATTTTAAATCTCGAGGACAAAATTTTATTTAGTTGGGAAGATTCTGAAATCCTGAATTTTTTAATCCTTGTTTGAAGACTAAACCACCGGATTAGTGACCCCAGCTTGACCGAGACCACTAGTGGTGATTCAACACGAAGAAAATTCATAGTAAGGTAATTTAAGAGCTTTATTTTCTTCTTGTGTGAATTTTTTTATCATATCTATGTTATGTGTAACTTACGAGCTTTGGTCCGAAAAGAGTCAGAATAAGGTTTTACTTCCATTTGCGTCAAAGATATTGGGTGTTGAAGTTGCTAAATAATACAAAGTGAAGGATCAAATTTAGTTTTAAGGTTCATGAAAATTGAAGTTTATTTGGTCAAAAGTGGAAAAGTGGTGTCGATTCGGTTTTGCCTCGAAATACGTGAAAGTCAATGTCATTTCAGTTGGTGGAGGTGGTAATAAGAGTATTTCAAGGTTTGAGCTTAGTTTTGATGCAAAAGGGCAAAAAATTAAATAAATACACATTATGGCCTTGAAATGTGGACGTGGGACCCATGCCTCGATTTGTATGCGAGTCGAGGTTTGGAGTGTTGGAACAAGTTTAAAATATCGTTGAGAGTTCCTAAGTCAAGTTTCATGTCAATTGGAGGTCCCGAGGTTGAAATCATATCTTGGATTAAAGTTTAGTTTTCAGGTTCATGAAAATTGAAGTTTATTTGGTCAAAAGTGGAAAAGTGGTGTCGATTCGGATTTGCCTCGAAATACGTAAAAGTTAATGTCATTTCAGTTGGTGGAGGAAAGGGCAAAAAATTAAATAAATACACATTATGGCCTTGAAATGCCGACGTGGGACCCATGCCTCGATTCGTATGTGAGTCGAGGTCTGGAGTGTTGGAACAAGTTTAAAATATCGTTGAGAGTTCCTAAGTCAAGTTTCATGTCAATTGGAGGTCCCGAGGTTGAAATCACATCTTGGGTTTATTAAGTAAAGTGAGGGGTAAATGTAAAGTTTAAATAAAATTATTGGTTTTATTTAATAATTGAGTTAAGTAGAGGGATGGACTTAGTAGTTTTAGAGAAATGGTTAAGTATAGAAAAGTTGAGATGGAGGAAGGTATGAACAAATAAGCTAATCGGTCATTAAGTATGAGTAAGGTGGTGAGGGTTTAATGTTTTATCCTACACCACCGCCTCATTCTACTTTTTTCTCATGACCTCTCTAATCCCCCAACCCTCTATCTCGACTCATCCTCACCCCTCTCACTTTCTCTTACCACCCAACATCGATTTCCTACCAATTTCCGCAATTTTCGAGCTTAATTGGCATGATTTTCAACGCTGGAAAGTTAGGAAGTTGCACTTCAAACTATCGACAACAAGAATTGAGCAAAACTGAGGAGAGTACTCCTCTTTGCCATGAGTTTTTAAGCAATCCGAGCATGCATTAGGGGCGGGGATGGTTTCGTTTCGTTGTTGGGGTGTAGTCGAAGAGTATGTAATGGTGGTGGGGGTTATTTTGAAGAAGAAAGTAAAAAAAATGCAAAAACAAAGACAACAACATATGTGATGCTATCATGAAAATTCAGCATTGGCCTTGCCTTAACATGGCAAATGCAAAGCCAAACCGTGCTTTTAGCAGGGTAGCAAGGTTGCCTTGGCTAAGGCCAGGGCAGTCCTTGTTTTGCCTTGCAAATGCAAGGCAAGAGCTTGTATATATGACTAGGTTGGCTTCGGTCAACCCACACTAGGCCCTAAATGGACCAAGGGTATGGCTTTGGGCAGATCCATGGTCTGCTTCGGGCCAAATCGAGCAAAAAAACTATGGTTCAACCCATTTTGACCCATTTTCGATATAAAGTAGAAAAAAATCTCAAAAATGCAAAAAATTGGAAAATTCAATAAAATGGAATAATTTTAACAAAAAATGAAAACTTGGAGTTTTTCGGGGTTTGTACTTTGGGTTTTTTGCCTCGTAAAGTGTGTAATGCCCAACAAGACTTGAAATTTGGAATTTAGGTTTAAGGCACAATAAAACTTGATTTTTCATGCCGAACCATAATATGGAATCAAAAGTAAGATTTGAATATCCAGGAAATAAATTTAAGAGGATTTGTCGGGGTATTTGTGCCTTAAAGCGCATTAATGTATTCGAAATTGCATAAAATTAAGTAATTGACTTAGAAAAATATGAGATACATGTTCTTATGGAAAATGGGCATTCTGTGTTTGAATTTGGGATTATATTTACAAGAAAAAAATCATATTGATGGTTTATTAAGGTATAATGTCTAAAAAGTTGCCGAGCATGAACTTAAATTAATTGTATTCATTGTGATGGATTGATGGGTAATACTAGCGGCCGGATATCACCAAATTAGGCGCAACACAACATTAAAATAGGATTCGTCGCGTGTATTGTTAGTAAATTCCATAGTTAGTCATGATATTTGTATTTATTATTCAAACTTTATTATTCTTCTTGTTTTGCATTCGTATTCATTTGAGCATGCATACATACATTGAAGTAAGTCGCGTTAGGTATGTGAAGTGTTGAGAACTCTTATGCGATGGGATTGGGCTAAGACCCACTACGGCCAATCCCAATCGTCGTTTTGTTAGTGTCCTAAGCGTTGATATTCCATAAGTGCCAGAGGGTCTAGAAGTCCTGGAATTCTAGCTCAGTAAGTACAAGTGAACGCTTATCTAACGGATTACTTCTCATGGTTCATGGTTGCCTAGTATTGTTTGATTTCATTTATTTATTGGCTATTTATTAATGAACGAGTGACAAGAAATATGGCTCATATTTTATATAAATTCCTTTGAAATTGTAATTACTATTTATTGTTGTTATTCAGTTTAATGGTTGATGCAAGTACACGAAACATTATTGACTTTACTTATCTGAACTCATTTTATCATTGTTGGCGATTTTAGGTTCCAACTCCAAAAAAGAGAAAGAGAAGTTAGAGGATTATATGTGATTTGCTTATCAGTTTCCCTTTTAACTTGTATGTATTGTTTTGAATCATATATTGTAAAATATGGGTAGTAGGGTCTCTATGAGGGTTAGGGACCATACTGATAGACTAATTAGTTGTTTGAGAATTCTGTTTGGTTTGAGATTATTTTGGAACTCTTTGGACGTTGTAAATATTTGATTCTCTCTTTGTTGTTATTGTGAACTCCTAAAGTTAATCATTTAGAATCTTGATGAATTGTACTTCTCCACGTAAGTCTTAGGTTTTGGGTTGTATATGAGTTGAATATATGGATTTGCAGGTATTTTGAATTTTGGTGACATCAGGTTTATAGAGGAGGTGCTGTGTCAAAATTTTTATAAATTGACGAGCTTGATTTGGGACTTAAAAATGAAATTGATTTGACTGAAATTATGACGTGTATATCTAGAATATTGAAGGCTAACTAGATTATAAGAGGTTTAGTGGTAATTTAGGTTGTTCAACCACCCTAATGATGAGGGGTCTAAAAAAACTCTCAAATTATAAAGCTTTATTCAATCAATCAAAAACTTTATCTGAAATTACAAATTAATCTAAGGGTGTTTATATAAACATCAAACTTACTAATTAATTAATTTGATTAAGGATAAATAATTAGACATTGCCAATAAACAAATAACATTAATTAAAAACCTCATTAACACAATAATTAGACACTTAATTAAAACACTAAACCTTTTAATTAGGGGACTAAACTTGGAGTTTTTAGCCAGAAAAACCTAACAATCTCCACCTTGGCAAAAATCTTCACCAACTCCACCAATCATCCAATGCATTTGTCATAGCCACTTTGAATAGATAAGATCCACCAATCATTCATCTGACTCGTGCATCAATCATCTAATCTTGATAAACATTTACTCAATCAACTGCACAACAAACACCTAATATCATCCAATCTAACTAACATAAAATAATCAAACATGCAAACGATTGATCAACTAACAAATATTCAATTCAACTTAACCTTGGTTGATCACACTTCAATTAATTATTCAATCTTTAAAAAAGAGACTCCACCACGAACAAAACATCCCTTTCGAACAAATTGACCTTCACCCTCAGTGGTCGCGCAAATCTCGTCTACGCAAATTCAATGCAAAAATAGAAACTCAAATCTTACTCCTTATGACTTCAATGTCTAGGAATCAATTTGTGGTCGTCCATCTAGTCTTGCCTATTGCATATCTATTTGTGATTATCATTTGTGCGAGCAGTTGTGCAATCAACAACTTTCTAAGTCAACCGATTTCTTGTCCTAAAAAAGTCAACCTATTTCTTGATTTTAGGGAAAACAATTTCTCTCCCTTCAATGTTGTTATTTAGATAAAGGCCAAATGATAAATAATATCCTAACCTTTAAAAATTGTATCAATTATATTCTAAGCTTTGGAATTTATCAATTATATCCTAACTTTTTTTATTTACTATCGATTCTATCCTCAATTAATTAGGGGCACTTTTTCTTGGGGTTCGCTATACTCACATATAAACATACAATGTCCTTACGCACACCACAGTCAAGGCCCGTCTCACTAAACCTTGACTTAACCTAATTACCCTAATTAGACACCTAATTAGTATAATCAACTTTAAACCTTAAAATACTTTTCATCTCAACCCTTAATAATGCTCCAAACTAAACTTAAATCCTTATAAATTAACCTCAGTTCTCAATTATTCAATTGGAGAAAATTAGGAAATCATACGAAGTATCTTCTATATTTTATAAAAATCTCGACAGCTCCTTCCCTATAATTGGACTGCTGAAAAATCTCACTTGGGACAATAGAATGGGAAGAGGCCTAGAAGGACTCATAACTCCCCGTAGTTCACAATATATATCAAATTAAAATTTATAAATTTACTTCAAGTTGATTCAAAGCCTTAATTAAAGTTTGAAAATCCTAAATGAATTAAAACTACTTTATAAACCAATTTAATTCAATAACTAGCTTGAACTCTCTTAATCCCTCTCATAACTATCTTTTAATTATTTTATAACCAAATCACGACATATTCTCATCCCGAAACCCAAAACATAATATAAAAATGATTTACTACAAACAAAAATTAAACTTGAAAACATTTACCAAAGTTCTTTGAGTCTTGTTTGTTCTTTCTTGTTTTCACAAAGAACTCGACATCATAAAAAACAACTTGAAAATGTTAGGTAAGTAAAGTCCTACATTTACGTGTATTCCTACAAATGTTAGTCTGATACATGGAGATATGTAATTGCATTTTGAAATAAACAATAAATTTATAAAACAATGTGAAACCCTTTTTATTTCCATTCAAGGTTTACAAACAGGTTGATCGACCTAAAATAAACCTAAAATTGTAATAAATGTCCAATGCATGCTACTGGAACTTATAGATTTACTCGCATCTAGTCTATTTCATTTAGACGAGATACCTTGCCTCGACTAGATTTACTCACAGCTAGTCTATTTCACATAAGCGAGATACCTCATCGAGATTGAACTGACAATGTTACATGTATGCATGTATGCATAACCAAGAATAATGGGAAATGCAATGCAGACTGAATACAAAAGCAGGTACAAGAATAAATCATGAAATAATAGAGGACATAATTATGCCAATTGAACATTAGTCATGAAGCCTCACAAAACTCCCCGGCTTTCACGTAATTCCACGAGTCTATTTAAACTACAAAATTCATATTTTTGAGTTACAACTCTATTTCAACACTTCAAAACCATTTCTCAAGTTACATTGGAATTAAAAATCATTTTAAGTCATAATGGAGTTAAAATTACTTTTAAACTCTGACAACTCCTTTAAAATCTCCCAAACGACCTCCACACCTCTTTATATATTTTTAAACATGTAAATAGGTCCTAAACCCTTTATTAGACTCCAAATAAGGTCTTAACCACCCATTTAGCTTTGAAATAACCTACAACTCACCCATGCATTCCTAAATTGAGATTTAAACTCAATTAACAATTCTAAGCTATTATTCAATCAACCATGTCTATAAATCATTAAAACCTTCATTTATTGTTTAAATATGAGATTATAACTTCCTTTTTTTTGAGAAATTTGAGATTACAAGCTTCGAAGAGTTCCATATCACTTTTCTTATTTCCTTTTCATAAATAAGTTTCCAATTTGGATCCAAAACCACTTAATTGGTTTCAATATCAACTTACAAACTTAATTTAAATCCCAAATTGGAATTTTAACACAATAGGCAATTTTGCAAATTAATTTTATGACTAAACCACCACACCATGTTTCGAACTTCAATTAAGGTCTCAATTTGGCTTATTTCATTAACAACCAATACTCAATTCGCTAGATTTTGACCAAATTAATATTTTTATAATTTCCCCTAATTCATTTCAAGATTTTCTTCTCAAGTACAATCGACGTAGGCCAAGCCTAGGCTCGGCCTTGCCTTGGCTTGACCACTCAGGTCACTACCCTAGGCAAGACCCAAAACAGTCCCTAGTCTCCCCAAGAATTGGTCTGGGCAAAGCCTAGACCTTCCTTGGTATGGAAAGGCAGTGCCCTACTTTGCATGGCACAAACCTACCTAATAAGACCATGGTTTTTGCCGTGAGTAAGCTTTGCATTGCTACAACAGGAATACCTTGGGCAGTGTTTATGCACTACCCAAAGGTTTCCTCTAATGGACAACAACAATCTGCTGCTCTGTCCTTCATCATCGTCTCCCTTACAAAACCTCCTACTCCCAACTGATACCACCAACATAGCAATTGAACAATGACACACAACCCACTGATTTGTCAATTGAATTAAAAATAAAAATAGAACTCACTTCTATTCAATGGTTTGATTCACTTCTTATTCACCATGCTAGCCTCACTGTCTTCATTTTTCATTGTTGATGTGAACTTCTATGAAACAAGTTTATTGAATAAAACAATATACATGGAAACTTATGTGATACAAGGAAATAACTAATTTACACAATTAGTGGAGAAATTACAGTAACGAATCTCTCAAGATCCCCGAGTGATTTCTCCAATTATTGTAAGAGAATATTAGTTTCCTAACATCCCTCCCTCAAACTCAAGGTGGTGGCAATGAAACCAACTTGAGTTTGCAAGTCAATTCATGAAAGTGGGTAGGCGGTAGTGCTTTGGTGAAGATGTCAGGAAGCATATCACGAGAAGAAACAAATATAAGAGAGACAATTCCATCCTGAAGATGTTGGCGAATAAAATGGTAGTCATTCTCTATATGCTTAGTTCGCTTATGAAAGACATTATTATGAGCAATCGGAATGACATTACAATTATCCTAATATAGAATGGTTATGGGAGGAGTGAACAACACCCATGTCTTGTGGCAACCATCAAAGCCACAAAAGTTTGGGCATAGTGTATGGGAGTGCATGATATTCAGCCTTTATACTAGATCGAGCAACATTTGTCAGTTTCTTACTCCTCCATGAAATGAGTGACTTACCCAAAAGAAGCAAAAACTAGTTGTAAAACATCTATCAATTGGATCACCAGCCCATTCAACATCAGAGTATGCACGAAGTGTCAAGGGGGATGAACTGGAAAAATGCATTCCATGAAGAAAAGTTCTTTTGACATAACGAGAATGTGAAAAATAGATGTATAATGGGTAGTTCAAGGAGCAGCCATGAATAGAGTGACAATATGAATAACACGAGCTATGTCAGGTCGAGTGATAGTAATATAAACTAAATGTAGCATCCCCTAACCCGATTAGGGGGATACTCGGCTTGAAACCTTAATTAAGCCCTGTCAACCCCGCTAGACTTAACTATAACCAGCGGCCTCTCCTCTTACACTTGAAAATACACCACTGTATACCGAATATCAATGTAAAACAAATAATAAACGCAGCGAAAATTAAAATTTCTTTCGATAATTAAAACATGATATACAGTATCAAATCAAATCGAAATAAACCTCGGTTATACAAAACCTCCCATCCCTTGTGATATTATAAAATTGTAATTCAATAAAAATATATAAGACAAAGGGAAACACATTACATCAAAGAGAAGATCATGACACCTAAATCTTCTCTATCCCATAGTTGCAGCACTCGTCGGTATTCCTGAAATATTAATTTAGGGTGAGCGCTCCAACTTGCTCACTAAGTAGGGATTCACATAGCCATTAACATTTCATATAATAATCAAGAACATTATGCAATAATAATATGCATCAATGTTAACTACGAGAATATGAAAAACATATAATTCAATCTATAACATATGCAAATCAAACTGTCAATGACTATTACATTGTGGTTCCCATTTTATTATAAAACTAAGGTCGATTACCCATTGAAACTATTAATGCGATTGCTAGACCAATACATTGGCTAATGTGCTGTCTAGCCAATTTATAAATGCCCAATGGTTCTATCCGAAACCCTCTAGTGAATATGAAACCCACGCAACCTATCTAATTGAGTAAGAGTTAAGTATAGACTAGTAGATCAACCTCGCATTCCTTTACAACCTGGTCTCAGTCTCAGGAGTTACTCTCGTGGATCACATTAGACACCGTTTTTCATTTATTTAAAAACATCACAATGTACATAGTCCCTCATTAGTCCATAAACTACATGAACTATAAATACTAAGATAGCTAGACAACATTGATCAATAAGCGAATCCATACTTACCTCAATTCAGGTTTTCATTTCCAAACTTCTTAGGTTTTCGGGTCACTCACGTTTTCTCGGTGATCCAACACCTATCACAAACCATTTGTGATCAATATAAATCTAATCCCCTATGTTTAGAACCCTAAGTCAGTCTCTAAGACCTTAGAAAATTATATGTAAATTTTAGCAAAGTTGTTGTTTTCAGGGGTGGGAGCGTGCTCCTTCACTTGGTGGGGCGCGTTCCACCAACTGGGTTCATCCCAACTAATGAAGGGAGCGCGCTCCTCTACTGGGTGGAGCGCACTCCACCCTACACTACCTCGATAGTGAACAGGGCAGTTTCATTACCAAATCTTCAACGCAGCTCCAAATACTCTCCCTAATCATTAGGGAGGACCTTTAGTGAGGTAATAAACCATTTCCAATCAATAACAACAATAATTCTAAGAGATTTCATTACTTACTATCGAATTGAACTTCAAAAACTCAAAAACCAAACTTACCAATGTGATGATCTCTGGACTTCAAGTTGTTAAGCACCTCAATTCATGTTGAATCAGCTCCTGGATTGATCCCCTCAAAATCAAACCCTCAGCTCCTCTCCTCTCAATTTCTCGAATGATCGATGATGAAATGATGATAAGTTTGATAGTTTTAGATTTATATATATATATATATATATATATATATATATATATATATATAAAATATATATAGTGACACACATTTTGACACCATTGAGATACGTATTGCGTTATCTCGAGGCTAATCAAACAATCCATATAATAGAAACCAAACTTTATAGTTTTAATAAATATATATATATATATATTTATATATCAAATATATATAAATTTATATACTTCATGTATTTTCTCTCCAATAAATTCATGGGACATGCCTACGAGCATTCTAGGGCGTGCACATTTATTTCATGACCCCCTCATCGCACTTGATGTACATACTATTTATTGTTTAATTACAGATTTTCGATTATAGGTTTGTATTAATTTCTTATTAATCCCACAACCTATAAAATTCATTAACATTAATCACCAGCTTAAGGTAATAGGTCGTTACACTAAGCAACCTACCAACTAACGATATAAAGTCAGATCATTAAAGAGTGTACCATCAGTAGGTGTGAGCTGAGCATTATATTCCATATGAGTAGAACCAACCTTTCTATCATAGATACTAGCTCGAGACAGTAAATTAGATGCATACTTGACTTGAGATAGATAATATCATAAGCGAAAATTGAAATTTCCAGACAAAGAAAGTAAGAAAGCTATCCAAGGTTTTTTTATCTCAAACTATTGACTAATATACTATTTGAGATATGAAATACCAACACTATCATCACCGGTAATGATCATATCATCAACATAGAGTTATAAGAGCACATATCCATGATCAGTCTCGCGAACAAACAATGCATTATCATGTGGACTAGAAATGAAACCAAATTGATGAATAACATAGCTAAACTTTGCAAACCAAACACGAGGGGCCTGTTTTAGACCATACATTGCTTTTTTCAGCTTACAAATAATATTTGGTGGATGATCATATCTAGGAGGAAGTCGCATATAAACTTCTTTAGAGAGTTTACCATTAAGAAATGCATTTTTGACATCCATATGAAACAAATGCTATTTCTTTATACATGCGGTAGCCACAAGACTGCAAATAGAGGTTAATCGAGCCACTAGAGCAAAGTTCTCTTCATAGTCTATTCCATATTCCTTAGTAAACCCTTTTGCAACTAGTCGAGCTTTATATCGCTCAACCGTGTTTTGATTTTGTACACCCACTTGCAGACAATCAGAGTTTTGCCAAAAGGAAGTGGCACTAAGTCCCAAGTTTATATTTTCTTAAAGGCATGTATTTCATCATCCATAGCTTGTTTCCATAAAGGATTAGTTCTAGCTTCCCTTTAGGTACTGTTAGGTTCATGAAGTGATCCAATGGTAGAATTCATAGAGGGACACTTAAAGTTAGGAAGACTGACAACATAAGGTGCATGATGAGATGATACCTTGGTTTCACGACGTGATGGCTGGATAAACCCAGATGATGTTTATGAACTTGACTCGGCTAAAACAACATGGACGTGGGTAGCAAGATCGTCATACTAGGCAACATCCTCATTGGGGATAGGAAGGGGTTTTGCATAATCATTGACACCTAAAAAGACTAAAGGGATGGAACCGAGTCACCAATATCAAGGAATAAGGAAATGGTAGGATCAATGAAGTATAAGGTAAAAGGAGATAAATGGAATGAGGATATTGATGAAAACATTTTATGTTCCCTAAAAGTATCATGCCTGGATATTCCAAGGCATTTAGAGATATGATCCTAACATCGATAACCTTTATGTTCAATTCCATGCCCTAAGAAACAACACAACCGACCACGAGGTTAAAGTTTTGAATGTTCATAAGGACAAAGAAAATAAAATAGGCAGAGCCAAAAACACAAAGAAGACTAAACTAATGAATGCATCTATAGAGTCGTTCATAGGGAGATTGATTGTTGGTAGTCGAAGAAGAAACATGATTAATGGTGTTGATAGCGGTGAGAGCGGCTTCTCCCTAAAAATGCTAGGACATGAAACAGAGATAAGGATAGATCATGTGGTGTCAAGAATATGCCTGTGTTTTCGTACAACTCTTCCATTTTGTGCAGATGTCCCAGGACATGACCGATGAATAATGGTGCCATTTATGGATAAAAAGGAAAGAAATGACGAGTATATTCCATGGCAATATCGGTTCGAAGAACTTTAATCTCTTTTGAAAATTGAGTTTTGACCATTCGAACAATTTAATGTAAACATCATGTAACTCAAATTTTCTTTGCATGAGATATATCTAGGTAAAACAGGAAAAATCATCAACAAAAATAACAAAATACTTAGAACCACCATTGTTGGGATCGGGGAAGGTTCCCGTAAATGTTAGAATGAACAAGATCAATTACAAAAGATGGCTCGGAATCACTAGGAAGAAAAGGAAGAGCATGATATTTGGCTAAGAGACAAGACACACAATCAACATGCTCTTATAAAATTGAACCTAACACACCATTAGAAATCAATTATTTAAATGCTAAAAAGAGACATGACCTAGACGTGAGTGCCAAGTACTAGATGTGACAGTTCCATTACAAAGAGAAGGATTTAAAAATGACTGAAGAGAGGTGAGTTCAAATAATCAGACTTTTTTACGTCATTTTCCAAGGATTTGACATGTCTTTGGATCCTGTACATAACAACCATGAGAGGAAGATTGAACATCAAGACAAATATCACATAATTGGCCAATATAAATAAGGTTAAGTGACAACTTGGAACGAGAAATGCATTTTGAAGTGTCAAATTAGAAGTTGATATTGTTCCTAAATGTCTAACAGGTAAGGCCGAGTCATCAACTGTGTAAATAACAGGTGCAAGGGTCACAAACTGTTTATGTGAAAGTAAAAAGGGTTGCAAGGTCATATGATTACAACATGCAGAATCAAGATACCAATTGAAAGAAGTACCTGGTGTGACAGACAATGCATGAAATTATGATTACCAGACTAAAAAGATACTAAGACTTGTTGGAGGGCATGAACAAGGTTTGATGAAAGGGTGGCTTCATAGGATTGTGTGCTAGAACTGTTTGTGACAATAACTGAGGATTGACTGGGAGAGGGACCAAAATTTAAGTTGGACTTTAGTTTGCTACATTCAGCCCTCAAGTGAACACGATTCTGACTGAAGTTGCAAATTTTCTCTTCTAATTGGGAACTCTTAGAATTCTTCTCTGGGCATTGTGACTTCTAATGTTCTGGTTGATGAAAATAATGATACGTGTTCATGCTCAAAGATGAAGATTAATCGAAAATAGTGGCAAGAACTATCTCAATTGAGCGCACTAGTTGTAAGGTTGTCAATCTTATTTCTTCAGACATAAACTTGACAATAACACTTTCCAACCTTGGAAATAAATCTCGATGAAGCAATAAACCCCGAACGGGCTCAAATTCTGATCTCATAGCCATTAGAAGTTGGATCACATGCATTCGGTCCCTACATTGCATAAATAATAAGGAATCTCTATTGCAGAGAAATTTGGCTCAGAAAATGATAACTGATCCCAAATAAATTTGAATTTGAGAGAGAAAGTTGGAAATAGTCTTACCCGCTTCTTGTTACAAATTGTGTAGTTTGCCTAATAATTAAATTTTTGAACAAAGTCTGATGTAGATTACCTCTTTCCTAATAATTCCCAAACTTCTTTGGCTGTTTGAAGACGACCAAAAAGCACTTTAATGGAAAGAGTGCACTCTTTCCATATTCATGTCATAATTCTTGATGTCCCAGTCTTCAAGATGTTTTCCAAACTTATCTTTGGTCTCATTTTCCTGTCTTGTAGGAATTGTAATATCACGTGTCATATATCTCCAAAGTTTTCTACCTCGAAGAAAACTTGAAATTTCTTGTTCCTGCATGACATAGTTAGTGCCATTGAAAAGTAGTGATTGGCTTGACAACATCAACTTTCTCCATTATAAAAATAAATAGAAAGCTGACCACACTTGTAAAGAAGCGGGTAACGGATCGGAGGTGGGGGCAGTGCGGCTGAATGACGGGTCCACGAGCAGCGGTAGTGTGATAGAGATGCAACAACATCGTGAAGTTTTGGGCAGACACGGACGGGCGACATGGCTAGCTAGGAGACATGTTAAGCGTGAAAGTAACATTAGCACACGTGTCACGCTTGAAACATAAAGGCAGCAGCAGAGAGATGCAGCAAGGCAGATGCGTTGAGCAACCAATGCATAAACAAAGAGACGGGCGTAGCAATCGGTCAGACGGGAAGATCGGAGCGTCGAGGCACTGAAACCTTATGCTCTAATACCATGTGAACTTCTATGAAACAAGTTTATTGAATAAATCTTGAACGTCCAGTGTGGTGCCCAATTTATATAATAGTACAAAACAATATACATGGAAACTTATGTGATACAAGGAAATAACTAATTTACACAATTAGTGGAGAAATTATAGTGAAAAATCTCTCGTGATTCTCGAAAGATTTCTCTAATTATAGTAAGTGAATATTAGTTCCTAACATTTGAGAAGAAAGAGGACCACGAGCAGTGCAGAGAGACGTCAAGAGGAAGAGAGTTGTGAGCGTTGCGGACGATTGAACGAGAGAAGTAGAGGCTTAGCCACTGATGTAGATGGAATGGATGGGAAAAATAGATGGGAAAAATGATTGAGATAGAGACGAGAGATGCGAGAGCAACGAGTCGAGAGAGAGGGCATAGATATTTGAATGAAGAAGAAGGTATGGATCGAATGGTTTAAACCATATTTCACGTTCTCATTTAGTTAAATGATTTGGGTGTGCCAATTGACATTTTTGCCCTTGCCCATTTAACATTATATGGACGTTCGCGCGGTGGAAGGCGACGACGATGGCGATGGATTGCGGCGCGTGAGACGAAGCGAATTGAGGAGGATGAAGGAGGCAGGCTGGGGTGAGAGAGGCCGCGGGAGTGAGGAGAGAGAGCGCCGCGGGAGTGAGAAGCGAGAGAGAGAGCGCCATGAAGTGAGAGCGGGGAGAGGAGCGTCGCGGGAGTGAGAGGAGAGAGAGGAGCGCCGCCGGAGTGAGAGCGGAGAAACGAGGCGGCGCCGCGGAGTGAGTGACCGCGGGAGTGAGATGAGAGAGAGCGCCGGCGGGAGTGAGAGCGGAGAGAGGAGCGCGAGCGCCGAGGGAGTGAGCGGGAGAGACGCGCAGCCGCGAGAGTGAGCACGAGAGAGACGGGAGAGAGGCGCGAGAGAGAGAGAGAGTGAGAGCAGAGAGAGAGAGAGTGAGAGCGCGAGAGAGAGAGTGAGAGCGGCGTAGCGAGAGGAGTGAGAGAGCGCAGAGATGAGAGTGAGAGCGGCGCGCGAGAGAGAGAGTGAGAGAGGAGAGTGAGCGGCGCGCAGAGAGGAGAGAGGTGATTAACATTAACTTTACCTCTTCACTACCCTTTTTGGTAATTTGCCACTTTTTTCTTTAATTTTTATGTTTATCTCTTTATTTATGCCCGAATCAAACTCTGATAAATACAACAATTTAGCCAAAAATTGACAAAATACTAGCGCACTATGAAACAGGTGGACACAGTTACGTAACACACAAAAACAATATTTAATTATGATATCTTATTCATAATGCGTAGGTCTTACTTTGAATTCTTAAATCCCAAATAAAATCCAAATTATACTTATTAGTTGTCTAATCAAGTTTGTGAAATTTCGGAATTCACAACCACTTTTTCTTTTTGTGACCAAAATACCTTCATCTCCCTCACACACCACCACCAACCACCACCCGCCGTCCACCGCTTTGCCATCGACCACTACTATCGTTGACCGCTGCTAGCCGAAACTTTCGTGGACCGCCACCGTCTCTTTCTATCGTTCGTCACCTCTTCTCTTCCTCCTCCCCTCCTCTTATCTAACCAAATTTGGCCAGATGTCGAGTCTGGCCGGACTCGACTGGCGGATTTGGCCAGATCAGAGAAAGGTTTCGTGGACAGCGGTGGTGGAGTGAAAGGAGGGATGGGAGAGGGCGGGAAAATAAGGAAGGAGAGAGAGGTGGCGGACGACGGGGAAAGGATGATGACAGTCGACGACAGTGGTGTATGACGGTAGCGGCGGACGGCGAGCAGTGGTGGTTGACGGCAACTGCGGACGCCGGGCAGTGGTCAGTAGTGGAGTTAGTTGGGACAAGTGGTATGTGAAGGGGATTACGGTATTTTGGTCACAAAAGGAAAAAGTGGTGTGCATAATTAAAATTGAGTGTGTGCATTTAGCAAGCCCCTTTTTCTTTCATAATATATGCACACATCATTATTTTCAATTTTCTTGCCACATCCTTCAAGGATTTATTCATATACATATATTAGAGCTCGATATTCATGATAAATATTCATGTATATAATATATTGTTCCGTGTACCTATCCTTACTCAATCACATACATAATCTAACTATCTAATTACATATTTATTTGATAAAATTAAACAACTATAAGCAACCTTTTAATAAGTTTTATATGTCATTTTCATATATATATATATACACATGATTTCCAACTTACCATTGGTGATCTAAATAACCAAATTTAAATTAGAGTATTAATGTATCATTGATTTATAAATTATTATTTTTGTGAGTCCTCATAAACTTAATTTATACATAAAACTTAAAAGATTTCGATATAAATTAATCAATGTGGGTGATGATGAAAAGAAAGTTAGAAGATTAAGTGGATTTTGAATGAAAGAGTATTCCAAATAAATTGAGGATATAATTAATAGTAAATCGAAAATGTAAGATATAATTGATAAATCTCAAAGCTTAGGATATAATTGATACAATTTGTAAAGGTTATGATATTTTGATCATTAGGCCTCAAATAAACTAATCAAAGTAACACAACTTTGAACACCACGAACCAAAATTGAAAGCTAGCAATGCCTACCAATAGCCTATGTAAATCTTTAAACGGACACAACAACAACCCAACGATTGACAAACAAGCTAACGCCTGTCAACTTTTTTTTTTGATAGAAAAAAAATAACTTTTGCACTCACCAAGGTTTGAACTCATCATGACCTTTTACTTCCAAATACCATACCAAACCATGCATTGGGCCACCCAATTGGTTTGCGCGTGTTATCCTTTAATTCAATGGGTTCACCTTCAAACTCAAAGATTGAACCTCACTTTGATACCACTTATTGGAAAAAAACTTAAGCACAACAGAAAGCAAACAATCTCACAAACACTTATCTTAGGCAATAACAAACAAAGCACCGCTACTCGACTATATCTCAAAGACACCTACAACTTCTCGAAAGTAACTAAACAATCAATGATCATTTTCTATACTAGTGCGATTCTCCTTACCAAGCGCGCAGTAAAACCACTAGATATATATGATTTTTAACCAAAATGATGCATATGGGCCCTTATACAATAAGGTGCTCTTATTTATTGAGCTTACCAATACACAAATAAAGAAAGTAACTACAACATGAATGTAGTAATACCTAAATGTAGAAAGCACACAAATATAACAACTTTATATAGTTGCATATCATTGGGATATAGTGAGGAGCTTTGAAAGTGCCTCAAACAAATGTATGAGCATATGGGCTTGCGTCTCATATATTTAACAAGGGCATAACATACAAAAAAACCCTAAAGTAGAAATGAATGGCTAGATTAATCCTTAAAGTGATTGATGGGTCGTTAAAACCCTCAAAGTGAAAATATTTGAACATAGTACACCCTTATTAACGGAATCCGCTAGAAGCTCGTTAACTATGATGAGTGGACTGATGATGTGGAGTTTTGGCTAATTGAAAGTGAATTGAAAAACAAAAGAAAATCCAAAAAAAGAAAAGATTTCTTGCTCGACTTTCTCTTTTTTTTGATATCTCTGTAGTTGACACAAAATAAGAAATCACAAAACCTAAATCGTCTCTCACATTATTCTCAGCCGATTCCTACAGACGAGAACGCACTCGTATTGAACTTCACGACCTTTGTAACGACCCATTTTATTAATGCCATTAATTATCTCGTAATTGCAGACATGGACGCCAGCTCAGATCCACGTGGACGCCGCGGGTAGGCTATGACACATGTCGACCTAAGTACACTTGTTAATTTGTGTGTTGGATAGCTTAATTGTGATGCAATTTATTCAATTATTTGTTAAATACATCGCATGTGTGTATGCTAAATAACGAGAGCGTGCGAGGTTGTGTGACGGGTAGCTACCTTGAAGTGTGTGCTAACGCGAGGATCGAGAGGTGAGATACGGGTACACTAGAGAAAACTCAAAAAAAAACTTACATAAACATGTCTAGGTTGTCAAATTGACATAATTAATGTAACCATAGGCTAATTAAATAAACTTGAACAATAGGCTATGACGCGCCTCGAAATGCGTGTCAAGACGTGGGCACCGGGTATGGGTAGCCGAGGGTTAGTCTGACCATGAGTTGGTTAAATTTGATAAATAAAACAATAACCATATGGTTGGATAAGGCTTAATTTAATGTGACATTAATAGAATAAATGAAAGCCTATAGTTTATAGTAAATAAAAGGGGCCATGAGATGGACATATAGATTAACATAGTGAGTGGTACTAGATGATGAGTGTGTTATTGGAGTCACTAGGAGGTATTGGACAGCATGCTTGTGAACCACAAGATATGTCTCGGATACGTACGTACAATTGATTGCCACAAAACATATAAATAGAGGGCTTAGTGGAGTGTTTGATCACAACACTCACACATTCATGCAAAAGCCAGAGAAGTTCAGAGAAAGAAGAAGGATTTCCAGCTGGAATTCAACATTATAGAGACCAAACCAAGTGATCTAATCTAGGTAAACATCTTTTCCACCTTTTAAGCTTGCAAATGAACCCAATTTTGATATGCTTTGTGGAATTTCGAAATTTATGATGCATGCTCTGAATTTTGATGAAAAGTTGATCAATTGCATGCTGTTAGATCGTATATAGGGAGAAATTTATCACTGTCTTAGATAGATTTGATGAATTTGATTGTTAATGGGGTTATGGTGAATGCATGAATTTGAAGAATTTGGGTTAATTGAATGATCTGGAGTGTTCTAATTGATGTATTGAAGTAATTTTGACGAGGAGAGGGTGTAAAACCAATTAGAGTAGCTAATTGAGAGGGCTAGGACAGAATTCTCAAATTGAGAATTCTATCCCAAAAGGCAATTAGCACGCTAATAGGAACGATTAGCGCGCTAATCGTCCTGAGTGTGTAATTGTTCTTCGAAACGAAGAACAATAGCGCGGTAGGTAAATTTCCTAGCGCACTAACTCAAAACTAGCGCTAGGTACATCCCTTTAGCGCCGTAGGTAGACCAAATTAGCGCGCTAAGGACGGATGAACGATGAAGTTAAGGGCTGTTTTGGTTATTTTCAACTTAATACATGTCTAAACACTTATAAACAACCTAAAATTATTAAAATTGGACTTCAGGGATTTAACGGAATGTAGCTCGGTGTTGGGGAGCTTGTCGGGTGGGATCCAAGAGTCCAAGGAGGTCGGAGAGCGGTGTGAGGTTTGTAAAACCCAACTGAAAGACTCTGAGTATTTATTCTGCTTACATGTTTTTACTTACGTACTCGTCATCTATCTTTTTGTGATGATTGAGTGCAGATCCTAGTACTAGTTGGTGCAAGGGGATCCTTGGCGACTACATCTGATTGCCCGCTATCGAGGACCTACTTGTATGTGTTTATTTTTGATATTTTGCATATTTTGGGTATTCGGAGACTTGAGATATCACCGTACATGTATATATACCCTGTTGTGATGATGTCGCTTATATACAGAGTACTTTCCAAGGTTTTCTACAGTAGGATTTGCCTTTGAACAATGTTTATCTTGCTAAATTACCTTGTTGAAATGGTATTAAGTAAGACTTCCGTTGAATATGTTAACCTTTAAAATACAACCCATTAGTATGGTTAGGATCTCAATAAATTGCCAAGTAGGTAACAGTTGAAACAATTAGATTCCCATAGAGAATGAATAAAGAGGACGGGCAGGTGCCGAACACGTGTAGTTGGGCCAGTCGGTAAGGAGTATACGAAGACATGTCACCCCGAGGTGGCAGAGGGGCTGCCACAATTGGTATTAGAGCCCGAGTTTGAGGAACTTGGAAAAAATTTACAATGAAAGAGCATAAGACGTAATAAATAAACCTTAGTTGTGGAAACCCTATGTTATTGCATTAGAACTTTAGTTGGGAAGTGATGTGAGAGTAGAGTTAGAGTTTATAAACGTGTTATATTTTCATTATATATATGATATACGTATATATACCAAGACTGATCCGAAGCACGCTTCTCGATGCATATCATGGACGGACAATCGACGACGCCTCAGGATATTGGTCAGCCTAGTGGTATAGCTAGAGATTCCCCAATTGCACCTTGTATGGAGGATCGACTCTCGGCTCATGAGAGGCAGATGGCTGAGGTGTTTCGGTTGCTACGGTATCAGACTGCTACATTGACAACATTGGCTACAACAGTTGCTACACCATGAGAGCCAGTAGAAGTTACGGTACCTCTGGGGACAGCTGTCGTCCCGGTTACACCCCAGACACCACTCGAGAGAGTAGTAGAGGGTGCACAAATGGAGAGAGCCACTACCGTTGTTGTTCCCTTGGAGACACCGACTCCTACGCCTCCACCTACGACTATGGGTCAGACGACTACTACCACTACTACTGCTACTACATCGGGATTCGTCTTAGCTCCAGAGGCGAAGATGTTGAGGGAATTTCTGAAGTTTTTGCCAAGCTTTTTTTACGGAGGTGGTGACCCCGAGGTTGATGGGAAGTGGATTGTATCTTATCAGCGGTTCCATAAGCTGATAAGGAATGATGAGAGTGTTAAGACACGATTGTCAAGAGCATGCTTGAGAGGTCACGCTGCAGTATGGTGGACCACATATCAGGATATGCATCCAGAGCCGACAACATGGGTTTAGTCTAGAGAGCTATTTTTGACTAGTACATACCTATGGAGGTTAGACTGAGACTGGGAGAGGAGTTCTTGACCCTGAGACAGGGTAACCGGACCTTGATGCAGTACATGGAGAGGTTCCGACATTTACTTCAGTTCTCGATGGATGTCGTCGGGACGGAGCGCTGCAGATCTACTATTTCACTCGAGGAGTTGATGACAGGATCGCTTTAGCGGTTGTAGCGACCTATTTTATTAATGCCATAAATTATCTCGAAATTTCAGACATGGACGCCAGCTCAGATTCACGTGGACGCCGCGGGTAGGCTAGGACACACGTCGACCCAGGTACATTGGTTTAATTGTGTGTTGGATGACTTATTTGCGGTGCAATTTATTCAATTATTGGTTAAATACATCTCATGTATGTATGTTGAATCACGAGAGCATGCGAGGTTGTGTGACGGGTAGCTGCCTCAAAGTGCGTGCTAACGCGGGTATCGAGAGGCGACATACGGGTGCACTAGAGAAAACTCAATAAACTTACATAAACATGTCGAGGTTATCAAATTGGCATAATTAATGTAACCATAGGTTATCAAATTGAGATGATTAATGTAACCATAAGCTTATTAAATTAACTCGAACAATAGGCTAAGATGCACCTCGAAATGCATGTCGAGACGCGGGGCACCGGGTACAGGTAGCCTAGGGTTAAGTATGACCATGAGTTGGTTTAATTTGATAAATAAAACACTAGCCATATGGTTGAATAAGGCTTAATGTAATGTGACATTAATAAAATAGATGAAAGCCTATAGTTTATATTAAATAAAAGGGGCCATGAGATGGACATCTAGATTTACATAGTGAGTAGTACTAGATGATGAGTGTGCTATTGGAGTCACCAGGAGGTATAAGACAACATGCTTGTGAACCACAAGGTATGCCTCGGGATACGTACACATAATTGATTCCATAAAACATATAAGTAATTTAATAAGTTTTTAGGTTAGAGAGGTTGATGAATTTCGTTTAGAGAGAGAAGAGAGTAGTTTTGAGATGAGAATACATTAGAGACTCAAGTTTTGTTTTGGATTTCATGGTTTTTCATTGAATTTATGGGATAGTTTTACATTTTCTTTGATTAATACAATGATTTGCATGTTTAAATGGAAGAAGCTAAACATACCACATTTTTCGAATTTCAACCATTTCCATTAAACCATAAGTGAAATGACCGTATTGCCCCAAATATATAAAGTTTTTTTTTGCAATCATACCCCACCTTTCAAAATCAAATCGTTGTGCGCTCCACCTTCTTGAAACCCTCTCCGACCCCAACTCCATCTAATCTCATTTTCTCTCCAAACAATGGTGAATCCTCATAAAATCGACCAAGTAAGTCATTTTTATTCTTGTTTATCTTTATGTAGCAGGTTATGTTGGCATTTTTTGTGTTTGTTTAAGTTCTCACGATTTTTCCATTTTGAGGTTCTCTAGGGCCTTGAGTTTGGGGACAAGTCATTTCTATGAAGATGGAAAACTTGATAGAATCGCCAAGACGAAGTAAAGCAGAGTCGAATGAGGTAATTTCTAAAGTTTTTCAACAATTTACGTGGATATTTTGAATGTGTTATGTTGCCCATGTTTCTCGGACTCATAAGGCTGAGATGCCTAACATGCGTCTTAGCCCTACTATGCTGTAAGTAGACATCTCAGCCCTACTACTTTGTAAGTAGGTAACTCTACTCGGTCAATAGAAACGTATATGGTGTTTTAGGTCTCGGCTATTGTGATCCGTTAAATGGTTATACCTTTGGACTCCATGTTACCGAGATGCACACTATAAGTCTCAACTAGGTTACGCTGAAATGCACCTTGTGGGTCTCGGTCGAGCTACTCCGCATAGTTTAGTAATGATGAAATTTTACATTTCTTCAATTGTTCTATATTTAATTAGTGCTTCTTTTTAGCCTTGTAGGTTCCTACGCACGACACAGTGTGTACATCTAGTGAACCCTTCTCGGACTTCACCGCTACTTTTACACCGGCTGAGCCATTTGATATTAGAGAGCAAATAGTTTCTTAGGCACATGCTACAACAAAATAGTGTGGATTTGTTATCATCATACTAAAATTCGATGCACCTATGGGTTGGCGAGCTAGGTTGTCAATCGGTTGCGAGAGGTTCGGTTCATTTGATCATAAAATTTCAAAAGGAAAGAAGAAGAAAATGAGTAGCAACAGTGGGGATGGGCTGAGGATAAGCATAAAGTGACTACCTCAACAAAGTGTGGATGTCAATTCAAGTTCAATGTGGAACACAAGATTGATGACAAATGGCATGTGCGAGTTATGTGTGGGGTGCACAACCACAAGTTTACAAAAAAATTAATTGGCCACTGATATGCCTAGAGGCTTACAATAACTGAGAGGTTGATTCTCCAAGATTTGAGTAATACTAGTGCCCGGCCTCGAGACATTCTAGCCAACATTATGGAGAAGAATCCGGAGAATGTAACTATCATGAACATGAAAACAATCTACAATGAGAGAGCTCGGATGAGAAGGATTGAAGCAGAGGGCAAAACAAAGACGCAGATGTTATCGAAGAACTTGGATGAGCATGAATATGTTGAGCAACATGTGTTTTGGGAAGGATCGGACATCGTTAAGGGCTTGTTCTTTGTTTACATTTCACTGTAGCTTCTCCGGTGTTTTCCTCATGTCTTGCTTATGAAATGCACCTACAATACTAACATGTTCAAGTACCCATTGCTTGAGTTTGTTGGTGTTACCTCCACTAAAATGACTTTAATTGTGGTGCATGCATTCTTAGCCAAGGAGACAATGTCTGACTATGCTTAGGCTTTGAGGTAGTTGAGGTCATTGTTGAATGGGTGGCCACTTCCTAGGGTCATAGTGACCGATAGAGATCAAGTCTCATAGGGGCCACAGAGGAAAATTCTCAGGTTGTACGCACTTACTTTGTGGTTGGCATGTAAATAGTAATGTGGTTGCCCATACAAAAGAATTATTTTCTAAGGAGGAAGACTACAACCGATGGTATGAGATATGGATGGATTAGTACACGCTCATACTGAGTCAGCATATATGGGTAGGCTTAAGGGGCTAGAAGATGAATATGGATGAGTGCCATGTTTGCTAGATTACGTTCGGGACATGTGGTTGTGTCAGAAGGAGAAATTTATGGCTTCATGAACAAATAAGGTTGTGCATTTTAGGAATGCCTCTACGAATCGTGTGGAGGGTGCTCATTCTATTTTGAAGAAGTGTTGAAGATATCGAAAGGTCCATACACTTGGTACTTTCCCACCAATAGAGAGTCGTGGAGTCTTCATTCAACCGATTGATACACCTCGTGGCATATTAATTTGAACACCACAATTTTAGCAAATTCATTGGGTTCGTTTCTCGTATGCATTGGATGAGATCCATAGGGAAATGCGAGACGGTTAGCGATGGTGTTGGGCTTGATAGGTCCATTTGTAGGTGTGTCTTACGTGCCACTCATGGATTTCTATGTGCCCACGAGATTATATTGCTTATGTTGTACAGTAGCCCACTTACGCTCGATGAGGTTCACCTACATTGGAAAAAGTTGGACTTGAAATCGATACATGTCGGTGATGAACAAAAAGATTACTTTGAATATCATGCTAAAATTGAAGAAGTGGAGACTAAGTACTGGAATGGTGGTCCCGATATGAGAGCGGAGATTGTCCAAAAGTTGAAGGAAATAACATGCCCCGCCTCGACTTTTATTTCCATACCCAAGGAGAAGGTTAAGACTAGGGGTCGCCCACGTAGTGGTCCCTTGGCCCCAAAGAAGAAGCCCCAAAAAATATAAGGAGAAAATCGACAAATATACATTGAGGGATCCAAGTAAGTTTGAGTTTTCTGAGGCTTAAGCTAAGTCTGGCGTGGCTCAAGCTAAGTCGGCCGAGGCTCGAGGAATACCAGAGCCTAAGGTTTGTGTTTGCCGACATTTAATCCCAAAGCTCGAGAAACACAAGAATCTGGGTTTGAAGTTTCTGAGACTTGAGCCAAGTCTTTTGATGCTTGAGGAAACCAAGAGTTTGAGGTTGTTAATTCCAATTCCACCAAGCCAAAACCCTCTTATAACAGTGCAAGGGGAAGGAAGAGATGAAGGGGACGCGATCGGGTTACTTCAATCCTATTTGCCCCACCTAGGCGGTCACTGACCTGATCTCAGGCTTCTACTAGTATGTTGAGGAGAACCTTGACACGTGGGTACCACATTGGCTAGGTATAGTGGATGTTGACTCGACGGTCGCTGCGAGTATCGAGCGATAGGACATGCTTTAGAGTATGATTCTATGGAGGGGTGGATGTAGGTGAGGAAGGAACTAGTGGAGGAGCTTGATAGTAACAGGGAATTCTACATGAATGTGTTCCAATTAGATACAATATATATAATATACAATATATGTAGAAATTCCATTAACTGTTTTCAGACTCACGCAAGACTTTCTTCTTGGTTGGCTTTATCGCATATGGGGTTAATTATTACCAATTGTTACAAGATGCCTTTTGTTTCTTTATCGAAGAAATGAAGCGTTGTTTGGTTCCCTGACATTGTTGCGGCCACTCCTTTATCTGAGAGACACATCATTTGGTTGTATTTGGTTAACACTTCTCATTTTATGATGGTGCCAGTCTTTACATCTCTTTCTTTTTACCGTGGCTTGTGTTGTTAATGGTTCATTTTGAACTTACTTTTACTATTATTCAATAGCA
The DNA here is from genome assembly GCA_039657325.1 of Stephania cephalantha. NCBI lineage: Eukaryota > Viridiplantae > Streptophyta > Magnoliopsida > Ranunculales > Menispermaceae > Stephania > Stephania cephalantha. Next base: position 5,891,311 of record CM077579.1, read on the forward strand.
GTTACGAATGAAGGATGGTGCACCTTTACCACCTGTCGCTAGGCAATGAGAAATATATGCTAAGGAAGACAATATGGCATGGGTGATGGGTTCGACATTCTACCGAGACCACAATCAACTCTACTTGCAACTTGCGTTTATATAAATTGATTGATTGAAACTTGAAACTTGATTGATTGAAACTTGGAACATGCACCCATTTTTTCGTGTGTGTGTTGCTTTTATTGTTTTTGGTATACACGATTGTATATGGGTATATATGGATGGTTATGGTATAGCGATTGTGTTGGCCCTTCTTTTGTTTGAATGATGGACATTTGTAGTTACTCTTTAACTTATTTGAAACTTGAAACATGTGTTATGTTTATTTTTTGGTGGTTACACATGGTGTGTATGGGTGGGAATACACCAACTGTTTGCAATTTGTCAGTTTCATTTTTGTTGAAACTAATTGTTGGAGATTCATTTGTTACTTTTGTATTCAAATTATAAATCATGGAATGTATATTATTTTGAGATTCATTACTTATTTTGTTGAATTGTGAATTGGAATGCTTTACAATTTGTCTGAAAATGTTCATTTGGATGTCCACATACTGTTATGTTGAGCGTTATTGATTATGTGATTGTAAAATGTAATGTTTTCCCGTTTCTGAGTGCTCTCGGTCAGATAGGACTGTTACCGGTTCCTACCTTATGGTACTTATTATTTGAAATCAATATTCAGGTTTCGACTAGGAATACCTGTTACTGGAAATGACATTTTGGTCATGTACCATCGAACTGCTGCTCATACCCCAAATAATTGCTAAACATACCTCACATATAAATTTCGAATTTCATTGTAGGATGATTTGGCTATGTATAATCGTAACTCATTTTATTCAATGATAATGGGCTACCGTAACTGAACATAACTCAGCGGTCACTTATAACTGTTTTCCTATTTGTACCTCATTCCTTTAATGTTTATACCCCACTGTTTTCTAAAATTATGCAATGCGGAGTAAGGAAATTGAAACTATTTACCAGGTATCGGTTAATGGTATCCGAAAGTTACAACTTCTCTCGGCTATGTATAACCGTTTGCTTGTCAATACCCTACTTTGTGCTACTTGTACCCTAATGTTTTGTAAAATCATGAACATAGCAACATGATAGAAACTCTATAATAGGTTACGGGGCCGTAAACCATTAAAATTTTCGTTACATATAACTTTATTTCTATCCATGCCTTATAATGTTGCTACTCGTACCCTTTTTTTTAAAAAAAACAATGTTTTACGAAGCATGGCCACCGTAAGTTGATTAAAGGTGATGGATACCTACACGTTTTACTGTACATACCCCACTATTTACTATTGTACCCCACACTTTTAAAATATATCATGGACCAGGAGCACCAAATTGGTTTAATATGTAATGGTCTTGTTTCGCTGAAACATTTTAATTAGTTACGGTTACATATAACTATTTTACTATTCATACCCCACTATTTTGGTAATTGTACCCTACTACTTTTAAAATGATGAAGTACGAAACAGGTTGATATAAGCTTTTGTAGGAATTATCGGTCATGGTTCTCCATTAATTACGAAACACATTGGCAATGTATTTTAGTTTTCAAGTACGTACCCCACTATTTTGTAAGTTGTACCCCACTTATTTGTAGAATGATGAGCTATGAAGCTCTTGAACCGAGTGGATAGACAAAGTAATGGTTGTTGTTGTCTGTAAGTTTTGAAAACAAAGCGGTTAGGTTTTACTGCTAAGACTCACTATGTTACGGTACAATGTGACTGTAAGTTAACTATATCTATCGACATTTATTGACCGAACATTTACATATACCCCACATAATTACTTGGCAAACCCCAATTAGAATTGGCAGTGGTGTGTGCGACCATTTTGATCGAAATTCATTTACCGCTTTCAACATAATCCAACCGATATGTTTGCAATGAGTTTTGTAGGCCTAACCATTAGTACACTATACCTTTCGATCCTACAAGTCTGACAGATAGTTCCATCTAAACAAAACTAAATAAACACACAAATAGATTACCAACAACAATCAAGAACATTCAAACAAAGTTTGCTGAAGGTTCCCAAATCAATTTTGCACATTATAACAATAAAAGAATACCTAAAGTAGTCAAAGAATACCCTATAATTCAAATGCAAACTGAAACAATCCAAATTTTGCAAACAAGTATACTAGAATTAACACATAAATTTTGGTCTAAATCTCTCAGATGTTTAATCCGTGTGGGATAAACGTCCCATGAGTCATAGTCGCACAATTTGATGTTGTACCTCCATCAGTAAGGGTGGTCATGGCAGTGGTGATCTCTTCCTCTTCAAGACCAAACAAGAAGGCGATTACTGCATCCGCTATTGCGATTGTATTGTCGGCTGTAATGTTGGAACTCGGCATGGATCTGAATCGCAATACAACGTCAAGTGCTCAACGATTACGCCGTCAAGACAAGATAATAAAGTAAGTAATCGATAACATAGACCCAACGCGACATATAAATGAATATATGAAAACATAAATCATATTCCTAATACTTTTAACTCGTCTTCCTCATCCCCTCCATTTACATGTTTCGAGTTTTTAGCGAATGGTCGACTCACATATTGAAACAATTCAAGATATCCTGGTGCAACTTGCCATAGATAGTTTGCCCTTTCATCGTGTCACTCTTGAGAAATGAGATGACCCTCCAAATCTTCCTAAAATTGGGGGTTGTAACTATACTTCACTGAGTACGTATGGGCTAGGCTACTCCTATCGCATAAATTGATCGGTATGGTTCTTTTGGAATGCCTTGAGCATATCCTAATTGCCTTAATACCCTTGCAGGATTGTGTGGTTCAATGACATCCAAATGCTTCATCGAACCTGCATAAAATGTCATTTTGTGGACAAGAGGTGCACCCTTCTTAGTGGTATCCTAAAGTACCTAGGAAAAATAAATATATATAAGCCTTTCGTATATTAAATTAAGAAATTTTTTGTGTTGTAGTGTAGTGTAGGGTTTCACCTCATGGGGTTGCATCTTATCGAGGCGCCTCGTAAATGCTATGAGAAGATCCAACATTAGCCTCGGCTCCTTCTTATGGTGTCACATCATTATGCGGGGCATTCCCACTTTGTAGTTGTTACGCAGATGTGGCTTGATGAATGGAACACGATCTTACATCCAGACCTGCACTAAACAATGCTATGAACAAAGTAATAATAAATCAAAGTACAAGGTTCAATAGTTTACCTCTAACAATGTCATGTATCTACAAATCTGACGATACATGTAAGCGAGTGCCGCACCACCCCATGAGTATTCGCTAATATTCTCCACAACTTTAAATAGTCGAATGAGAGTAAGGGGGACTCTTGTACCAAAGTTATTCATAAAAAGAATCACTCTTAGTAAGTATGGTGTAGGCTCTGACAAAGCACTCACCATGAGGATATACATACTCCCCTTTCTTCCCCTCTTCCTCTTCCTCTCCTTATTCCTCTTCCTGTCCTTTACTTAGGATTGGGAATCGTTCCTTTAACTATGCAAACCTAACGGTGAGGCTAGACATAATCATAATCTCTTCATCGACTTTTGATTCAAACCCCAAACAAACAACTTACCATCGATGTGACCTTGATGCGCTCCTTAGTCTTGACAACAACTGTCATTCTGGTGAACTGAGCACTAAGAAGAATTTGCACGTCATTTAAAGTTATAGTCATCTCATCAAATGACATGTGGAACGTGTTGGTCTCAGGCTGCCATCTCTCAATAATGCTAGAGATTAACACCTTTTACTTCCATTATATGAGATACTCCCTTTCGTCACAAATATGAGTCATTTAAGGAAAGGGCACAATAATTATAACAGTCTTAATTGCAAGTGTGATTTACATATACTCCATTTGACATTAAATGAATTGAAGAATTGAAGAATCATAAATATTTGAATTGTATAAGGGTATAATTGGTTAAAAAATAATAAATACACTCTCTGAATTCCGAAAATGACTTATAATTTTGACCAAGAAGTTTTTGCTAGAAATACTTATATTTTTGACCGGAGGGAGTGTAACTTAAGGGTGCCAAGCCGGAGTCCTCAATCAACTTCTTGACCATATCCTTCTCAAGATGTCCCTAGATAGTCTCTCAAACTAAAATTTGAGAACCATGGTTGATGCTTTTTAGGAATCCTCAAGCCTACAAAACAAATTATTCCGAGTTAGATTACAATGAACCAAAACATTTCACAAATTGAAGAATGCATACAAATACGTACCTTGTTCTTCCAAATGTCTAGCAAGGCATGGTTTTGAAAGGAAGGTAAGAGCGATAAATTGGATGGGCCACCAGGAAATGAAGTGGTCATTTTGTCTTCCAGAAAAAGTTGATGTACCGGCGAAGGAGTCCTCTACACCCTCAATATCTACAGGATTAGCCGTAATATCTCCAGCATCACCCGATAGTGTATGATTAAGCTCAGTATCTTCCCTACTCCCACCTCCATCTGTGAGTGCACCTTTATCCCTAACAAAAAAAGTTGCACCCCATGCTCGACTCCAGCCTCGTTGGCCCGCTCAACCCATTGGCGTTTGGGGAGAAGATTATTCTCTTCCACTTTCTTCTTCTAGTTCGATAAAGACGTGCGCTTTCTTTCAGCATGGGCATCCTCTATGTAACAACCCGTTACCTTAAGTAGGTGATTAGTGATAATCTGAATTCTAATTAACCTAAGTTAGGCTCGTGGTTAAGCCAAATTGTCTCGATTAGCGTGTGTGGATTTTCATGTCGTTTGGTGTTCGTATGATGTGTATTTGTATTTATCAAAATTAATTGGATTAATTGGCATATAATTGATTAATTGAAAAATTATGGGACGCCATACCGTGTGTGTGTCAAGGGTGACGCACGCGAGTCATGGGATAGTGTGCACACCCGAGTGAACTCGTTGGCGTGCACGATGAAATTATATGCGTGTTAATATAGGATTACCTATATTTATATATAAATGTTTATATAAATATATATTGAAAATAAATAAATAATTAATAATTTTGGGCGCCTAGTGATATGTGAGATCGAGGGTGACACGCGTGGGACATATAATATTGTGCACGCCCGACGGTCGTCGTTGGCGCGCACGACTAGTTTATAGGCGCGAAACACAAGTTATTTATATATTTATATATAAATGAATCCTAAATTCTAAATCAAATTAAATGTTAAAGCTTGGACTCATTTCGAGATACGCATAGCGTGAGAGTCGAGGAAGTCAATTATTTGTATGTTGGTGAGTTGAAGAGATTCTCCATGTCTCGAGATGTATACAACCATATCTCAAGAATAATCAATATGACTTTGGTTTTTGTCGTTTGATCGTCCTCGAGATTCATGAGTACAAATCTTGAGAAAAGTTTAATTTTAACCAAACTTAAGTCGGTCAAGAGGGATAAGTTAGTTGATAGCCACAAGATTGACCTCGAGATACGTAACATGACCCAACAAAAAAACATCTATTTTAAAGAAGATAAGTAAGAATGTAAGGATTAGGACCAATGTAAGGATTCTAATTAATGAGTATTGGACCTAAATTGTAGACAATTGGTCTATTTTAGGTTCTTGGTTGACGGGGAAAAGTTTATAGATCTGGGAGTCGTGTAAATTGGTAAAAAGTTAGAAAAGCTCGACACAGGTAAGTGAGACTCGTACTCTTATCAATTATGCATCGTAAAGTAGTTATGTTTAGTGCACATAAGTTTATGGACTGGGAAAAGGGCAATGTACAGTGACTTGAATGTGTTACTAAACTATTTACGAGAAATTATCCAAAAAAGGTACGACGGGTGAATCGGACTAGAGTGACAATGAAGGTGATTGGCTAGCTACGACACCTTCCCTTTAGGATCCTTAAGGTAACCGATTGTTGCTTTTCTATTGTTTTATATCGAAAAGTAAACTCGGAGAGGGGTGCGATGGGGGAATCCGATTGAGATTAACGAGCGAGGTATCGGAAGACCAACTAATACCCTTCCATCAGATTCGTGACGCTAACCGATTGCTACTTTCCGTTTAAGAGTGGGTAGCTACGTTATACTTCAATACACCACAAAATCACATATATGCGATTCTATGGGTCGTAATCTTGGATTACGGAAGCCTACAACTCTTGTTTTGATTGCAAAAGAAATAAAAAACACAAGTCATGGGTACAGTTGCAATTGGCCATTGAACTTGCATTTCGTTATGTATTGTTTAATATCATTTACAATGCCTGAATATATATGTTTTGGTTTCATATTATTATTCATTAATTCCTTGATCGTAGTTGATAATTGATCGATTTACCAGCATCACTTACTAAGCAAGTTGGAGCGTTCATTCCCCAATTAACATTTCAATTTAATGACGTGCTCTTCGACTTAGAAATGAAGAAGATTAAGAGTTTAAAGTCTTCTCTACAGTGAATTAATTTCCATACTATTTATATATTGTATTGAATTACCATTTTGTGATAAACAAGGCTGGGATATGGTTTTGCGGCCGAGATTTATGCTAGATTTTTGTATATCATATGTTTTATCGAAAGAGTTTTAATTCCATTGTGTTTTTAATTAATTATTCGATATACAATATACTATATTTGTGATTATTAGGTATGAAGGATGACTGTATTGTTACCCTAATTGAGTCAGACTGATGTATCGGGGTTTAATTAGGCTTTTAGGTCGGGTATCGCCCTAATTGGGACTGAAGATGCTACACCCTACTTAGGACATTGTTGTACTGCCCAATAGTATGAGATTTTCATGCTTTGCCTTTTGATTTCCCCACTTAAATACAAAATAAATCACGCTCAATATAGTCCCACTAAAACAACACCTTATGTAGTCCTAAGAAAGGTAACATAAATGTAAATTTCATGACCTTCAGATCTACATGGCCGATATCATTAGCATGGGTGTCGATAAAATGATATCAAAAGCTCTATAAAAGTTATGGTTAGGGATGATCAAAACCATATATTCATCTTGGTCACACAATTTTGAAAGTAAGGAACAACACTCGGTCACATTATTTCAAAAGAAAAATTAACAACCTAATATTTATTGACGCTATTTTTAGTTTATTTTTAGACTTGGACGCCAACTCAGGCTCACGTGGACACCTCGGATAGGCTTGGCCACGCCTGACTGGGCATAAATCGTTATTTATGTATGTTGGTTGCATAATGGCGATGTTAATTATTATTTACTACTCTTATAGGTATAAAAATAAGACATAGTGGGATTTCCTAGCAAATTATCCCAATTTTCATGCAAAAGAAAGGGAATTATGGCATTAAAAGCTAGTGATTTGTTCGGTGAAATTAAGAGAAATTTGCTGTGTTAAGATCAATTGGAGAAGCACCAACAATTAGGTAATCAAATTTCCACCTCTACTTTGTTAAAATTTATCAAAACTTTGAGTTTTAACACAAAAATGAATTTCCTTGTAACTCACTATTGTAATTGAGAATTTTGTGAATATAATGTCTAGTTTACCCATGAATTATGGTTTCAAAACATATTTTTAAAGATCTTTATGTTCTTGAGGGTTATTAGTGAATGCATGTTGATTATGTCAATTTATACAAGTTTTTTATTTAAATCAGCTCAAATAGGTTACATTTATGATGGTTCGTGATTATTAATCGAGTTTTAGGTTATGGTATGATTTGAGAACGTTTGGGAATGATTTGTGGTGGTTTGGGGATGTAGAACTGCGTTTCTGCAATTTAGGTCGAGCGTGGAGCGCGTTCCCTCATTAGAGGGAGCACATTCCCTTCCCTAGGCAGCCCTCAATTTGAGTGACTTTCGTAAAACGACCATATCCCCTCATTTTAAGTCGGATTTTGACGTTCTACCTATCGTTGGAAAGCTAATAGAGAACAAAACCACCTAGAAACATTATTTTTTAAAAAATAAAGCCATCATTTATATCAAAAATAGGTCGGAAGTCAAGTGTTGTGAACATGGATGCTTCGATTGTAAGTTTACGGCTGAGATTGATTTAGAGTTCTAGACCCTAACTTGGTGACTCAAAAACCCCTAACATAACTTTAATTGACATCAGGGACTTAGGATTCCATAGTTTGGTGTCGGGTATGAAACGTGTGAGGCGTTGGAGCGATGTTCTATGAGCAGTCTAGTGCGTAAAACCCAATTGAACGTCACTTGAGTGTTTACTTGCTTTCCTTACTATTTTTGCTCTATTTCAGTTCAATCATCTTTATCCGTATCGATGTTCATTTCCATATTCTACCATTGATTTGGTTTATTTGAAATGTTGGTTAAGTTTACTCCCACTGGGTGTTCTATTGTGTGTTTATGACACGTTACCATAGAATGTGTATCAGGAGTCCTCGATGAATGACGATCCGAGCTACTTTATCGATACACGCGTCGGTGCATCATGGGTCTACGTCGACCATTGAGAGGATCGGGTGAAAGAATAGTGAGTGCGCCCACTGGAGGGATCCTGGGGAAGGAATCCGAAGTATGATCTAGTCTGATCGGGATGGGCACATACATTTTCACTTTATTGTTATTTATGCATGCGATGATCCATTTACAGTTGCCTATTTACATTTCACATGTTTATTTAATAGTATTTATTTGATTTCTTTTACTTTATCATATGAATGCTAAGTGAATTTCCTTAGGTTTTACTCACTGGACTCGTGATGCGTGCCACAAGTATAACAACTAGCTTGTAGTAATAGTGCAATAAACTTATGTGATCTCGAATATCATCCTCAAGGAAAGTTTTTGCACTAGTTTTATATTACCAACTTAACTTGAATTATTGCTAATGGATTCTCTTTTAATTTGTTTTATACTAATCTAAATATCTAGCAATTCACTTTAAACTTTAGTTGAACTCTTAAATTAAGGATATCTCAGTTCACAAATTCACCTAGGTAATTAAATACTATGTTTTATATTCATGTGTACATCTCAATATGTTTTGTGCAATGCCTAACTAGAATAGACATATTTCCTTCAAATCCACTTCAACCCACTGTCGTGATGGATAAGATTCCAATGTGCAACTAGAACTCCACCTATTGGTGTGAATAATGCAAGTTCCACATTGCTTTAAGTCTCAAATCATTGGATTCATAACCAACTAAGTTTACTATCCGCGCCTCCCTAATCAACAACTATCTCTCGATGTTGTGTATTTTATGGTTGTATCGTTCATGTCCAAAATAGAAGCTTCAATGTCCATGATAACTCTTAAAGCCTAAGTTCATTAAACATGTGGCCAGTATGAAACGACTCTTCCCCGACTTAGGGCCGGGTTGCCCTACCCAGACCGCTACTTAGACCTAATACCTGAAATAAGCCTAAATAACGGTCTGGCATGCCTAAACAACCTGCAGAATAACATATAGACAAATATGGCAAAAGAATGCAGACTTTGAATTTCAATAAATACCCTATGTCATCATAAAATAAACCATTTAGTATCTCATATTCACGTAAGCAAATCAAAACCATATAACTCTCTATAACCTTTAAATACTCATAAATGTATCCAACTAAGTAAATGAAGGTTTAACTACCCAACATACTTGCCTAGGTTGCAACCCTGTATTAATGGTTTTCAAAACAAATTGTAGATATATCATACAATGCTCACACTGCAAGGAGACTTCAAGCAATGACCTTCCCCTTGCCACGATCTATCGCACTCGTAGATGGACCTGTAATATAAGTGGGGTGAGCTAAAGAACCAATGGAGCCCAATAAGAGAAGAACTACGCTCAAAATTAAACATGCAAGTAATACCTATAAAGCGAAATAAAGCTAGCATGCATTTAAAATACAAGATAGCATTGAGATTTGAAGCATGACATCAATTCACACAATGAGTAAGCATATCATATTCATAAAGCAACTTAAGCAGTGATAGGTAGCTTCAAGAGTTATAAAACATAAGAAAATCAACTTTTGCATGGAAAAGGGTTACAAGAGAGATACATAGAATGTAATAGATATAAATGCATGTCCATTGTCTAATTTGTAATTATCTCCCCTTGTTTACCAATCATCATAATATAATAAATATAGGTGGGTGACTTGATTCCACTGTGTGTCCACGGCTCCTCAAGAGGCCCGGGTGACTTAGTTCCATCATGCATCCACGACTCCCCAAGAGGCCCTTAAGCATGTAAGGTGACTTAGTTCCACCATATGACTATGGCTCTCCAAGATGCCTTACATGAAGTCAACCAAGGTAGATAATAACCCATCCCAAGTCATTTTGTTGAAATCATGAATTCTAAATATGCTAATAGCAAGCCACATTTAATAGATAAGCGGAGCTCCCCACTTACCTCAACTCGCCAAGTTAGACTCTCTCGGCCGCCTTCGCATGCACGGGGCTCGATGTGAACCTCCTTGCGAATCTAGACAATTTAAACATAATCGCATTATTCGACGATTCAAAATTCATAGTTAATAATTTATTCAATTACTTCGAAGTGGGCCCACTAATGTGGTCCCCGCGAGTCCCCCATCGCCCGTAAGAGGGTGTCGAGGGTAGGGGCAAGCCCCAACCCATTTGAAAATATATTATTTTTATATTTATTTATGATATATATATATCTATATATATTATTTTATTATATATTATTTAAATTTATTATATTTTTTTTGGTGTTGACCGGTCAACCACTAACTAGTCAACTGGTAGTTGACCAAGGGGTTGGAAATTTACTAAATTGCATATAGGGTGGGTTTATTAGGTTTTGGGTCATCATAAGGTATGTCTAAAGTATTACGCTCAGAATCAATACAAATTCTAATTATTGCACTTTTCATTATCACTTTTTATTCATATTTCAAAGCATAACATTCATACTAAAGGATCCATTGATCCCTAAGATAAATAGACTACTCGCACATCATTGAAACCCACACATCACAATTCAATATCTAATTCATCGCAAAATAGAGATAAATATAAATATTACCTTGAATTAATTAATGAAACCAAATATTGATTGCAAACGTGGAGTCTTCAGCGTTTCTCCAACAAAAACTCTTTAATAATCAAACTCAATGCTAAATTACTCTAATGGAGGCTAATCTCCTTCTATGTGGTTGGCTCATTCTTTTTTACCGCGTCTTAATACATATTTATACTCCTTAATAATAATTAGAAACCCTAAATTACAATTTAACCCGAATTAGAGTTTCACTTTTTAATTTTTTGAAGTTAGCGTGTCACTAATGTCCCGACGCCATGTGTGTTAAGTCATGGCGTCGCCACTGCGCTATAGCTTCATTATGATATTTTTAGCTCTTGGAGCCTCGGGTCGTCCTTTTGTGTCCCGGTGTTGTCCCTTGTTAGTCACGATGCCGCCACTACGCCGGACCTCCGAGTTGGTTTTCTTTATTTCTTCTTCTCTCCTACACCGTGCCTTTCATCCCCACGTCGTGCCTTATCTTCCTATAGCGTTAATACATTTTCCCTTGGCGCCAACTAGATTTTGTGGGTTTTTGCTCCGCTTCTTCTCATTTTTCCTTGATTTCTTCCAATACACCTTAAGTTCCTGAAAATGTAATGACACCATGAATTAGCACTCATTTGAGGATATTTATACTAAATATACTACTAAACTAACCTTATATATACGTATAAATAATCACTTATCAACTCGTCATCTGTTTTGTTGTGTTGACTGAGTGCAGATCCTTCTACGAGTAAGGATAAAGGGATTCTTGGCGACTATCTCTGAGCTCTCCCACTGTTAGGCACTCTTCTCATAGGTGTATATTTACATATTTTTTTTATGTATTTTGGGCTTATGGGAGGCATGTGGGCATTTATACTTGTATATATTTACTTTTGTCGCCTTATAAACAATGTACATTATTTCGGGTTTTCCATAGTAGGACCGATGCTCTATATAACTTGAAAGTTAATAAAAATCCATATTTATGTTTACTTTAAGACTTCTGCTATAAATTATTGTTTATCTATTTGCAACTTTGTAAAACACAACCCACACTTGTAATTCGATGAATTTCTCGAATAGGTGGCGAATAATATAGAAAATACAACAACTTGCATGCACATGAAGGAATGTTGACGTGGCAACGGACGTAAGAAGGGCTGCAAAACCCACGTAGCAGCTCACCCCCAGCGGCCTCAGGCTACGTGGCGCCACAGTTAGGACCCTACTCAGTTGGACAGGGTAGTAGCGAATTGTTATAGCTCGGCCCTGTGAGGCAGTTCGTCTCAAAAAGCTCCACTAAAACCTACGAAAAGCCACACGCAAATCGCAGCGACCAAAATAAAAAAAAGTACAACCAAAAGAAGTAGAATCTCATTACGATCAAAATCCCTAATGTTTAATGTTAAAAGCTTACCCAATCGACTAAGATGATGCAACGAATTTGATGGTGGTTCCTTGCTCTTCGACCTCTGCCTAGAACAGATTTGGTGGGGTTCGATCGATAAAGCCTTCCTCATGCACCCTCGACCTCTATAAAGTGCTCATATTAACCCAAAAATGAGAAAAAAAGAGTATGGATGGATTTGGATTTGGGGTTCGAAAGGAATGGAAAGAGAGGTGAAAGTGTTTTATTTCGTTGAATGCATGGGCAATTTTGGAAATCTGTCAAAAAAGTGGGGCCTATTTGGTAAAAAAAAGTTCAAAATTAGGGTATAGAGTAGTAACGGGGTTTGTTTAGCAAAAATTGGGGTCCCTTCAATATATTACGATGGAGTAGTTTTCATTTTTTTCTAGGGATTAATGGATCCTAGGTTGGAAAGCTTTGGTTATTTAATGTAGATTGATTGTTAGTTCTATTTGTATTATTATTTGTGTTTGTCCTACACTTAATGCTACGAACATCATGATTAAATGTGAATTGGTTATTGAATTTGAGAGTAACCATGGTTTTGGAACTTTGAATTCGGATATGAAAAACACAACCTTAGATTATCGGGTTAGTACCTAAAAAACACAAACTATTGGATTTTTTGCATATCTAAACCAAAATTTGAAAATTTTCAAATATATCACAAATTTCTTTTTTGCAAATCTATGACAAACCGTATATATGCTTCAATTTTGCGATCCATTTTACCATATTTTGATGCTTTCATTTCATTTTGACTATTATCCTATATTACTCTATATAACTAAGGATTTAGATGACTAAAAAAAGGGATCTCATGCTTTCTTCAACTTAATCTAGACTCTAGATGAAGACATTTTTGAACCATGATGCGCTTCATGATTTTGAAATTAAGAAAGTGTGGCTAAGTCGAACATTGGTTATTCAACCTGAAATCTAATGAATTACAAAAAAAAATGGATGTTTGTTCTCAAGATTTGAAAAAAATGAGCTGACGTATACATATAGTTATATCTCTAAGCAAATAAGAAATAAGAGAAAAATCCAAAACATGATATGATGAACATGGTATGCAACTGGTTTGAGTCTTTTTCTTGTGGATTTTAAGTTTCATGAGAGAGGTTGAAACCAAAATAGGGGTTGTGATATATTTGCAAAAAAAAGTAAAGTTTGTGATATATTTGAAAAATCTCAAAGTTTGTTCTAGATTTGAAAAAACCTAATAGTTTGTGTTTTATTTTTGGTTATTAACCCTAGAATATATGGCACATCGATATGTGGTCATTGACTAAGGATCGTTAGATAATGTGACACTTAATGTTTTGTGACACTTGCGTTATTCATGTCGATAGGTGGATTCCAAGTGTAGAATTAGGATCCTTGTCACGACAATAGTAGGGCAAAGTGATTTATAAGGAAATTTTCCTATTTTAATGCAATTAGATGACAACGATAAGTGAAGTTAATGCAAAGTGATTACAATTTTGGTGAAGTTATTTCTCTAGAAATTTTCTCTCATAAGAATCAACCCTATTTACTTTGAGTTGTTAGTTTAGTAATATTTTAATTTAAAACTCACAAAATCCAAGTTCCCTAACTTTATTGTTGATTTAGATTGAGTTTGGCTATACACTATTCCTTGATGAATGATATATGTTTTCTTTATTAGTTGATCATACTATTGCTACAATCGAGTCGTATAGACCACGATCAAGTTTTTGACATTGTTGCCAAAGAACGGTAGTTAAGTTTAGTCTAGTAAAACTTTTTTGTCTCTTTTTCAGGTTTTTTTTAGAGCATGTGAAGCAAGGAGACAAGGATTTGGTTCACTATGATATAGAATAGATCAAACATGCAAGGGCATAAACAAGAAAAAGCAGAAGGCTGAGATGGCAGAGAATCAGAATTAGAATAAAAACCAGTACCAAAGCAAGAATCAAAATCAAGGTCAGGGAGCAAGGGTAAAGGTGCCTTCGAGACTACTTCAAGCCATAAAAGCAAAAAAACTTAAAATAGGTTATGCAACTTCCAGCTAATAACCAACCCTTTGAGTTGAAGTTGGCTCTAATCAACATGGTGCAAGACAACATAATTAATGGGCTATCTCATGAAGACCCGGTTGCACGTGTTGAGATATTTCTAGATAAATGTGATATTGTTCACATTACCAATGTTACTAAGGAGATCATTTGGATGAAGCTTTCCTTTTCACTTTGGCGTAGAAGGCCAAGGCATGTTTCCAAGGTCTGAATCTTAGAAGTTAGACTTCATGACAATAGATCAATGAGCGTGTAACAACCCAATATTTACTAATAGTAAATTAGTCCATAATCAAGGTTACTGACCCGTGACGTGACCCAATAATGGATACACGATCTCAATACTCGGCGTGAAGACCGAGAAATATATTACTTTTAAGTGATGGATGCCTAGCGTGATGTATGTGTGTACACTATACCGTGAATATTTATTTAGTGTTGTATTTTGTAAGTTTACCGTGCGAGTGGAGACACGCCTCGAGATGTGGACCAATGTAGGACCGGGGTAGAAAGTGATGTGATAAGTCATAATTTAGTTTAATATGATTAATATAACTAATCTAATGTGCCTATAGTTGAATTTATGTAAATGAGGCCTAAGTTAAAAAATAAAACACTAAGCATTGATACGCCTCAGGATGCATGTTGTCAACATCACTATATAACTTTGTGTATGAATAGGTGTTAACATAACTAAGTTATTGGATTGTAGGACCAAGTATGAGTCATTTGATTGTTCTAGTGATAGGTGTTTAGACTAGATTAAAAGTCACAACTTAATCACACCACTATTTAAACAAGTTAGTGGGATTTTCATGCAAGAGGAGAGAAATGAGAGATCTAGAGTGAAATTTCACCAAATTTTTTGGGAAATTCTTGTGAGTAGAAGGGTGGTTAATCAAATTAAAAAACTTTATAGCTAGGTAAGCTAATCTTCATCACCACTTTGGTAAATTCAACAAAGAATTGTAAGGTTTGGTTTAGTTCTAGTTTTTCAGCAATTTCAATGGGTGAGTGACTTTGTTTTCAAGATCTAATTTCATATTTGGATTCCTTGTTAAATCCCACTAATTACACTTGCAAAGAAGTTCTGTATTTGGATTTGTTTTCATTAAGTTATGAATTTTTGAAGTTCATGAAGTTGTAAAACAAAATTGGAAATTCTGCATATTGTTATTATGAACCAACCTCGTAATTTGGTCATAACTTCCTCATTTGAAATCAAAATGGACTCATTCTGGTGGCATTTGAAAGCTAACTCAAAGTAAAACAGCTTTTTCCTACTGAAATATTTTGAAATTCGAATGTGTTCATGTCTAAAAATCTTTTACAACTTTGATGATGAATTTGAAATTTTTAGGATCACAATTTTGCTAATGTCCTGTTGGTTTGAGCATAACTCCTTCATTTATTATTGGATTGAGCTCATATTTTATTATGATGTTTTAAGATATCGTTTTAGGCTTCAGTAAAAAAAATATGAGTTTTGAAGCCATGGTTTAGGAGAAATGAAATTTACAAAGTTGGTGGTTGGAATCTAAAACTGTTTTGAGTCATTGTAGTAAAACTTTCATATCTCCTTCGATTCTTATCAAAATTGCGGAAACCTTACAGTTCTGGAAAGCTAAGATATAGCTCTAGAAACTTCTCTTGAGAATACAAGTTGTTGCACCAAAACTATCTTTATTTATTAAAGTAGATTTCAACATAAACAAAGTATTAAGGGGCTGATCGTGAAACATTAGAATTTAAAATCACTTAACCAACCTAAAACAAGTTAGATTAAATTTTTTAAGACATCTCAGGAGCTTAGAAAGGACTTATGGGGTGTGGAACACGAGTTTGGAGTGGTCGAGAACCGCTAATGGCTAGGAATTACGTGCATTTGAGGTAAGTAAACCTGTTGTAGCAATTCTCTCCATTTCATTCCCTTATCGAGTTAATATACATTAATTTGGACTATTTTAATACTGATCTAATATTCCTAAAATCATGCCTCGTATATACTTTCGTGTTTATGATTTCTTTGGCTATAATCGTCGTGTAATGACTTATCTTATTTCATTCCTTGTTTTGGTTTCATTTTATGGTTGGATTCCTTTATTGTTTTTCATCTCAGAGCTATTGAAATTTTTCTTAATAGCATGCTATGATTTTTGTGACTCTCTTGTTGGTGTATGTGCACACCTATGTAAATATGTTTGTTATGTGATACTTGTTTGTACAATCTACAACATGAACTCTTCTATAGGCATGACCTGAGGAGCACACCTTTATAGGTGCCCTGACTTTATGAGTTGCAAGATACCTAGGGCTAGAGTCCCTGGAGATGTTGGAACTCCACACAGCTAATGTTTTCACTTAATTCATTAGTAGCGCAGCTCACAAGGTTAGAGTCCCTGGGGATGTCGGCACTCCATGCAGCTGATGTTATTAGTGCAACACACGGGGTTAGAGTCCCTGGGGATGTCGGTTAACCAAATCTAGATTTACACGATGATTATTGTGTCTATCATTCCTTGTAGAAGCTTGGTAACTATTTGCATACTTTCCTTTCGGCTTCTTCTTATTCATAACTATTGTATGCTTTCAGTTTCCGTTCTTTGTATGTTTTGGAAATGTGGATGAATAGCCTTCATGATTTACTTTCTACATTACTGTGCTCTCTATTTTAGACGGCGGGTGCAGATCTATCGAGTAGCAGACTAGGGAAGGAGAAGATCGACAACTACCTCTGAGCCCTCGGTGTGTAGTTTTACTACTTTTGTAGGTTATCATTTTGTATATTTATTACCTACATCTTTTTTTGTCTAACTTAGGAATTGTCTAATGGGATGAAAGATTAGACATCCCGATTGATGCATGTATTACTTGGTTTGAATTCATGTGATCGTCTATTTTACCTGGTTTCTACAATAGGTGTTTTGATAATGCTTTCATTAATTTTATTGAATCTTTCAGCTGGTAATATTAAAGTGATAAAATAATTTTAATTAACTATGAACTCACGGATAAGGATAAAATAAATAATTTTTATTCTAAACACGTATAATGAGGTGAATGAGACAAAAGGCTGACTAATACGTTGTTAAGTCCTATATGGCGTGAATTATGACTTAATGACGAGATTAGGTCGGGCGGTACCCCGTTTGGGGAAATAGGCCATCACAGTTGGTATTAGAGAATAGGTTCTACGAACATTGTGGTCAAAAAGGTTATGATACTAACACATAGTTGGTATGAGAGCCTAGGTTTGTAGAGCCTAGGTGATAGAGTATTAGTTGATACTAAAATATGATCCTAGCATCACATATGGTATTGGGATATATGTTCTCGTTAAGTACGAAACAAAACTTGAATAAAACATAAATATTAGATGTGGAAACTAGGCGGTCCTTGCCTTGGAATTAATAGTTAGGATGTGAGCAAATGTGAGTTGGGGATTGCTATTTGTATATGTTATGTTATATACATGATATTTACGTAGTAGTTGATGTAGCAATTACTATCACCATGTGGAGTACGATGGCATATCAACGCGTAGGCGAAGATGGTAGCGCTAGCACTTGCCACCACATGGTATTGGTTGGAGATTTTCAAAAGTTATTTGATAGAGTTGTTGTGGCAGCCATGCGCCCCGAGGCCACCGGGTGTACTGCTATATGGGTCTCGCAACCTTACTAACGTATGTTGCCACGTCAATGCTATTCGATTTGTGTGCTAGTCATCAAATTCTATATATTATTTGCCAATTATTCAAGATACTCATTAAGTTACAAGTATGGCTTGTGTTTTATAGAGTTGTGATTAGGTAACCAGATAATTTACAGTGAAACACTTAACATAGCCTGACCATAAATCTTTAATAACTTTCAAGTCATATAAAGCATTAGTCCTGCTGTAGAAAACCCGGAATCAAGTACACTGTATATCAAGCAACAACATATTGTGAAAAGTAATTATATACATGTATCGTGTCTATTAAGTCTCCCAAAACCCCAAAAGTAAAACAAAATATCAAAATAAACATGTACTAGTAAGTCCTGGACTGTAGGCAATCAAAGATAGTCCGTAAGACCTCCTTGCCCTTACTAGTACTAGGATTTGCACTCAGTCATCACAAAAAAATAGATAATGAGTTCGGTGAGTAAGATCCCAAAAGAAAACCACCGAGCATTCAATAATAGAGAGGCCAAGAATAATGTTAAATAAACATGCGTAAATAAATAAACAATTGTAAGATAATCGCATGCATAACTAATACCAATAGAAACCAAATAATTATGTCACGCGTAGCAAACTAGACCATACTTCATCAATCCGGATGAGCTCAGTGGCCGAACCACACTGGATTACATCGGACTAATAGCGGAGGATCGGTCCGTATCACAACCTGTCGAACATGTGCATCGATGTGGTCAGCAGCTTAGGTTGCCATTCAACGAGGGTGCAAGTGACACATGCTATGGTCTAGCATACTAGAGCCCGTACAACACAACATTTGAATAAACCCCGCCGACGAACAAAACTATCGGTCGTTATACCAAATCAAAGTTGTGATAGAACATAGATAATGAACATCAAATAATACAAGATAGCATAATTGAAAGAATTAAATACTCAAGTTATGTTTCTTAGAGGATTTACGCACCTCAAATAGTGTACAAGTATATAGGAAGGTTCGTTACATCAAGAGAAGATAACAAAACTCCTAAATCTTCTCCTTTCCCTTCGCTGAAGTGGTAGGTTGTGAACTTGAGATATTAGATTTGGGGTGAGTGCTCCAACTTGCCCCGATAAGTACGGATTCACAAAATCATCAACATTCCATATAATAATCAAGAACATTATGCAATAACAATATGCACCAATGTTAACTAACAGATTATGGAAAGCATATAACTCATTAAATAACGTATTCAAGTCAAACTGTCAATGACTATTATACTTTGACTCCCATTTTTATTAATAAAACTATGGTCGATTACCCACTAATACCATTAATGCGATTGTTAGACCAACACATAGGTTGATGGGCTGTCTAGTCAATCTATTAATGTCCAATGGTTCTATCTAAAACCATATAGTGAGTAAGTAATCCATACAACCTATCGAATTGAGCATGAGTTACATATAGGCCAAAAAGGTAAGCCATCTCCTATAAAACCTATTCTCAAAATCAAGAGTTACGTGGGTCACATTAAACAACATTTTCCATTTATTAAAACCATCATAGTGTACATAGTCCCTTCCCCCCTCTCCATTCAGTTCATAAACTACATGAATTGCATATATTAAAATAACTAGGCAATATTGATAAATAAGAGAATCTATACTTACCTCGGTTTAGGTTTCCGTTAAGAAATTCCCTAAATTTCAAGGCACTCACATTTTCCCAGTGATCCTACACCTATCACAAACCATTTATAATCAATATAGGTCTAATACCCTATGTTTAGAACCCCTAATCCAATGCCTAAAACCTTAGGAAAGTCTAACTAAAACTGAGCATAATTGTTGTTTCCTGGGGTGGGAGCACTCTCCCTCACTTGGTGGAGTGCGCTCCATCAGTTGAGTTCATATCAACCGATGAATGGAGTGCGCTCCTCGACTAGGTGGAGTGTGCTCAACCCTTTACCGTCTCGACAATACATAGAGCAGTAGCCACTGTTCCATCCACAAATCATCTGAACAACAATAAAAACTCCCATAATTCATCAGGGAGGACCTCTAGTGAGGCATAAACCCATTTCTAGTGATCAAACACCACAATTCACAAAGAAATCATCATCCACTATCAAATTAAACTTAAAAATATCAAAACCAAATTTACCACAATGATGATCTTTGAATTTCTAGTTGTTTAAGCTCATCAATTCATGTTGAAACAACTTTTTGATTGATTCCCTTAAGATCAAACACTAAACCCTGCAGCTGCTCTCTCACTTTCAATTAATCAGTGAAGATAAACATGAAGGTTTTAGTTTAAATATATAGATTTCCTCGAGATACGTATCGTATTATCTCAAGGCCGATCGAATGATGATGTGCTTACATGACACCCCTAAAGTGACACACATGTTGACACCATCAACACTTACGGTAATCTCGAGATGATCTGACAATCCCTATTATTCAAACAAAAGTTATAGTTTTTAATATATACATATATTTATATAAATATATATATATATATATATATATATATATATATATATATATATATATATATTCATCATGTATTTTCTCGCCAATAAATTCACTAGACATGCCTATGAGTATTCTCAAGTGTGCACATTTATTTTACGACCCCCTTGTCGCACTTGGTGTACCGGTTATTTATTGTTTAATTATGTATTTTTCGATTATAGGCTTGTATATAATTTTCCTTATATACTACCACCTATAAAATTCATTAAACACTCTAAACAAACACAAACCATCATACAAACTCACGCACACGCTAATCTAGGTATGCTGGACTTAACCATGAGCCTAACTTGGATTAATTAAGATTTGGATTGACACTAATCACCAGTTTAAGGTAATAGGTCGGTGCGGTCTTCCTAATTTAAAGCAATTTCGTCCTCTAAATTAAAGTAAATGTAAATTTACTTATAATTTCGAAGAGAAATGAAAACTGCTCCTTCTTATAGGACACCCGCTCCCTCGGTTAGTTCCCATCTCCATGAAACTGCCATTTTACATTAACCAAATAAATATCTTTCATTCTCAGCCTCCGAATCTTACAATCAAGTATATGAATTGGTCGCTCGTCGTAACATAAGTCTTCCTGAATACCAAATTCATTCCAATCAATCATTCGAGTGAACTGAGTCCCCGTCTTGTGAAACATAGATACGTGGAAGACATTATAAACTCTGGCTAGCTGAGGAGGTAACTCTAACTTGGAAGCAACAGGACCAATCCTTTCTTGCACTCTAAACGGCCCAATATACCTTGGAGCTAGCTTACCTCGCAATCCAAACCTATACGATCTTTTCATAGGTGAGACTCTCAACATAACATAATTGTCCTTTGAAAACTCTAAAAACCTATGATATTTATCGACGTATTTCTTCTGTCTTAGCTGTGTCATAGTCAAACATTGGCGAATCTGCTGAATTCTCTCTGTGTGGTCCTAAATCAACTCGACCCCTTCAAAATTGTATCTCCAACCTTTGCCCAATACACAAGTAAACAACAAGGCCGATTATACAGAGCTTCAAAAGGAGTCATTCCAATGCTAGCATGATAGCTATTATTATAAGAGAACTCATTTCTCCCAGTTACCAGCAAACTCTAAGACACAAGCTCGAAGCATATCCTCTAGCACCAATATCAACCGCTCAGTCTATTCTTCAGTCTGCAGATGCTATGTCGTATTGAGGTTAAGAATAATTCAAAGCTATATCTGCAATTCACTCCATAATCTGGACGTGAATCTTAGATCTCTTTCCAAAGTAATCGACACTAGAACTCATGAAATCTTAACACTTCATGTACGTACACCTTACATAATCGATCAAGAGGATCTTGCATGGAACGTAGCAAGAAATGCGCAGACTTCATGAACCAGTCTACTACAACCCATACTGCATCATGCTTACTTTGACTCAAAGGTAGACCGAAAACAAAATCCATTAATATATGTTTCCATTTCCACTTAGGAATATGCAATGAATGCAATAACTCTTCGGGTTTTCTATGCTCACCTTAACTTGCTGACATATCTCACATCACTTTACGAACTCAACAATATCATTCTTCATCCCAAGCCACCAATACACACGCCTCATATTGCGATACATTTAGTGTTACCTGGATGAATACAACAAGGTGATTTATGAGATTCTCGTAGCAACTCCTGCCTCAAATGATCCTGAGCTGGAATCCACAATTTATCCCTGAACCATAACGCACCATCATAAAAAATTAACCAATTAGGATAATCTACAGCTGTCGTTAACCTCTAACACGCTATATAATCCTGATAAGCTTTCTAACAATCAATCACCTATTGAATCATATTTGGTTCAACTCGAATCTGAGCATAGAAGAACAAGTTTGTAGCTCTAGAACTAGCTTTCTCAGTTGATAATGTGCCAGCTGGACTTTCATGAATCATCATCACTAAAATTTCCTCAAGAAGTATAAATTGAGAAGCTCTGGCAGTAGCTATGTTCTCTCGGCCTATACTTCTCATATTTGAGGCATCAACAACCACATTTGCTTTGCCTAGATGATACTTGAGTGAAATCATAATCCTTGAGAAACTCAAGCCATCCACTCTGCCTCATATTAAATCACTCTGAGTAAACAAGTATTAAAACTTTTATGATATGAAAATACGTAAATTTCTCACCGTACAAGTAGTGCCTCCAAATCTTCAAGGCAAAAACAACTGCAGCTAGCTCAAGATCATGAACTGGATTATTTCCTTCATGAACCTTAGTTGCCTTAAAGCACAAGCTACAACCCTACCTTCCTGCATTAGAACACATCACAAGCCCAAATGAGAAGAATCTGTATAAATCACTAACTCCCTCCCCGATTCAGGTAATGTAATAATAGGCGTCGTAGTCAAACTATCATTCAAATCTTTTAAGGCATCCTTGCACTCATCGTCTATAATAATAGGTAATGTAATGTTAGCTAAGTCATTGGCAGAGCAATATGAGAGATACCCTCAACAAATCATCTATAATAACCCGTTAACCCTATAAAACTTTGAACCTCTGATAATATAGTACGAGTAAGCCAATCTTTGATTGCCTCAACATTCGCTGGATTAATAGATATACCCCGGCATCAACCACATGTCCATGAAATTTGACCTCTGAAGACCATAATTCGCACTTACTAAACTTTGCATACATCTAATTATCCTTCAGATTCTGTAATGCAACTTTGAGGTGGTGCGAATGTTCTTCTGTGTCTTCGAATAAATCAAAATATCATCGATAAACACTATGATAAACTGGTCAAGATAAGGTTTAAATACCTTATGCATCAAGTCCATGAACATAGCAGGAGCATTAATGAGCCCAAACGACATCACTGTAAACTCGAAGTGCCCATAGCGAGTACTAAAAGCCGTCATCGAGATATCCTCATCCCTTATCCTCAGACCTTAAATAAAACTTCGAGAAATATCTGGCACACTTCAACTAATCAAACAAATCATCGATCCTAGGCAATGGGTATTTGTTCTTGATAGTCACCCCATTAAGTTGTCTATAATCAATTCACAAACATAGGGTTCCATCATTTTTCTTCAAAAAAAGAACCGGTGCTTCCCACGATGACATACTAGGATGGATAAACCCTTCTATAATAACTCCTCAAGTAATTCCTTCGGTGCCATACGGTACGGAGGAATTGATATAAATTTAGTACTAGGAATAAGATTAATGATGAAGTCAATGACAAGTGGCGGTGGAAGTCGAGGCAAGTCAGGTTGAAAGATTTTTGAAAATTTACAAACCACGAGAATCTCATTAACCTTAAGTTCCTAACTAGGCTCTCCAAATGTAACAACTCTCGCCATAACTTTTAAATCTCGAGGAGTAGCTTCCCTTCCATAAGTTGTAAGTAGTGAACGATTATAGCCTTTATAGACTATAATTTTAAAAAGGTTGATAACTAGTCCATCCCTAGTAGCGCATCATATTCCAGGAACTCTAATACCTTTAGATCAAGTGGGTGTTTATTCTCCCCAATTTTGGTTACACATCCCTCGCAGATCAGGTTAGGATAAACATTCTCACTAACTAATGTGCTTAAAATCAATAATGTACATGCTTTAACAGGTTTCAATTTGAACTCATCAACCATTGCACTAGCAATAAAGGAAATTGTAGAACATCATCAATTAAAACACGCATATATCGACCACAAATGTTTAATATACCTTCCACGAGCCTACTATTAGCCTCTAGATCTGCCTTAACCATTGATCATCGTGCTGGCGGTGCGTTGTACTACCTACCGATGTAACCGGTGGCATAGAACACACTCTCTGAATATACCCTGTATCTCCACACTGATAGCATATCGTAGAAGCCCTTTGAGAAAAACCACGGCCCGAGGAAACTGCCCGAATCCATTTGGTTTCTCTTATGACTGAGCTCTACTCTTGCCCTTACCTCCAAACTGAGGTAGTGGCAAAGGTGGTTTGGCTACTGAAGCTTGAGAAACTAGTGGAATCGGTGCACTAACAAATTTCATCCCCGCAGACACTGACTGTGTAGCTACTCCAATTACACTCTTATGCTTCTTCTTTGGCCAAATATAAGCAAATTCCTTGGTTATCTCTCTCAGGGAACTGTGGTACTGGTGGTGGCATAAGTATTATTCTGGAAGGTCTGGCTAATATGGCTACTTCCACCTCCATCACACTCTCGATTATGAAAGCCTAACTAGTGCGTGGATGAGAGGAAACCACAACTCGAATCTCATAATTTAGTCCACCAAGAAACAAATCTATTTTTTTGTCCTCTAACTCCACCACTCCAGAGCAAATTCACTCAACTCAGTGAACCTCTTCGAGTACTCCCGTACAGACATGGCTACCTATTTCCATTGAATAAACTCAGTCTTATTATTGTTCCTAACTGATTTTGGGAAATACCATCTATAAAACTCGGTCCTAAACTGTGGCCAGTGGTAACGTTTTTCCCCTCTCTCTCCAGGGAATTCCATTATTTCTGTGTAGAGTTAATCAACAAAAATGTGACCAGTTTAACCTTAAATAGATCATCAACATCCAGAGCAACAAATTGTTGCTCCATCTCTAGTATCCAGGTCTCAGCTACACCTTCCTCTATTATGTCGTTGAATCTCATAATATCGTATTTCATAAATTCCTTATGGGTTTTGAGAAATGCAACCTTCTTAGAATCCACTAGCACCATGGCAGTTGTCTCCGACACCTAAATACGTGCTAATAATGGTATAACTTGAGCTGCCATTGTCTCACCTCTACTAACCTCGGGAATGGTTGCATACTGTACCTCATGTCGTTGTATTGGTGTTCCCATCTGAGCCATCCGCATAGCCATAAGTTTCGCTTGAGACTCCATAAGTTCCCTCATTTGCTACTCCATTTTAGATTTCCATTGCTCTTCAGTCTCCCGATTACCCTGAGATCCTAGGCTTCTGCGAACCTTCTCCCTTATCCGTCATTAGATTCTGAAGTCAAAAGAGATACAAGATCATTAGGGTAACATTCTGAGAAGACAATGAAATCATATCTATACAATAAATAACAATATGTGCAGCAAATAACCTATAATAATATTTCCATTTCTATTTTCCTCCTAAAATACGATGAAAACCGTTTATCATATCCTAAGCTTATTCATAACTAGAGACAACTCTCAAGTCAATAAACTTAGGTTCTAGTATAAAGGAATATGCTATCACTTACTTCGAAAACAATTCGAAAGTGAAAACGAGGTCAGAGCCTTGTCTATGATACCAAATTGTATCAGAGTTACCACTTATTCAAAAGTGATAAACCTTCGGCTCATGATACCAAGTCGTAACATCCCCTATCCCGATTAGGGCGTTACTCGACTTGAAACCCTAATTAAGCCCTAGTAACCCCGTCATACTTAATTAAAGCTAGCAGCTTCTCCGTTTGTACCTGATAAACTCAACATGTGTCTTGATATCAAATAAACAATATTAAATATACGTAGCGGAAAATTAAAAACTTTTTCAATAATTAACAAAATAAAAAATATTGAGTTTATCAAAAACCCTAAAACCTTGCTTATAAACCTCTCAACCCTGTTTATATACAACAAAATAACTCAAACAGTGTATAAGTATACAGGAAGGCTCATTATATTAAGAGAATATAATAAAACTCCTAAATCTTCTCTTTTCCCATCTCTGAAGCACTAGGTTGTGAACTTGAAATATTAGATTTGGGGTGAGCGCTCCAACTTGCTCAGTAAGTAAAGATTCACAAAGCCATCAACATTCCATATAATAATCAAGAACATTATGCAATAACGATATGCACCAATGTTATCTAACATGATTATGGTAAGCATATAATTCAATAAATAACGGATGCACGTCAATCCGCCAATGACTATTGCACTATGGCTCCCATTTTTATTGATAAAACTAGGGTCGATTACCCATTGATACCATTAATGCGATTGCTAGACCAACACATTGGTCGATGTGCTGTCTAGTCAATCCTTTAATGTCCAATGGTTCTATCCAAAACCCTATAATGAGTATGTAATCCAAGCAACTTATCGAATTGAGCATGAGTTACATATAGGCCGGGAAGGTAACCCATTCTTATAAAACCTATTCTCAAAACCATCAGTTACTCTCATGGGTCACATTAAACACCGTTTTCCATTTATTAAAACTATCACAGTGTACATAGTCCCCCACCCCTATCCAATCCATAAACTACATGAACTACGTATATTAAAATAGCCAAACAATATTGATAAATAAGAGAATTCATACTTACCTTGGTTTAGGCTTCCATTAAGAAATTCCCTAACTTTTCGGGCACTCACACTTTCTCGATGATCCTACACCTATCACAAACCATTTATGATCAATATAGGTCTAATACCCTATGTTTAGAACCCATAATCCAATCCCTAAGACCTCAAGAAATTCTAATTGAAACTCAACATAATTACTATTTTCCGGGGTGAGAACGCACTCCCTCACTTGGTGGAGTGCACTCCATAAGCTGAGTTCATCTCAACTGATGAAGAGAGCGAGCTCCTCTGCTAGGTGGAGCGTGCTACACCCTGTATTGTCTCGACACTACATGAGGCAGTAGTCACTATTCCATCCACAAATCATCAGAACAACAATATAGACTCCCATATTTCATCAGGGAGGACCTCTAGTGAGGCATAAATCCATTACCAAGTGATTAAACACCACAATTCACAGAGAAATCATAATCCACTATCAAATTAAACTTTAAAAATATCAAAACCAAACTTCCACAATGATGATCTCTGAATTTCTAGTTGTTGAAGCTCCTCAATTCACGTTGAAACAACTCCCTAATTGATTCTCTCAAAATCAAACACTAACCCTCAGCTGCTCTCTCTCATTTTCGATCAATTAGTGAAGATAAGCATGAAAGTTTTAGTTTAAATATATGGATTTCCACTAGATACATAACACGTTATCTCGAGGCTGATCGAATGATTGATATGCTAACATGACACCCCTAAAGTGACACACATGTTGACACCATCAACACTTACGCTCATCTCGAGACGATCTGATGATCCTTATAATTCAAACTAAACTTACAGTTTTTAATATATATATCAATTATATATAATTATATATATTCTTCGTGTATTTTCTCTCCAATAAATTCATCGGACATGCCTACGAGTATTCTCGAGTGTGCACATTCATTTCACGAATCCCTCGGCGCACTTGGTGTGGCATCCCCTAAACTGATTAGGGCAATACCCGTCCTGAAACCCTAATTAAGCCCAGATTACCCTTGCCAGATTTAACTAAAGCCAATAGCCTTACCACCTACACCTGATAAACACTACTGTATATCAATTATTGAAATAAAACAAATCATATACGAAGTGGAAATTAAAACCTTTTTCGATAACCAAAATAAGATATACTTTATTAAAAACAAACCGAAATAAACCTCGGTTAAATAAATCTCTTATCCCATATGATATTACAAAATAGTAATTCAACACCAATATATATGACCAGAGAAAGTCATTACATCGAAAAGAAGTTCAAGACTCCTATAACTTCTCCATCCCATGTCGTAGCACTCGTCGCATCTACCTGTAATGTTAATTGGGGAGAGCGCTCCAACTTGCTCAATAAGTAGGGATTCACACTAATCATAAACATTCCATATAACATTTAAGGATATCATGCAATAACAACATGCACTAATGATATCTCACAAGAATATGGAAATCATATAGATTCAATACATAATCAGATGCAAGCAAGTCATTTGGACTATTATATTGTGATTCCCTTTTATTTTATAAAACTAAGGGCGATTACCCACTAACGCCATTAGTACGATTGCTAAACCAACATATTGGTCGATATGCTTTCTAGCCCATCTACTAATGCCCAGTGGTTCTATCCCAAACCCTCTAATGTATATGTAATCCATACAACCTATTGAATTGAGCAGGAGTTATATATATGACGGAAGGGAACCCATCTCCTATAAACCTATTCTCAAAACATGGAGTTATAGCATGGTCACATTACACACCATTTTCCATTTATTATTACAATGTACATAATCCCCCATTTCATTCTAACAACTACATGAGCTAAATATACTAAATAGCCAGGTAATATTGATAAATAAGTGAATCCGTACTTACCTCGATCTAAGTTTTTGTTTCCCAAACTTCTTAACTTTCTGATCATCTCACATTTCCTTGGTGTTCCTCAACCTATCACCAATCATTTGGGATCAATATAGGTTCAATACACTATGTTTAGAACCCCTAGACCAGTCTCTAAGTCCCCTGAAAATTATTCATAAAACACAGCACAGTTGCTGGTTTCAGGGGTCTGGTAGCGCGCTACCTGACATGGATAGCGCGCTACCTAACATGTCCATAAGTCAGTCATTTTCCCAAGTACGCATAGAGCGCTATGGCCAAAGCCTAGCGCGCTATGCGCACCAGACTCGTAACAGCAGCACAGTTCCGCTGATTCAATTTGACACAAATCACCTCCAAACTCAACAATTACACTCCCAAATGATCAGGGAGGACCTCTAATGAGGTTATAAACCAATTCTAATCATCAAACCGCATAATTAACTAAATTCCTAGCATCACCTTCAAATTGAACTTCAACAAACACAAGAACAAATCATACCTAAACGTTGATCTCGTGTTGTTGATTTGATTAAGCTCATCAACTTAATTGAATTCAGCTACCGAAATGACCTCCTTTGATATGAAATCGAACCAACTAAACCCTCTCTCTCGCGAATTCTCGAATGATCTGAGGATAAAAATGATTTTTATTTATATATATGGATTTTTCTCATGATGCGTTAAATTGACACTCCTTAAAGGGACACAAAATTTGACAAATCAAGCACTTACATTTTGTTCGAGACGATCCGATAGTCCATATATTCATAATATTCTTTTATTTTCTAATATATGTATATATAAATATATATATATATATATATCGCATATTATTCACCAATAAACTCACCGGACATGCTTATAAGTGTCCTTGAACGTGCACACTCTTGCCACGACTCCCTCGTCACACTTGGTGTCCCGGTAAACCTTAATTTATTTGGTATTTTTCGTTTTGTAGGCTTGTGTATAATTTCCTTATTATACAACAACCTATATATAAATTGAATTAACATTCCAAACAAACACCATACATCATGCAAACGTACGCATACGCTAATCGAGGTATGCCAAACTTAACCACGAGCCTAACTCGGGTTAATTACTATTTGAATTAGTATTAATCACCAGCTTAAGGTAACAAGTCGTTACAGCCTCCCCAATTTAAAGCAATTTCGTCCTCGAAATTAAAGTAATATGAAATACCTCAGTTTTGAAGAGAAATGGGAACTATTTCTCATACTTCCGCTCTCAGGTTAGTTCCTCATCTTTGTGAAATCCCTATTTCACTATAACCAAACAAATCTCTTTGGTTCTCAGCTTTTTAAAATCTTACAATCAAGTAACCTCTTGACTGCTCTTCGTAAGATAAGTCTTCCCGAAAATCACATTCATTCCAACCAATCCTTGGAATGAACTGAGTTTTGTTTTATTAACATAGACTTATGGAAGACATTAATAACTCCGACTAGCTGAGGAGGCAATTTTAACATGTAAGTACCAAGATTAATCCGTTCTTGTACTTTGAACAACTCAATACACCTTGAAGCTAGCTTACCTTACTATCCAAACTTACACAACACCTCTTATAAGTGAGACTTTCAACAAAACATATTTGTCCTTTGAAAGCTCCAACCACCTATGATATTTTTGGCGTATCTCTTATGTTTTAATTGTGTTGTAGTTAAACTCTGGCGACTCTGTTGCATCTCCTTTGTTTAGTTCTAAGTCAATTTTGGCTCCAACAAACTTGCATCTCAACCCCTGTCCAGACACTCTAATGAATGACATGGTTGACCATACAAAGTTTCAAAGGAGCATTCCATTCTAGCTTGATAGCTATTTTTATAAACGAACTCACACAGAGAAATGTACCTCTTCCAATTATTATTAAACTTCAAGACACAAGCTTAAAGTATATCCTCTAGCACCAAAATCAATTACTTCGGTTTCCCATCGGTCTACCGATAGTATACCATACTGAGGTTAAGATCAGTTCCACAGTTGTCGCGACAATTCACTCCATCCTCTGGATGTGAATCTCAGATCCCTATCTGAAATAGTCGACACTGAAGCACCCTGAAATCTAACACCTCATGTATATATAGTTTGCATAAACAATCAAGAGGGTTTCATATAGAAACTGGCAAGAAATGCGCAGACTCCATCAACTGTTAACTACAATTTTTACCGTATTGTGCTTACGCTTACTCATAGATAAACTGGAAAGAAAATCCACCGATCTATGTTCCCATTTCCATTAAGGAGTAGGCAACTAATGCAGCAAACCTCGGGTTTCTTATGCTCGGCACTCACTTACTGACATATCTCATATCTCTTCATTATCTCAACCACATCAGTCTTCATCCCGATTAACAATAAATAAAGGCGCCTCATTTCATGATATTCCTTACTACTATCTGAATGAATGCAGCAAAGAAATCTATGAGATTTCCATAGTACTTCTTGCCTCACCTGATCTTGAACTGGAATCCATAATCTATCCCTAAACCGTAACGCAACATTATCAGACATTGACCAATCACGATAATCTACACTAGTTGTTAACCTTTAACGCTCTATATAATACTAATTAGCTTTCTTACAACTAAACACCACTGAATCTTCTCCAATTTAGTTTGAATCTGAACTCAAAAGATTAGATTAGTAGCTCCAAAATTAGCTCTCTCAGTTGATGACGTGTTAATTAAACTTACACAAATCATCATCACCGTCATTTCCTTATGAAGTCTAAACTGAGAAGCTATATTAATAGCTACATTTTTTCCATATACCTGAGTTGCAATTGTATACTGACAGTCTGATAACACCTTTCTGTGTAGTTCTAAATTACTCAGGCTCTAGCAAATTTGTATCATTACTTCTCGTCCCACACCATTTAACAACAAAGTAAAGCATACAAATTTTTAATGTAAATACCTCAATTCTATAAATAGCCTGTTAAAATTAACACAGAGAACTCATAGTAAATATTTCTTCTAGTAATTTATATTTTCTAAGTCATAAGCTCATAAACTATATTCTCTGGAAACTATGGTCAACTTCAGATATATTGTGTTAAGATTGAGAAAGGTCCTCCCAGCTATTATACATCCCCCATGAGAAGCAGATTTTTGATTCCTTAACAAAATAATAATATTGGTTCCCCACAACTCTCAACTCTTCCACACACATGCATCTCGCTTACTTTTCCACGAGGATTTAAACCACAATACTAGCAAGAAATTTCCAAACTCTGTCAGTTTTACAATTATATCAATAACCTTCAGTTGTCACCATAAATTAGGTTAATTCATTACGAATTTCTAAGCATGAAATATCATTTATATAAGCAAGAACAATATAACCCTCCAGGTTCAAATTATTCAGCTTTTACCTGTTGATATATCTCATATTTCTTTATAAAATTGACATCGTCAATTTTTTCATTTCAGTCACCAACTATTCATTTTCATCACAAATAATTTTGGACTTCATTTGAATAAATGTATTAAAGAAATCAATGAGATTCTCATAACATTCTTGCCTCACACTTTGTTTCAAGTTTTAAGAACTTTCCTTACATGCTCAATGTTTCAATTTGAGATCATCCTTTCCAACATCAATAGTTAGTAGTCATCCTTGACCTAATTGATAATCTCAATCAATCTCCTTCAATAATACATCACTCATTTCAATATCGTTATTAGCTCAACTCCAATTTGAGCTTCAAAGAACAGATTTATAGTTAATGATCCAGACAACTCAGCTGAAGGTATGCTTGTGCAGAACTTCCATTTGGTCATCAGTATATATCTCACATGAGAGATATTACTGAGCAACTTTTATTATAACTATAGCCTCTGTCCCTTTCTTTTCAAAGCATTGTCAACGCAATCACCTTAATGAGTGATGTTTCAGTGTGAATTCTAATACTTATGAAAGTTTTAAGATAACTTTTCTATTTCTATCACTCTGATAGTTTCCATTTTTCAAACTTCCACAGTTTGAAATTTGTTACTTACTCTTACACCAGTCCACTGGTGTTATATTCTCAAGTTGTCTTTTAATGATTCCTCTAAGATTCTGATTAATCTCAAAGAATGATTAAAAGATCCTCAACAACCTTTTTCTTAATTTACAAGTGATGCCTTTCCATATTTGGTACAACTACCAAATTTGTTATCTCGAGATTATCAGTCTCTAATAGTTTTTCTCCCAAATTTGGAACTATTTATGTATAGTTGGAAATATGAGTTACAATTTTGCTTTATTATGTCACCCACACATTCTTACCTAGATCAGATGTCTTAGGATGAACCTTTAACTTCTTCCACAAATTAGGTTTTGTTAAGCAAACATTGTAATCAAACTATACTTTCACCTTCCTCCAAGGCATCCTTGTATTCAATTTCAACTTATAACCATCACATCCTTGAGTTAATTGAATAAATTACACAACGATAACCTAGATCCCTGGATCAATCGTTGATAATATCCAATTTTTTAAGTTTACTTTCCTCATTTTACCATTGTGTTGAATATAGGACAACCTCATATTGTTTCAATCACAGTCAAATCCCCTGATTTACTGCTAATATTCAACACTCTTGCCATTTATTATCCTTTGAAAATTAGCACTAGCATTTGCAAAAATTGGTCTAAACCAACTTACCATTAGCACTTTACAATTCTATACGGTAATTGTTCGTGTCTTCTCTAAGTCTTCAAAGATTCCATGTTATTATTGATAACACAATAACAACTTCATTACAATAGGGTTTTCCTCCACTTGACACCCTTAATTTATGAAAATAGCATGAGTTCTAGTAATTTCTAGTGGTTTCCACAATCCACTTAAAATGATCCAGCACCCACCTGTAATCATCTTATAAAGATATATATATATATATATATATATCCTTAGCTTTGATCATTTCACTGTGAAAATCAAATCTTAACTACCTCTTGAGAACTATTGATTTCAGTTATTTTTAGAAGGAGTTGTCAATTCTGAGTAATGAATACTCATTTCGACTACTTCACATTAATCCTTGGATTCACTGACCACTCATTCTCCCTAATTTAGACTATACCAGTCTAATAGATCAAACTAGGATATCTTACCAATTCACTGCTATATTTTGGATTTAAGTGTCTTTTATTAATAAACCACTTGTTATTCTAATATGGATTCACACCAAGGCTGGAATATCAACTTCATAATAACTTATGAAGTATAACTGCATTAGTAGTTTCGTAACCTCCATTAGGCTTTTATCATTTACCACTAATTCGTTTACTAAATAACTTTCATTACTTCCATACTAGTCTCAATACTAGTGTTAATCACCTCTCAAAGTGGTCCGCCATCATTGAGTTTCATCGAAAGTCATTCCGTATTTCATTATTTTATAATTTCCATTCTCTTAATACACACCTCAAGATCTTGATCTAATCGATACTTTTCGCTCTCTATTATTTGTCTAATAATATCAGTAAGAAGGAAGACCACTGAAGATGTTACTTGGAAAAGAGTTTTATTTCATCTTTGTAACTTTTCTTATGTATTTCCTTTTTGTCTATCCCCGAGGTTACGACTCTTCAAAGCTCTTACCTCAAACACTTTCTCATATCATGAGAAATAGATGGACTTCAACCATCTTATTATTGTGCAGAAAAGACATTTTTCTTATATCTACCACGTAGATATAGTATACACAACAAATAACATATTTTAGTCTTTTATCTTTTGGTTACCCTCCAAAATCACGATAAAAACCATTTATTAAACCCTAAGCTTATTAATAACTCGAGACCACTCTTCGAGTCGATAAACTTAAGTTCCATTATTAGGGTAATCAGAGTACCTTAAACTTTAAAGTAGGCTAACATTCACTTCGAACACCATCCAAAAGTGCATGTATGGTCAGAGCCTTGTCCATGATACCCAACTGTATCATTGGGACCACTTTATCCCTAAAATTGATAAACCATAAACTCTGACACCACATTGTATATGAGTTATTCCTTGGTTCTAATAAATCTAGAATAATGAAACCAAGTTTTATAAACTAAGGTTAACCAAGGTTTTAAAACCTATGACTCTGAAACCAAACTGTAACATCCCTTAACCTGATTAGGGTAATACCCGGCCGAAACCCTAATTAAGCCCAAATTACCCTTGCTAGATTTAACTAAATCCAGCAGCCTTACCACCTACACCTGATAAACACTACTGTATATCAATTATTGAAATAAAACAAATCATATACGTAGTGGAAATTAAAACCATTTTCGATAACCAAAATAAGATATACAATATTAAAAACAAACCAAAATAAACCTCGGTTATATAAATCTCCTATCCCATATGATATTACAAAACAATAATTCAACACCAATATATAAGACTAGAGAGAGTCATTACATCGAAAAAAAGTTCAAGACTCCTATAACTTATCCATCCCATAGTCAATTGGGGAGAGTGCTCCAACTTGCTCAATAAGTAGGGATTCACACTAATCATAAACATTCCATATAATATTCAAGGATATCATGCAATAACAACATGCACCAATAATATCTAACAAGAATACGAAAAACATATAGATTCAATACATAATCAGATGCAAGCAAGTCATTTGGACTATTACACTGTGATTCACATTTATTTTATATAACTAGGGTCGATTACCCACCAACGCCATTAATACGATTGCTAGACCAACATATTGGCCGATATGCTCTCTAGCCCATCCACTAATGCCCAGTGGTTCTATCCCAAACCCTCTAATGTGTATGTAATCCATACAACCTATTGAATTGTGCAGGAGTTATATGTAGGCCGGGAAGAGAACCCATCTCCTATAAACCTATTCTCAAAACCAGAAGTTATAGCATGGTCACATTACACACCGTTTTCTATTTATTGAAATCCATTACAATGTACATAATGCCCCATTTCATTCTAACAACTACATGAGCTAAATATACTAAATAGCCAGGTAATATTGATAAAAAAGTGAATTCGTACTTACCTCGGTCTAAGTCTTTGTTTCCCAAACTCCTTAATTTTTTGATCATCTCACATTTCCTCGGTGTCCCTCAACCATCACCAATCATTTGGGATCAATATAGGTTCAATACACTATGTTTAGGACCCCTAGACAATCCCTAAGTTCCTCGAGAATTATTCATAAAACACAGCACAGTTGCTAGTTTCAAGGGTCTAGTAGCGCGCTACCTGACATGGATAGCACGTTATCCATAAGTCAGCCATTTTCACTAGTACGCGTAGCGCGCTATTGCCAAAGCCATGCGCACTATGCGCACTATCCCTGCAATAACAGCATAGTTCCACTGATCCAATTTGACACAAATCACTTCCAAACACAATAATTACATTCCCAAATGATCCAGGATGACCTCTTATGAGGTTATAAACCAGTTGTAATCATTAAACCGCATAATTAACTAAATTCCAAGCATCACCATCGAATTGAACTTCAACAAACATAAGATCAAATCATACCTAAACGTTGATCTCGTGTTGTTGATTCGATTAAGCTCCTCAACTTGATTGAATTCGGCTCCCGGAACGACGTCCTTTGATCCGGAATTGAACCAGCCGAACCCACTCTCTTGCAAATTCTCGAATGATCTTAGGATAAGAATGAATTTTTCTTTATATATATGAGTTTTTCTCGAGATACATGTCACGCTTCTCTAGACCGGTCGCGTAGTTGATGCGTTAAAGTGACACTTCTTAAAGTGTCACAAAATTTGACACATCAAGCACTTACGCTTCGTTCGAGATGATCCGATAATTCATATATTTCTAATATTCTTTTATTTTCTAATATATATTTATATATTTAAAAACTTATAAATATATATATATATATATATATCGCATATTATTCACCAATAAACTCACTCGACATGTCTACAAGTTTTCTTGAACATGCACACTCTTGCCACGACTCCCTCGTCAAACTTGGTGTCTCAGTAAACCTTAATTTATTGGATATTTTATGTTTTATAGGCTTGTGTATAATTTCCTTATTATATAGCAACCTATATATAAATTGAATTAACATTCTAAACAAACACCATACATCATGCAAACGTACGCACATGCTAATCGAGGTACGCCGAACTTAACCATGAGCCTAACTCGGGTTCATAACTATTTGGATTAGTACTAATCACCAGCTTAAGGTAACAGGTCGTTACACTTGGTGTACTGGCTATTTGTTATTTAATCATGTATTTTCTGATTATGGGCTTGTATGTAATTTCTCTTCTATACTATAACCTATAAAATTCATTAAACACTCCAAAAAAACCAAAATCATCATACAAATCCACGCACACGCTAATCGAGGTATGTCAAATTTAATTATGAGCCTAACTCACATTAATTAGGATTCAGATTAACACTAATCACCACCTTAAGGTAATAGGTTGTTATTGTTGGGTTTTAAACAATTTTGACAAAAACCCCAACGGGATCGAATCTAATTCCATTAAAAACGTTTAAAACATGAAAACTTAATCATACCTCGGTCGCAATATACCTTTCGAAGGTTGATCGATCTCTAAGGCGCCGCAACGACGAACGCCCTCTACCAGCAGGATACACACGAACGGCGGCCGAGATTCGAAGTGCTAGCTTCGAGAGAATACCAAACCTTTTGTTTCTCTCCAAAATGATCCAGAGCGTACCAGAAAACCCTAATTCATTTCTTAAACGAAAATAGAGTTTCGGCCCTTAATCTTTCCTATATGTGTTCTAACTTAAAGCGTCTATTTATACAACCCTTGTATATAGACGGTTAAGTAAATTACACATATACCCCTACTTAAAGAAGTATAAGTGTAATACACCACAAGGACGTTTCTATCACGAATTTTATCATATAAAATTTGTTTTTTTGAACCATCTTAAAATCTCGCAAAACCATTCTTAGTGTGCGACCCAATAGGCTCATACAACGTTGGCGTGTACCAAAACTCATTTTGGTATACAAGTCATAAGCGCCTCTAGCAAGACATTATGACTACCCAAGTTGTACGAATATCAAATCGATACAACCTAATCAATAATGTATATAACATCCTTTTGTCACACGATATCCTTTTGATCAAACTTAAGGCATGGAATTGTCATCCAACATGTTCAATTGTATTAGTCTCGATCTCTAGGTAGACTGAAAACATCCAAGTGACATTGATCAATATCAATTCACTTAGACTAGGCCTTTAACAGTCTAACACATCGAGGGATCCACTGGATATCTCTCTTTATATGAGAGGGACAAATTATATCTTGATTACACAACTTCATCACATTGCTCACATAGTAACCAATCACAACCTTTATAATCGTCCGGTTAAAGAAAACGTTTGATTGTGTCAAATCACTGTGTTCCTAATGTTGAAGTCTCTGGTAATCTCAAGTCAGAGGACTGAAAAATACACCTATCATGAGAAACAACTATGACTTAATCCATGTGATGTTCTCATAGCGGGTCGGTCCAATACTTTGTTCCCTAACAAGTACTCGTGATCTTGATTCGTATCCCTATACGTATAATCATCATATGATCATCAATCAAGACTCACACTAGTCTTAATTCATCATAGTTCCCAGTATAATGATCGACTAGGGACATTTAGGATACTTCTGTAAATACCCATGGATCTTATTATAATGTAAACATGCAAATTAATTATAATAAACAGCAAATGAAATCATCTATTCTATTAACTAAAAGTATTCATAAATACAGTTAATGGATTGACCTAGGGCACATGCCCCAACATCTCCCACTTGCACTAAGGCCAATCATACATGCATCTAATGCCTAATGATCTAACATGACCATCATGTTTTGCTTGTGGAAGAGCTTTTGTCAATGGATCGCAACGTTGTCTTCGAGGTACTCGCAAATTTTCACATCTCCCTCTCAATAATTTCTCTGATGAGATGAAAATGCCTGCGTATATGTTTGGATCTATGGTGTGATCTAGGTTCCTTGGCCTGTGCTATTGCCCCGTTATTGTCACAATACAAACAAACAGAGTTAGCAATACTTGGAGTTACATCGATGAGGTCAGCAGCTCGGGTTGTCATTCGCTGAGGGCGCAAGTGACATGTGCTATGGTCTAGCATAATAGAGCTCGTACAACACAACATTTGAATAAACCTTTGCACCAAACAAAACTACCGACCATTATACCAAATCAAAGCAGTGATAGAACATGGATAAAGAATAGCAATGAATACAAAATATAACAATGGAAACAATTAAATACTCAAGATGTGTTTCTCAAGGGATTTACGCACCTTAAATTGCACTCCAAAGCCTCGAAAACACCCCGATTCGACCTTGCTATGCTATTGACTTCCATACCATAGCCCTCAAGTCCCGTGGGATCTCTAGTGTGTTAGAGTGACTTAAGGTGTTTAAATTAAGTTTATAGTTCTATTTCCCAAAACAACCCCTTAAAGACTAAAAAAAGTTCAACTTTTAATCTAGGATCGTATGTTGCAGCGTAAATTCGATAATTATAAATTGTAAATCATCAAAGACACTTAAAAGGGAAGTTTTTTCTCTATGTCTTAGCTTTGCAAAAAGGTCTAGTTTGCAAAATTCCGATTTAAAATGAAAGAGATACCGAACTTTTACCAAAACAGCTCAAATTGGAATCAAATCTAACCAGCAATCTTGTAAAAATCATTTCTCCCAATTTATAGCTCCAACAATTGTAATTCTCAGTATTGCAATTTTCGGTCATAAGTCAGCTAATATGGCCAACAACAACATACTAAAAGATGAGCTCAATCCAATAAGATTTGATAGAGTAGTGCCTTGTCCAAGTTCATTTATAAAAATAACATTTTAATTGCCTGATTGCAGAGCTTTTTTGAGCTAGAAAGAGTTTGAATTTCAAAAATATGATGGGTACAAAAGTTTTCACAAGTTTTTCATCTCTAAGTAAGCTTTCTAATGGCATATGATCTGCCCCATTTGGAGTTTGTATGATAAAGTTATGCTTAAATTACAGAGGATAGGTCAAAATCTTTGCTAAGAACTAACATGCATGCATCAAGAACTCATGAAACCCTAATTTCTTGCCAAAAATAGTTTGAAACCATTATTGAGCATCGAAATAAGTTTAAAACACTAATTTAGACAAGAAAAATAGTAGCTTAATCTTTGAAATTTAATTTTGCACAAAACTCCAAAACCTTGAGTTTCCATTTACACATTTTTTTTTATAAATTTAAGCAAGTAAAGAGTGGGTTTTTGTACCTAGATGATGAACTCTTAGATTTGATCTTTCTATCTTTATTCCTCTAGTAAATGGCCTCCATTCCTCCTAGTTCTTGCTGAATTTTCTAGCACTCTAGCCTAAGAACAAACTTTGTTATTGTTACATGAAGAGATTTCCCACTAACTTAGCTATCTATAGATTAAGAATTAGTTGTTTTAACGTATCTCAATGTCAATTTAATAGTCCTTGTTAACTCCTATTCCTCTAACTTCCATCTTGCTAACACCAATTCCTGTAACGGCTTGTTTCATTAATTTCGTTATTTATTTCATAATTTCAAACATGAACGCCAGCTCGGATCCACGAAGACGCTGCGGGTAGGCTAGGACACACGTCGACCTAGGTACAATAGAAAATTGTATTGTATTGTTTAATTGCGATACATTTTATGAAATTATTTGTTAATACATCGCATGTGTGTATGTTGAATGGTTATATCGTGCGAGGTTATGTGACAGACAGTCGCCTCAAAATGTGTGTCAACGCTGGTATCGAGAGGCGAAGTACAGGTACACTAGAAAAACTCGACAAACTCACGTAAATATGACTAAGTAATTCAATTGAAATGGGTAATGTAACCATAGGCTAATTAAATTGAAATTTAAACAATAGGCTATGGCAAGCCTCGAAATGCATGTCGAGACGCGGGGCACCGGATATCGGGTAGCCGAAGGTTGGTGGGACCATGAGTTGGTTAATTTTGATAAAAAAACACTAACCATATGGTTTAATGTGATGACCCAAAACTAAATAAACATGCCCTAAGGGAAAATTAGTAAATTCACAAACCTTAAACCAATGTAGCCCTAATATAAACTGATTTTAAAACCCTAACCCCCTTTTTGTGTTCAAACCCCAGAGTTGAGGATAAAGGAGAGGAGGAGACAACAATTACATAGATCTAAAAAATAGTTAATCTCTATTCTAAGTTCTATTGGTTTGAAGTTTTGGTGAAGAATGTACATAAAAAAGAGGGGAGATGGAGTAGCGTCGCCGCCAACGAAGAGGACGTTAACGAGTCGCGGCCACCGCTGGAGAAAAGTGGCAGCAGCATCACTGCTGCCGCCACCGCCACCCCTGGTGGGGCCTCCACTAGGAGGCTCCATAAGAGGAAGCACGAGAGAGGGGGCGGCTCACTACCCCCCCCATCACACCCCGCCGCGACGGGGGCGCACCAACGGCGGTGGGTGGGTGGGGAGCGTTACTCGCCCTCATGGCCATGTACCGGGGGCGGTTCGGCCCCTGGACCGGGACCAGGGGCTGAACCGGCCCCGAACCCCAAAAAATATTATTATATATATAATGAAATAAAATAATAAATATACATATCTACTTAGAAAAAAAATAAAAGCAAGTGAATGCTTTGGAACGGGACGCTATCACGTCTTCGAGGGAGACCGATCGGGTCCCACCCCTCGACCTTCACATTGGACGACGGGGACCCGCGGGACCCACACTAGTGGATCCCAACGACCAATTAATTAAATATTTAATTAACTTAAATCAAATTATTTATTGGTGAGATGCATTATGGTTCTATAGCGTCACGTGAAGGTCCGCATCGGATCCCGAGTGTACCAGGAGTTGTTATAGGCGTCACTGCGAGTCGAGGTAAGTGAGGAGCTCTGCTCATTTATTAAATATGGCATGTTATTAGTATAATTAGGAATTCATGATTTTAACAAAAATGTCTTGGGATGGGGCGTTACCTACCATGGTTGACTTCATGTAAGGCCTCTTGGGGAGCTATACTCATATGGTGGAACCAAGTCACCTTACATGCTTAAGGGCCTCTTGGGGAGCCGTAGTAATATGGTGGAACCAAGTCATCCATTTATGCAAGGGCCTCTTGGGGAGTCGTGGATGCACGATGGAACCAAGTCACCCGGACCTCTTGAGGAGCCGTGGACACACGGTGGAATCAAGTCACCCACGCATATTTACTATATTATGATGATTGGTCAACAAGGGAAGGTAATGACAAATGTGATTATGAACTTACATTTATATCTATTACATTCTATATATATCTCTTGGAACCCCTTTGCATGCAAAAGTTGAATTTCTTATGTTTTTACAATCCTTGCTACTCCATATATCTGTTCAAGTTGCTTTATGATTATGATACGCTTACTATATATGAAATTGATGCCATGCTACATATTTTAATGTATCATGATTTTAAATGCATGCTAGTTTTATTTTGATTTATAGGTATTACTTGCATGTTTAATATTTGAGCGTAGTTCTTCTATTATTGGGCTCCGTTGATTCTTTAGCTCACCCCAGTTACAATACAGGTCCTTCTACGAGTGTGAACGATCTTGGCAAGGGGAAAGCCATTGCTTGAAGTCTCCTTGCTTTGTGAGAATTTTGCATGATTATTTTATATATATATATATATATATTTGTTTGATTTTCAGAACAATAAATTGGGTTGTAACTCTAGGTAGTTTTACTTGGGGTAGAGTTGAACCCTCCTTATCCATTTTCGAATTATTATGAAAGTTTTTAGGTTGATTTGGAAACTTATTGAGATGATCAGAGCGTTGGATATCTATCACACTGATTTGGCGATTTCATGAATTTTAGTGTTGATTTCAATTCTGCATTTATTGTCCTATATGGTAGTATGTTGTTCCACAGGTTGAATTAGGCATGCCAGACCTTTATTCGGGCCTGGTTCAGGTATCGGGCTTGTGTAATGGTTTTCACCGAGTGACCTTACCCTATTTCAGGTGAGGGTTGTTTCAGTTGGTATCAGAGCATAGGGATTAGAACCTAGGGAAACAATAGGTTAGAAAAAACCTAAGTTTGTAGAGCCTTTGTATTTCAAGGTCAAGGATAAGTTCAACAAACCAATGGTATGGGACATTGGTTTAAGTTGAATTAATGAGAATAAATGATCAATCTTAGGATGCGAATTGATTGATAAACTTGAATAAAACACTTGAATAATGTTATTTACTTTGTATTATAATATCTATCGTGTTTAGATATTTCACATACTCTCTTGGTGTATAGGACTAATTCGCTCTTGTTTGCTTCGCAGCTGCATCATAAGCAATCAAGGCAGAAACTCCTACAATTTAAGGGAAACAACGGATAGGGATGAGAGAAATTGGTGCGCTCAAATGGAGCAACGCATGACTATTATGGCTGAAACGTATCGAAGGCCATTCACGACATGAGATCTTCTCAAGACCAAAGGTTGGCAGACATGGCACAATCACAGGAAAGAAATATGGCACATATACTGGAGTTGATGCAGCAAGGTGTTATCACATAAGGAAATAATGGGGCGGCAGAGCAAGCACCTGAAAGGCATGGACCCAATCCTCCTTTGGCGCCTATACATGAAGATCATCCTGTGGAAGAAGGGGTTGATTCTGCTACGGCTGCAGCTGCAGCAATCGTACCAGTAGTGAATGGAGATCTAGAGACGTGTTGGAGGGGCAAGATACAGAAGGAGTTTATGAAATATTATGTGTCGCACTTTTATGGAGAGCAGGATCTTATTGAAGCAAAGGCATGGATATTAAATATGGAGAAAAAGATGAGAACTCTGATGAATGGACCATAGTACCGCTGGTGACGTTTCTATTAGAACACAATGCACACAAGTGGTGGACGACTATAGAAAGGACATCGGGAAATAATATGAATTGGATACAATTCAAGCGTCTATTTTACGAAGAATGGTTTCCAGAGCCAGTGAAGGATGCGAAAATTCGAGAGTTCCTTACCTTAGTTGTGACGGCCCCTCTCTTAATCTAGGGCACCGCCCGGCCTAATCCCGTAATTAAGCCCTAATCATATCCACGCAGGACTTAACTACGTATTAGTCAGCCTTTA
The DNA here is from genome assembly GCA_039657325.1 of Stephania cephalantha. Taxonomy (NCBI): domain Eukaryota; kingdom Viridiplantae; phylum Streptophyta; class Magnoliopsida; order Ranunculales; family Menispermaceae; genus Stephania; species Stephania cephalantha. The sequence goes on from CM077579.1 coordinate 5,935,395, forward strand.
CAACCTAGACGCCTCTTTTCTCGTGTTCATGATAAGTAATACACTAGTTCTACCAGTTTATAAAATTTAAAGTTAATTAAAACTTTTTATTAAATTAATTAATTAGCGGAAGTCTTATTGATTATGCGGAAGCAATGAGTAACTTATGCGGAAGCCATTTATAAAATCCTAAGTGTGGAAAACTAGGAAATGACATCACATATTAAAGTTCTCAAAATGCATTGAAACAGTAAAATAGTCTAAGTCGAGTCGGGGAACTAACGCTCAACCCAATATACAACCCCAAATAGTATTTGAAAGACGTATATAACATATACGATCAAAATATCAAAAGAAGACCTACAATCGATGCAGTGACGTGTCGCTGGCTCAGGGATAATCGCCGATCTTCTCTTTACCCAGCCTGCTGGTAGACGGCTCTGCACCCACCGTCATAAAAAGATGGTGAGTACAAGAATAAAACAGTAATCCCCGATGACAAGTTTAATTTTCATTTCCAAATATTTAAATGGTATTTAAAAGCATATAAATGGGAAAACTGGAAAATAAACCATATGCGAGTAAATACCAGTGTTAAACAAGTGATACTGACACTAGGCTAAGTAGTGGTGATTTAGGTCCGGTCGGCAGTGAAACGTGTCACTCCGACTCAATAATCATATAGCACAAGGGACTCTAACCCAAGTGTTACCAGGGACTCTAACCCCGGTGTGTAGACCACCTCAGGGACTCTAACCCCGAGTGTCATACAGTGTCAAGTAACATGTGCCGACATCCCCAGGGACTCTAATCCCATGAGTCGCGCACACCTCGATCGAGTACGGGACCTAAATGCGAAAACTACTTTTTAAATTTCAAGAAATACCAAGTATGGATTGTCAAGGCATAGGCACATCTACACACTTACACAAATAAGGAATACAAGTCCTCTTAAACATTTATAAGATATTCACTAGCCTAATAGCATGCTATTTATAATTCAATTCACATTTGAAACAACAAGAATAGACATAGCATGGGATAGAATCAATGAATCAAATCAAATGAATGAATATCATGCAAACTAGACTCATAAAGTGAGCATAGACACAAAGAACACATGATATAAAAATACAAAGGAAAAATAGTCAAAAGGACTATGCAAGGACAACAATTAATAGAAATGAAATGCCAAGTAAAGTTGCCATTGGGTATACTCACTACAACAAAGTAAAGTCCTAGCTTTACTAGCCTCCCGATACTCCAAATCTTGTATTCGCTCTAGTTCCTGAGTTTGGTGTCTCGTTAGTTCAAGTATAGTGGGTTTAAGCTCAATTTAGTGGTGTTTATTGTGTATTCAAATTGGTTCAATAGACTTTAAAATGGTCAAAATATCGAAATATAATTTTTCCCAATTTTTCCCAATTTTTTCGGAATTTTTCCAAAATTTTCCCTCATTTTTCTTCTCATTTCATTTTTTAACTCTGTTTGGGTCGGGTCGACCCAAAAGAGTCGGACCCGACCTGGCCCTGGACCAGAATAGGTCCAAGCTCGGCCCATGGGCCGAGCCTACTCCGTTCTGGGCCCGGCCCACTAAGGGGGTGCACACGCGCTCCCGATCGACTGGTTCGATCGTCGATCGGGAGAAACAAATTCTTTTTCTTTTTTTTTCTCATTGATGGGTTGGGGTTGCTCTCCACCCCTGCCATCTCCACCTTGGTCGGCCATGGGGTTTGGCCTCCATGGCCGAACCCCACTCTCGGCCACCCCACCGCCAACCACCGAACCTACAACAACAACGAGGATTCACCTCGATTGTGACGTCTCCACCTTCTCCTCTCCTTCCCGGCGCGTTCCTTATTCTCCTCCTCTTCTTTTTTTCTTCTTCTTCCTCTCTCGTCCGGATCGGTTCTGTGTGTGTGTGTGCATGGGGTGTGTGTGTGATGTGTAGGTGTAGGTGGGGTGGTGGACACGTGGTGTTAAATTGGACAAGTGTGGTTTGGTTTGAACAAGTGTGAATGTTAGGTGTCTTGACACCTAATTGTGACACAGCTAAGACACTCGTCCGTGTTTCCGGGCGTTTCGACGCCCGGTTTCGCGTCCGAACCGTGATATCCGCGTACCGCCGCGTCGTTAGCCACCCAATACCTATTCCATTTTTACTCAACTATAGGCCTTTAATTTGATTTACATTAACAAACACAACTATAGGCTTATAAGTAATTCCTTATTTCATATTAGTATTAAATAAGACTTACCAAAATGCTAACTACCCAGTTCCCCGGTTCACACGCTACTCGAGGCGTGTCCCCGCTCTCGTCTCGACGCCTACAACTGTACAAACCGACTTAGTAAGTCTACATAATACATAACACTAGGCACACATCAATACAAAAATACGATATACCTCGGTCGGTGCACGTATCACAATGTAGGTACCACGTCAAGGGTCGGTGATCCTAATTAAGGAATTAAAACGGGGTTAGAGATTTGGGCCGTGACATTAGTACAGGGAGATATGTCAGTGGTTGAGTATCCATCGAAGTTCAACTAGTTGCTAGAGTTTGCACACGAGTATGTCCCGACAGGTAGGATTCGTATGAGAAGATTTATTGATGGACTGAGGCCGGATATTAGTGTTATGGTAGCGGCGTCTGGGTCATAGACTTATCACCACGCACACCAACGAGCACTTGAGTGTGAGGCATCACTTCGTGGGGGTTTCATGCAGTTTCAGGCAGGATCTAGTCAGTATGGTCATGGTAAACGTAGCTTTGGGGGTTACCGTAACAGTCAGGATGGCATTTTCAAGAAACCAAAGTTTGGAGGGTTTTCTGGTGGACATGCACGTTCAGGTACAGTTTCAAGGGTGACACACACTCCTTCTGTGACTACTGCACAGGCACTTGTCCCTACTCATACGACTTTGCAGAGCGTGGCATTCAGGCCACCACATCCACATCGACAGTCTCAGCAGAGTGGGAGTAGTCAGGGACCGATCGGGCAAAAGTCGAGTTCATCAGGGAGTGTTGTTCAGCCACCCCTGACATATCAGAGGTCATAGTTGATTTCTTACCGGTGTGGGTCTCCAAGACACATCCAGAGCAAATGCCTTAACCCTCCACTATCTGAGGGGAGCACGGCCTTAATTTCTCGAGGAAGAGTTAATGTAGTTATCGGGTAAGATGGAGAGGCCTCGCATCAATTGGTCGTAGGTACGATTTCCATTAATGGCCGAGATATGGATACCTTGTTTGATTATGGTTCCACTGTTTCACTTATATCGGGTAATGTAGTTTATGTTTTGGGGTTGACACGGTTAGAGCACACACTTACTTGATTTTGAGCACAGTTTCTACTGAACGAATTTATCCTAATATGGTATGTGAGGGGTGCAAAATTAAAATTGGAGATCACACAATAATTATTGATTTATGGATTTTAGAGTGTCTTGAGTTTGATGTATTACTCGGTATAGGAATGGTTAGCGGCGTATCACGCCAAGATAGATTGTTTTCATAAAACTGTAATCTTCCAAATCTCGGGCATCCCCCGTTTGAGTTTAAGGGTTGTACACTGACCAGGGCCACCCCACGTAGTAGGATCGTAAGTTTGGCTAAGATAGAGACCATTACGAGTTTGACTTCTTTGGGGGAGGAAGGACAAGAAGTTTTGATTGAGAAGATTCTAGTGGTTAGAGATTTTTGGATGTTTTTCCTTTTGATCTTCCGGGAGTCCCTCCTCATCAGGAGATTGACTCTATGATTGACCTCATACCCGACACGAGACTAGTTTCCAAGACACCTTACCGTATGGCAGCTACCGAGTTGAAGGAGTTAAGACTTAGTTAGAGGAGTTAACTCATAAAGGCTTCATAATACCGAGTGTATCACCGTGGGGAGCACCAGTGTTATTTGTAAAGAAAAAGGATGGCAATTTGAGAATGTGTATTTACTACCGGCAATTGAACAGGGTGACTACCCAAAACAAGTACCCACTTCCCAGGATTGAAGACTTGTTTGACCAGTTGAGGGGATCGAAATTCTTCTCTAAGATAGATATGAGATCAGGCTATCATCAGTTGCGGATACGGGAAGAGGACATACCGAAGACAGCTTTTAGCACCCGCTATGGGCACTTTTAGTTCACGGTAATGCCATTTGGGATCACCAATGCCCCGACAATGTTCACGGATTTGATGCACCGTGTTTTCAAGTCGTTCCTTGACCAATTCGTGATTGTGTTCATCGATGACATCAGGATATACTCCAAGACCGAGTCAGATCACAGAAAGCACCTCAGGAAAGTGTTGCAGACATTGAGGGAACACAAACTCTATGCTAAGTTGAACAAATGCGAGTTTTGGGTTTCAGATGTGAAGTTTTTAGGGCACGTGGTGAATACATAAGGGATATCAGTTGATCCAGCAAAGATCGAGGTGATCCTTAGGTGGACACAACCAACTAAAGCATCCGAGATTCGGAGTTTTCTAGGCTTAGCAGGGTAATATCGACGATTCGTGCAAGGTTTCTCGTCGATCGCTTCACCACTCACCAACTTGACTAAGAGAGACGTGGCCTATGAATGAGATGATTCATGTAAGGAAACCTTATAGTTGAAGAATCTTCTGACTACCGCACCGATTATGATTCTACTAGTGGCCAACAGAGAGTTGTTAGTGTATACCGATGCGTCAGGGACTGGTTTGGGAGGTGTATTAATGCACGACAATAAAGTAATTGCTTACGCATCCAGGCAGTTGAAATTACATGAGAAGAACTATCCAGTGCATGACTTAGAGTTAGCGGCAGTTGTGTTTGCTTTGAAGTTGTGGAGGCACTACTTGTATGGGGAGAAATTCACTGTCTACTCGGACCACAAAAGTTTGAAGTACTTGTTCACACAGAGCGAGTTGAATATGCGACAAATGAGATGGTTGGAACTTTTGAAAGATTATGACTTCACACTCGAGTACCACCCGGGGAAGGCTAATGTAGTGGCAGATGCTTTGAATCTTGTACGATTAGAGATAGAGTCCGAGACCGTAATGAACATTTAGGGAGTACCCACAAATGGCGTAGGGATCAGCTCAGATGTTTTAGGAGGTCAGGAGCGAGTTTAGATGAGAGCAAAGCCAGTAGCTGTGTATAGAGTGGTTGATTGTCAGATAGCCAATTTAGAGTACGGGAAATACAAGACTCTTGCAGATAGCAGTGATGATGTGGATTGGAGACTTTCAGCTAATGGAGCATTGAGATTTTGGGATAGATTGTGGATACCATCTCATATAAAGTTGAGGGATGACTTACTCCGAGAGGTGCATAGATCTCGATTCACCGTTTATCCCGGGGGTAATAAGATGTATCAGGACATGAGGATGATGTATTGGTGGCAGGGGATGAAGGTGGACATCACTACCTACATCCAGAATTGTGAGATTTGTTAGCAAGTGAAGGCATACCACAGGAAGCCAGGGGATTGTTGCAACCATTACCTATTTCGCAGTGGAAGTAGGAACATATAGCTATGGATTTTGTTTAGGGGCTACCGGCGACTCAGAAGGGTCATGATGTCATTTGGGTGGTCGTGGATCGTTTGACTAAATCAGCCCACTTCGTCCCTATTTCCATGGAGTATTCAGCATACATAGTTGGGGAGCATATATGTAGACGAGATAGTCAAATTACATGGAGTCCCGGTGTCTATTGTGTCGGATTGTGATCTGAGGTTTACCTCTCAGTTTTGGAGTGGGTTTTAGCACCGGATGGGGACTCAGCTCAATCTCAGTACCACCTTTCACCCATAGACAGATGGGCAAACTCGAGAGATTGATTTAGATACTTGAGGATATCCTCAGAGCTTATGTGTTGGATTTCTGTGGGAGTTGGGAGAAGTATATTTCGTTGTGCGAGTTTGCGTACAACAACGGGTGAGTATGGCATTTTCGAGGCACTTTATGGGAGCGTGTAGATCTCTAGCAGTTTATTGGCATGGCACCATTGAGGCACTGTGCATGACCGTGTAGATCTCTAATTTGTTGGACCCCTGAGTCGATGAAGTATATTGATAAGACCATCGAGATGTTGTGTTTGAAGAATTTGCCTATTAAAACATTGTGCATGACCAAACCAATTGTGGATAGGAAGGTGCATAAGCTACGGAAGAAAGAAATCCCATTGGTGTAAGTTCGATGGCAATTCTACGGAGAACAGGAGTTGACTTGGGAGCAAGAGGACTATATGATGAAGAACTTTCCCTTTCACTTCGAACCATAAGGTATAACTCTATTTCTACTTTCAAGGACGAAAGTTCTTTAAAATTGGGGATGTTGTAACGACCCAAAACTAAATAAACATGCCCTAGGGGCAAATTAGTAAATTCACAAACCTTAAACCAATGTAACCCTAATATAAATTGATTTTAAAACCCTAACTTTTTGTGTTCAAAACCCAAGAGTTGAGGAGAAGGTGGAGGATGAGACAACAACTGTACAGATCTCAAAAAGACGTAATTTCTATTTTAAGTTCTATTGGTCTGAAGTTTTGGTGAAGAATGTACACAAAATAGAGGGGAGGTGGAGTAGCGTCACCGTCGCCGAAAAGGATGGCAACGAGTCGCGGCCACTGCTGGAGAAAGGCGGCAGCGGCATCACCGCCGCCGCCGCCGCCACCCATGGTGGGGCCTCCACTAGGATGCCACATGAGAGGAAGCACGAGAGAAGGGGCGGCTCACTGCCGCCCCCCCATCACACCCCGCCGCGGGGTTGGCCGGCGCTGGTGCGCCCCGATTTAAGAGAAGTGGGTGGGGGAGCGTTGCTCCCCCCATGGTCGCGTAATAGGGGTCATTTGACCCCTAGGCAACCATGGGTCAAACGCCCCCTGATCAACTAGGGGCTGGTTCGGCCCTGGACTGGGACCAGGGGCTGAACCGGCCCTGAACCCCAAAAAAATATTATTATATATAATGAAATAAAATAATTAATATACATATATATTTAGAACAAAATAAAAGCAAGTGAATGCTTTGGAACGGGACGCTTTCACGTCTTTGAGGGAGACCGATCAGGTCCCACCCCTCGACCCTCACATCGGGGACAGGGGATTCGCGAGACCCACAATAGTGGATCCCAACGACCAATTTATGAAATATTTAATTGGCCTTTAATGACAAATGTGACCACGAACTTACATTTATATCTATTACGTATATCTCTTACTGCAAAAGTTGAATTTCTTATACAATGTTACTCTAAATTGTTCAAATGCCTATGATTATGATACTTATATTGAAATTAATGCCATGCTACATATTTCCCGATTTTAAATGCATGCTAGTTTTATTTTGATTTATAGGTATTACTTGCATGTTTAATATTTGAGCGTAGTTCTTCTCTTATTGGGCTCCGTTGATTCTTTAGCTCACCCCACTTACAATACAGGTCCTTCTACGAGTGCGAACGATCTTGGCAAGGGGAAGGCCATTGCTTTAAGTCTCCTAGCTTTGTGAGAATTTTTCATGATTATTATATATATATATTTGTTTGATTTTCATAATAATAAATTGGGTTGTAACTCTAGGTAGTTTTACTTGGGGTAGAGTTGAACCCTCCTTATCCATTTTCGGATTATTATGGAAGTTTTGAGGTTGATTTGGAAACTTATTAAGATGATCTGACCGTTAGATATCTATAATGCTGATTTGGCGATTTCATGAATTTTAGTGTTGATTTCAATTCCGCATTTATTGTCTTATATGGTAGTATGTTGTTCCGCAGGTTGAATTAGGCGTGCCAAACCATTATTCGGGCCTTGTTCAGGTATCGGGTTGAGTAATGGTCTGGGCCGGGTGACCCGACCTTATTTCAGGTGAGGGTTGTTTCATTTAATAAGACTTAATGCAAGGTACATAAATCAAATAAATTATAAGCTTATAATTTGAACTAAATAATGAGGACCATAAGATGGACATCAAGATGATCATTATGTGTAATTCTAGGAGATGAGTAGGTTATTGGAGTTATCAAGTGGTGTGGGACAGCATGACATGAGACCACAAGATAATCCTTGAGATACGTATACACACTTGATCAAGACCAAAACTATATATAACAAGTGAGTGGGATTTTCATTTCCACTAACTCATTCACATGCAAAGATCAGAGAAAACCAAGGATTTGGAAGTCATTCAAGCTGAGAATTCAACATTTTGGAGGATAAAGCAAGTGATCCAACATAGGTAATCATCTTCCTCATCTCACACTCTTCAATGAACCCATTTTATGTGTATTTAGTAAATTTGAGTTGGATGGTTAGATCCCTAGTTTTTTATGGAAACTTAATGCATTATTGGTTTAATGATCATTTCTATTGAGGATTTATCACTAGTTTTGCATGAATCGGGATTTTTGTTGAATTTGGACAAACTAGTGAATGTTGGAATTTGAGGATTTTAACTTAATTGTTGTTCTAAGGTGAGTCTAACTGATTTTTTGAAGTCACTTTGGTATGGAGAGGATGTAAACCAAGTTAGGGTAGCTAATTGAGAGGGGAAGAACATAATTCTTGACTTGAGAATTCTATCACAAAAGGCAAATAGCGCCCTAACTAGGCTAGTTAGTGCCCTAATCGTTTAGGGTTTCCAACTATTTTTTAAAATGAAGAACTGTAGCGTGCTAACTTCACCTAGCGCGCTATGTGGACCCATTAGCGCGATAATGACAGATAAAATATGAATTTAAGGGTTGTTTTGGTGATTTTAAACTTAATACATATCTAAACACTTGTAAATAACCTAAACTTATAAAATTGGACTTCTGGTACTTAGTGGACCATAGCTCAGTGTCTGGGAGCTTGTCGGGTCGGATACGGGAGTCCGGGGAGGTCGGAGAACGTGTTAAGGTTTGTAAAACCCAACCGAAAAACTTTGAGTATTTGATTATGTTTTAAATTTCATTCCTATAATTTCCTTCCGATTTTACTATTCCATTATGCTACTTGGATGTGGGTTGAGGTTACTCCTCCAGATTCCCTGGTTGTGTGTTCATAATACACTTGACTTTAGTACGTTTGACCCGCCCTCAGTGAACGTTAACCTGAGCTTGCCTTTGGTGCACGTGTCGGTGATTCAGCGAATTTAGCCAGCACCGCAAGGGACCAAGTGTCGGCCAGTTGGGCGCGACCACAGGTGGAAACTTGGTGACCCGAAATATAGTCTAGTCCATCCGGAGCGAGCACACACATTTATTAACTTAGTTGTTATCTATTAATGCATTACAGTTGTCTGTCTTTACATTCCGCATGTTTACTTGACAATACTTCTTGCATTTCCTTACTTTATTTATGCGAATACTCAGAGGGGTTCCTTGGGATTTTACTTACTGGACTCATCATCTATCTTTTGTGATGATTGAGTGCAGATCCTAGTACCAATAGGGGGTAAAAGGATCCGAGGCGACTATATCTGATTGCTCGCCGTCGAGGACCTACTAGTACGTGCTTATTTTGATATTTTGTATTATTTTGGGTATTGGGGGACTTGAGATTAAAGGATACATGTATATATACCTTGTTTATGGTATTGTTGCTTATATACATAGTACTTTTTTGGGTTTTTCACAGTAGGATTTGCTCTTATGAATAATGTTTACCATGCTAAATTACTTATTCTAATTATATCAATTAAGGCTTCGTTAATTTATGTTAACTTGTAAGATACAACCCACTAGTATGGTTAGGCATTAGAATAAACCGCAAATTATTAAACTTAATAAAATTTTACATACTTAAAGAGAATAAGCTAATAAAATATGGATAATCCACTAATTAATTTGATAAAACACACATGGACACGAATTTCAAGACAAGAGGTGGACGGGTAGGTGACGGACACGTGTAGTTGGGTCTACCAAGCAAGGAGTACACGAAGACACATCACCCCGGGGGTGGCAGGCCGCACAATTCTTAACTCAAATCTCCTAGGATTTCATTTTAGTGCGAATCTCGAGGCAAGTCTATGACATCAATTTTTTCATCCAACTATAGGAATTTGTTATCAATTGATTCAATTAATTTAACTTAAGCAATTTTATACATATGTAGGCTATTTAGGGTCTTAAATTGGTGTACTACCACTTCCCCTAATATCCAATTACCCTACACCTAGTGTCTCGTGTCTCAACGCGCATCCCGAGGCACTAATCCTTGATGTACCCGATTATTATGACTTAGCCTAAAGTTTGATTATCTATTTTATGCCATATTCACATTTGTTCTATTCATTTTATTTAAGTTAGCATTATAAGACTTAGTGTACTCGTACTCACGTCGATACGCTTTACGAGGCATTTATCCATCACACAATCTCACACGGTATGGAAATATATATACATACATGCAATGAGTTATGAAATACATAATAATCAACATCGCAATTATGCAACCAACAGACAAAAATAACGATTTATGCCCAATTAGTCGTGTCCAGTCAAATCCCAAAAATTTTAAATCTGTAATTACGGTTAATCTAGGATTAAGGAAGCTTAATTATGGTTTTGGCCACAAGTCGGGAATTAAACATCGGTGAATTTGAGATTTATAATTAATTTTATTAATCTGTGATATTTGCCTAGTGTTGTGTATTATATATTATTTTATTTTGCAAAGTTCGGGTGATTGAGTAAATTTGAGATTCGCGGGGTTTTGTCTCAAGATATGTGTCAAGACGGGTGCCGAGATAGTCAAAATATTGACATAAATATTAGTTTCAAATTTCGCGATGAATAATTGAATTTAAATAAAAAATTTAAAATTTGGACCTTAAATGGACCTAACGAGCTGACGTGGGGATTTGGCGCGATTTGCGTGTAAGTCGGGATTGGAGGTGGTGTTAAATGAGACAAAGTTGTGTGAGATCTTGTTTCAAGTTTGGTATCGGTTGACAATAGTCGAGGTTGAGATTTGGTCCAAACTAGTGCAAGTTTGGATAAGTATGGCAAGAGGATAGGTCCATAAGGGTTCGTATGTCATGGACAAAGTTAAGATTTTTGGGGTTTGGGAGTGACCAAAACCAGTGTTATGGACATTTCATGAAGATGGATTGTTTTGTCGAGAGTTTTGTCCAATTTGGTGAAAATTCGGATAGAAAACGGGCACCGAAAGTCAAAACACGTCAAAATAGAGACTTTTGGAATTAATAAATAAAAAAAAAACAAACGGTGAGGGTTTAATATAAAGAAAGAAAAAAATTCAAAAATAAAAAAATCAATCGATTCCGACAACCCCGGTGCCGCATTAGGTTAGGGAGCTTCTCGGTTTATAAATAAATAAAGCTAAAAAAAATCAAAAATAAAAAAAATCAATCGATTCCGTAGGGTTTTGATATAAATTTTATATTCAATATTGGAATTTGCCCAATTTGGAATAAATTCGCCTTAGGTTAGCGAGCTAATGCTCGACATGGAGATGTTTTAATAGTTGATATTGATTATTGGTTTTAATCCAATTTTTGGAGAAGTTTTTTTTAGTTCAAGACATATAAAGTTGCCAAGTCGACAGGTCATATAGGAAAATTCTTAACTTCTATGTTAGTGATCCAATTTGGGTGTTCTTAGAGTCTATGGAAAGTAGGACATGAGTAATACAAGTTCCTTTAAGGTCATCATAACAAATATTGAGGTTTTCAAGGTTAAAAAGTTACCCCAAGTTTGCTAGTTGAAAGCTAGTTGAAATAGTTATATAAATTAATATTTTTGGAAACTGTTCTCAAGCTTACTTTGATCACGATTTTCATTGGGCTTCGTGATATCGTTTCACTTGAAGCTTGAACCATAATATAATTGGATATGCAGGGAAGCTATTGGAACAATTTTCAAGGTGATCCGACGCTCCGGGAACCTTGAAAATTAAGCTTGAAGTTGGATGTTTGTAAGGTTATGTAAATCCCATGATAACCTTTACATTTTATGATTATATTTCGTATAAATTGCATTGATCCTTGAATTGCATTTTTTTTGTACAAGCATACAATGTTTGGGAGGGTAAGGTGTTACGAGTCTCCTTCTAATGTCTATATCGGGGTAATTGAACAATATATCATGATTGAGGGGCTGGAGTCACCAATACTTTGCATCACATGGTTATCATGAGATCACGTTGAATCAGATCATACTCCCATAGTCTAGAGGAATGAGACTCGTTTGGTTATTCTCCCTGTACACGAGTCCTTATTACTGTTTACTTACCACTTTCGGAGACCGGTCATCTGATTGTGGTCGGATAACAGAAATGGGATGGATTCACGGTTGTATTTAAATTCCTTGGATTATATTGTTCGTTCAAATTCTTTGGATTATTATGCATTTGATTATTACAAGTTCCTGAATAGTGTGGGATTTACTTATCTAACATTATCGAATTTTTATAATTGGATAATGAAAGGTTTTAGCGACGACGAAGGAATGGAAAAGTTTTCCGATTATTAATGATTTGCTCAATTTCTTTCTCTTTATGTTTGTATTACTTTTGAATATAAAATATTGTATAAATGGGTTTTTGGGTTCTTGTGAGGTTATGATATCTTTTAAAAGTGTTGAAATGGTTTTGAGAAGAATTGGAATTGTTTTAATAGTTTTAGGATGGATTGAAATGCCGAGAAGTTAAGGTATTAATGATTTAATAATGTTGAAAGTCTAAGATAGGTTTGAATGAATGAATAATCAGTATTAATGTGATATATTTTGTTATGAGGTGGATTGTGAGTCTTTCGGAATTTCCACCAAGCTGAGCAGGTTTGTTAAAGATTTATGAAGCCGGGATTTCGGTGTAGGCTTAGAAATAGAGGAGATGCTAACGAAAAAATTGTTATGAATATTTAAGGATTATATAAATAATCTTTACTAATTTCGAGGTACAAGATTAGTTTTAGAATCCCTTTATGGTTGATTTAGAATCATATTTGATAATTACTCTGATAGATTTTTAATTATTTATTGAAGGTGAAGTTAAGGTTGCTAGGTTATTAGGATATTAAGGTAATCTAGGCTGGTCAGATGCCCTAACTAGGTAAATCCTGACATGTCCTTAGCCTATCAAATGCATCCAAGTGGGCTTGAGCTGGCCTTCCGAGTATGAGATCAAACGAAAATAACGACGTTAATAAATATTTGGCCGTTACAGTTGCGACAAAGGGCAAGCGGTTGGCTGACTTCATGGCATTTATGACGGCACGCATTACCGCACTTATACAGGCCGCCGCCACCGCTATTACTTCTACTATAGTACTTATGGCGCTTGAAACTTATATTATTACTACTAACAACATGTGGCGTGGACTTATGCAATCACTACTCAAAGATAGCACTTGACGGAGCTCCTCACGATGATATAAGCACACTTGGCTTCACCAGCTCTGATAGAGAATAATAGGAAGAGAAAGATAGATTAAGGATGGAATAGAATGAATGAGTGATCCAGGTGACAAGTCAATAAATTAGACATGTTTATAGTGTAATTTAGGTTAATTTTATATATAAATGATGATATTGCACTAGGTTTTCTCTTGTTTTTGTGATTTCAGGATTTAATTGGAAAAATGAAGAAATGAAAGAAAAAAAGGAAGAAGAGGAAAATAGTCAACTATAAAAGTGGTCCAGCGATTAGCCAATGATACAAGAATATACTAGGAATCACCACCTAAATTGGTAGCAGAGAAGAGACAGAGAATCATCAGCGAATTGGAAATTATACTAGAAATCGCTAGCTGAATCGGTAGAGCACAGAGACCAATTTCTAGTGGTTAACTCAGCAATTTGGGAACAAAATTAAATCGCTAACAAATTGCCGAGGTTGGTTATGAGGTTTTTAGATTACTATGAAGGATTTGGTTTTATCTATGATGTGTATAACTTAGGAGACTATAAATAGGACCCTAAGGCTTCGAAATCAAGCTATGCTACCTCTCCCTCAATCTCTATTAGTCTTTTATTAGTAATAAGTTTATTTATGCTTGAAGCTACATTAGAGCTTTGATTTATTTCATTAAGAGGTATTTATTTAATTATGTTTTCAATTATATTATTGTGCTATTTATCTCTAGCATGAATGGGTAGTTTATTAATCTAAACAAACCTTAGACATGTATATACTTTGAATTACTATATAATTATAATTAAGGAATCATGTACTTAATGCTTTAAGTCTAATCATACACAACAATCACGGTTTTAATAAGTTGTTTTTGCGTATTACAATTAATGATGATTGATATTGCATGCATAGTTGCAAATATGTATTGTGATATTTGTAAGTAAATATATGTCTATTATTGTTGATAACAATTATAGAAGCAGTAACTAAGATTAATCTATGTGACGGCCCAAGCGCCCTCAAGCCTCATGGTACCGCCAAGACTATCCAGAAGCGCCCATAGGACCTCTTGGATATTTCCCCCTCCCACAACTCGAACTCGCGCCCCCAGGGTACAAGTACGCCGATTCAACGAGTTGTGTACCACCGAGCCAAGACAGCTCGGTGGTACACAACTCGTTGAATCGCGTACTTTACCCCAGGGCGCGGTTCGAGATGGGAGGGGGAAATATCCAAGAGGTCCTATGGGCGTTTCGGATAGTCTTGGCGTACCATGAGGCTTGAGGGCGTTTCGGGTCGTCACAAAAAGAGGCACCTTTTTGTTGGGATACACGACCCGCCCTCGAGCCCGCCGAGTCCCCGATGTATGAGAAACTGCCCGAAGGACCTCGTCATACATCCCTCACCTCCCACGGTTCGAACCTACGCCATCGAGGGATAACAGCGTAGGTTCATGGAGCCGTGTACCAATTGAGCCACTGTTCATTGGTCCTGTTACATACACTCTGGGGGTCTCGGGCGTTGTAACCGTGTGCCCCAAAATAAGGTGCCTCTTTTTGTGACGGCCCAGAGCGCCTCAAGCCTCATGGTACGCCAAGACTATCCAGAAGCGCCCATGGGACCTCTTGGATATTTTCCCCCTCCCATGACTCGAACCGCGCCCCAGGGTACAAGTACGGCGATTCAACGAGTTGTGTACCACCGAGCCAAGACGGCTCGGTGGTACACAACTCGTTGAATCGCGTACTTGTACCCTAGGGGCGCGGTTCGAGTCGTGGGAGGGGGAAATATCCAAGAGGTCCTATGGGCGTTTTCGGATAGTCTTGGCGCACTACCATGAGGCTTGAGGGCGCTTCAGGGGTCGTCACAATCTATATGGCCATATTACCCGAGTGGATGTTCTAGGTGATAGTGTTCTAATTTATTTATTGATTAGCATATTCTGATTAATAATTGGTTTAGATTAGGCATGATTTTTCATTAAGTGTTAATGATATCGTAATTATTTTTTTTTTTGCGTTTTATCCAATAGGTAGATTTACAAGGATATGGCTATTTTCCATTGAATATAAGAAAATCGATGATTTGCTAAAGGCTATCGACATATTATGAATTAGGATTTAATGATTCCAAGATTCTTTGTGATATGATTATAACTATGTTATGAAGTGATGCTATGTTTTAGTGTGTGAATGCAATCCAAGTATATTACATTTTTTAGTGGGGGTTTGTTTAGATGTTTGTTTAGATATTTATATTATTTTGAATTTGAATATTGTTTAATTAATTTTATGTTGAATTGTTTGAATTAGTTTAGTTTATTTGGTTAATTAAGTTAGTAGTTATAGTTTTTAGTTATTTAGTATTTTAATTCTCGTTTAATTAGATTAATTAAACTAAGAATAATAAGAAGAAAAAAATGCTTTCTTTAGAATTTTGCAAAATCACTATGGAAACAATATCACATTTACCACTACTACAAATAATAGAAAAATACGATAAACTATTGTGCACGCTCGACACGTGTCAATTTTTGGCGCCGATGCCGAGGATTTTTAAATAATTTCTTAAGATTTTAAACGTTGCATGGTCTACACACATCATCGATCAAATTCTACAAGATCTTTACATCCATTTGATCTTGAAATAAATAGAACTTTTAATCGAAGTCTAAGACAACAACTTAAAGAAAATTTAGCTAATAGGATGGAAGATAACAACA
Source organism: Stephania cephalantha (assembly GCA_039657325.1). Taxonomy (NCBI): domain Eukaryota; kingdom Viridiplantae; phylum Streptophyta; class Magnoliopsida; order Ranunculales; family Menispermaceae; genus Stephania; species Stephania cephalantha. The sequence continues at coordinate 5,951,457 of CM077579.1, forward strand.
ATAATAATAATGACAATGTCATTAATAATAATATTGATAATAGAGTTATCAATAATAATAACAACAATAATCGAGAACTTACTTTTAGACAAGCAAATCAAAATGTTACCGCATATGAGCCTATATGCATAGCATACCCCAATGGATTTCTTGAATTTTAACTTATATCTGGATTTTTTAGTGTCTTACCTAACTTCTATGGTGAAGACAATGAAGACCAACAAAAATTCATGAAGGAGTATCAACGTAAAGTTAACGGGATGAAATCGAAAGAAAGTACCTTAGAACAAGTCAAACTTAAGCTTTTCCTTTTGCATTAAGAGATCAAGCACAAGATTGGTTGTTCTATCTTCCCCAAGATTCAATATCTACCTGGACTCAAATGTTAGAAGCTTTCTTAGATGAATAAATGCCTACTAGAAAAACTAGTTCCTATAGAAAGCAAATCACAGTTGCAAAGACAAAAGATGATGAAATTTTTAATGAATTCAGGGATAGATTCCTAAGATTAATTTTTTCTTGTCCAAAATAGGAATATACTTAAATAACATTATTAGAATATTTTTTATGAAGGACTCAATCACTTTGAACAAAGGTTATTAGACACAGTATGTGGTAGATCTTTATTTAAAACAATACCTACTTTAGCTAAGGAAATAATTAATAAAATGGCAAAACAATCTAAATAATATGGTGAAAAGATTGAATTCTCAAAAAAAAACTTTATAAAGTTGATAATAGAAGAAATAATACGTCTAATGATAAAATTGATGAATTATCTAATATGGTTAAGTTGTTAATTAATGGTAGATCTAATTAATTTAAAGCCTGCGGATTCTGTAATGAGGTTACACATCCTACGAATGCGTGTCCTACTCTACATGAAGAAAATACTGAAGAGGTTAATGCAATGATGAACCAATTTTTGGCCCATCCAAGAAATTAATATAATAACAATACTTATTATCTGGAAGACCACAGCCAAATCTAAGTTATGGTCCTCAACAAAATGCTCAATCAACGAATCCGAATTTAGAGCAAATCTTGCATAATTTTATGAATCAAAGTCATCAAAACTTTACATGAATTTCTCAAAATCAGATTAAGACTGATACTACTATTAATGAACTCAAAAATTAGTTAAGTCAAATGAATTTACAAATAAATAGGTTAAGTACTTAATAGAGTAATCAAGTTAAAGCTCCTACTCAAACTCGCTCTGCTCCTACTAATCAAGCACAAGTTAATGCGTTATTCAGTGATGAGAAAGACACAACTATAACTGAAAAAATACTTAACAAGGTAATAAAAAAACACACAAAACTATTGAAGAGGAAGAAGAAGAAATGATGGCTAATGTCATTCATACTAGGGAATGGATGGCTGAACAATTGAAATATACACATTTTCTTGAAAGACTATACCCATAGTATTTAGCCAAAGTTGAAGCATATGAAAAATCTTTATAAAAGTCTAAAATAATTGTTAAGGATGAAAATGATAAGATTTCTGACAACTTGAATGAAGATATATATTCATATTCTACTGTTCCACAACTATTAGCTGATGCTAGGGAGGAAGAAAACAATGAACATGTTCTTGAAGCATTTAGGAAAATAGAAATCAATAAACCATTGATGGAAACAATTTTGCAATTTTCTAATTATGATGAAGTTTTGAAAGAATTCTTTGAATCTAAGGATAAATTTTTAGAAAAATCTAAAGAAAACTTAGGACAAAAGGTGTCTATTTTAATTAAAGAAAATACTGTGAAATGTTCGATCTAGGAAGATTTGGAATTCCTATTACATTAGGAACTTCTTTTATAGATTTTGCTATTTGTGATCTTGGAGCATCAATCAATATTATGTCACTTAAAACTATATGAGTCATTGAAAATAGGTTCATTGACTAATACACCTATTAATTTTACTTTAGCTGACAATACAGTTATTAAATCTCATGGTTTACTAGAAGATGTCTTAGTAAAAGTAAATGAATTAGTATTTCCTGCTGACTTCTATGTCATGGAAATGGGAGACTCAGTATCATCTTAATATATGTCTATACTTTTAAGAAGATCATTTCTTAAAATAGCTAAAACAATGCTAGATATCTTTGAAGGTATAATGACAATGGAATTTGAAAACAAAATTGTCACTTTTCATTTTAATGATGAAGATGTCTATGATAATTTTGATGAATCTAATAATGAACAAACTAATGGAAATGAATCTTCAGAATTAGATCATCATAAAGCTGAAGTATATGTTACTAATACAATAACAATGGAAGACAAAAAATTTATGACAAAGAATGAGCGAGTTGAAGATACTTCAAATCAAAAGATAATAACTAAAGAATTGAGGGCTAAGCAAACGAACAATGTTGAGAATAATGATCTTAAAATGGAAGAGTTTAAAGCTACAATGAATAAGAAGAAGAAAAAGAAGAATCTAGCAATTGTCAAGCTCGATGATCCAGAGATATATATATAAACATAAAAGTCAAATAGGCTTAGTATTTTAAATTTAATTTTGATACAGGTTCTAAAGCAAACCGCAAGCCAATTCACTTCTTTTTTTACACTCAACTAGAGTTGGATGTACTTTCTTCTGAAAAATTTATTCTATTAGACGGTTATTCAATGAAACCAATAGAAGTGGTTACTAATGTACCAGCTCAAATTGACAAGTACATTATTCTCACAGACTTTTTAGTTGTGCCACACTTCATCAATGAAGATCCTCTAATAATCTTAGGATGACTTTTCTTAGCCACTTCGCAAGCTGTCATAAATACTATAATCAAGACAATCACTTTTAGGGTGCATTGGTCAAGCAATCACTTTCCGGAATGGCACTAGAGTTGACAATCCTACATTTAAGTTTATAGAACTAGTTTATAATTGTGTAGTTTAGTCGAGCCAATGACGGTAAACAAAAGTGCTCTATGGGAGGCAGTCCATACTGTATCTTTACTTTTAGTTTTAGTACTGGGATTAGTTAGGTGTTTTTATATTCTCTCAACTTTTGACTCATATAAAAAGAATATTTTAGGAATTTTATTCCAGAATAATTTCATGCAAGGGGGTTGATTGAGCCAATTTCTTTTCGTATTATATTGTCTTTATGCATTAGTTATTTTGTTAGTTGGTTATTTATAGTAATGAAATTATTTTTTAGTACAAATCATAGTCGAATTTTGATAATTTTAAGTAATTCTACCTTTTATTGGATATATATGTGATAAATATATGGAAAAATCAATTAAATTGAAAAAGCAGTTAAAATAGGCTAGCAATTTCCCAGCAATTCTAGTTTGTACTAGAAATCGCTAAGGAAATCGGTTGCAGAATTGTGAAATCCGAGAATTTCTTGAACTTGATTAGATGACTAATTAAGTGATTTATAGATTTTTAATTGGAAATTAAGTATCTGAGGTGAGACCCATGCATTTCAGACTAGAGATCATAGGTTTGAATATTGTTTTTGTATGTCGCGTGCATAGTGGATGCAATATACTCTATTCAAAATTAAATAGGGCTCAATTGATGTTTAAACGCGTTATCCATGAATTTTGGAGTACGTTGGTATTTTTTCCATTTTTGGCGAAATTGGGGTATTTTTCGTGGCTATGTTGAGCTTAAAATATATGAGATAAACATGAAAAATTTTAAAATAAAATTGCAAAATGACCAAAATGGCAGTTGGAGGAGTAAATAAATGGATATAAATTCGAGAGTATTTTGGTAGTTGAACCCTAAATAATTTGGTTCCATTTCGACTAACAGTGTTTTCCATTTCCCCCAAACCCATCGATCCCTACTACTTTGTCGAGCTCCCTCTCTTAACACGTCGATCAAGTTTCTCACCTCCCTCTCGATTTTGTCATACATCTCTCTCGACTCTCTCAGTCTCTTGGGCCCACTCTCTCTCTATAGTTTTTTCTCTTCATATTATATATATATATATATCGGCCAGTAAAAGGTGAGGTTGTTGGGAATGATGGAGAGCAGGGAGGAATTGAATCTCAAATGAGGTGAGTATTTGGATTCGATTTTGTTGTTGAACTAGATGATTCTTGGTTGTCAAATTTTTTATTGTTGAATTGTTGGATTTTGGGAAGAGAGGTTGATGATGATGAGAGGGGAAGACAATAGTTGTTGATGTGAGGTTGTGTTGTGTTGTTTTTTTTATTTTAGAGAATTGGTAATAGATGGGATGATATTGGGACTGCTATTGTTGGGGAAAGTTTTTTTATGCTTTGTAAGGGCATGGACATGCCCTATAGAGCAGGGCATAACCCTGCCAAGTGCAAGTAAGGTCTGAGCATTGCTCAGGCCAACTCATAAAACAACTCAAGGATCAAGTGTTAGGCGAGGACGAGACTCAACTTGGTCGACGCCATAGCACTCGGAGGAAAGAAAATTCAAAGAAAATTGCGAATTTAAATTTATTTGAAATGTTGGAATGGTCTATATTTGCAAATTATGTCCAAATGGAAACTCTTTGAAATTTCTAATTAAATTTTAGAATAGGTTGCCTAAACTTATTAAATGAGTGAAAATTCCAATTTGGACTTCCATTTGGTTACAAATTCCAATTTGAAATGGATTGATGATATATGAGTTCAAATTGTTAATCAAATGAACCAAATTGAAACCTTAATGGAAGTTCAAAACATGGTGTGGTGGTTTGGTGATTTAGTTGGTTTGAAATGTTGTTTTTCGTTTGAATGAAGTTCAAAATTTGTTTTCTAAATTTTGATAATTGTGGATTGATGGTTTCTAATCAAGATTTGGAATAACTATGGTCTAGACTCGTCAATTTGGGAATGCATTATAAGTCTATGTAAATAAAGGAGTTACATGGTTTAATTGGATTATATGTTTAATTCATGAAGTGTATGTGGTTTTGTGATCCAATTAAGTTGAATAACCTTGTATTTTGTTGAGATTAGTCAAATTAAGACAAGTATCTAAATCGAAAGTTCAAAATAGAATAGCCTACACTTGCAAATTGAGTTTAAATGTTAATTTGGTAATTCATAGGCAAGTTGTAGGTTATTGTGAAGTTAAATAGGTGGTTAAGATTCTATTTGGGATTTAATAAATAGTTTAGAACCTATTTAGAGGTTCAAAAACATGGAAAAGAGGTGTGATGGTACTTTCGGAGACTTTAAATAGTCAATAAAGGTTATTAAGGGATTTTAATCCCATTGTAAGTTGAAATGTGACTTTGAAGTATTAAAATAGAGTTTTAACTATAAAATGTGTATTTTATGATTTAATTGGACTTACAGAAGTACGTGAAAGCCGGGGAACGTTGAGTGAGTCTTCATAACCAACTTTGAGTTGCTCGAATTGTAAGTAAACCTTACAGTGGTCTTTACTATTTATGGAACTTTATCTTTGTACCTGCATTTGTGATTAGTCAACATGCATTTCACATCATTCTTGGTCATGCATTCATATCATTTTGGACGATGGCTTGTTAGTGCTACGGCTCTCGAGTGGGACTCGGAGCTAGGTTTCATGACCCATTGGACTGGAAGACGAAAGACCCAAGGCACGCAAATTTTTCGGGAGGGCCTGCATTAGATTTTATTACTTATTTTGTGTTCATTATTGGGTCGCCAACCTGTTTATGAACCTTGAATAGTAATAAAAGGGTTTCATGTTGTTATATAAATTTCTTGTTATTTGAAAATGCAATTACATGTCATCATGTATTCGAACTAATATTTGCAGGAATACAAAGTAGTGTAGGAGTTTACTTACCTGACACCATAGAATTGTTTTTGATGATGTTAGGTTCTTGGTGAAGACAGGAAAGAACAAACAATACCTAACGATCTTTGGTTAATGTGTTCAAGTTTTAAAGTTTAGATTCTTGTTGTATATTGTTCTTATATTATTGTTTTAGGTTTCGAGATGAGTGTAGGTGATGAAACATCGTTAAATAGGTCATGAGAGTCTCCTAAATTTATCTAAGAGCAAGTTTAGAGGTTTATGTTTAATTTTAGTATATTTTAGGATTGTAAAACTATAAATAAGGTATTGGAGACCTTAAGTTAGTTTAAGTTATTAAATTGATATATATTGTGAACTGCAGGGAGTTGTGAGTCCTTCTAGGCTTCTCCCCATTATGATGTCTATTAGGTGGATTTTCCGCTGGCCACTTTTAGGGGAGAATTAAACTAAAAATTATTTTGAGGTTAAGTTAATTGAATAGATTAGGTGCCTAATAATGGGAAATTAGGCTAAGTCAGGGCCTAGTGAGATGGGCCTTAACAAACTTGGTATCAGAGCTATGATTAAGCTTAACTTAGGAAATGTAAGAAATGATATTAAAGTTGAGTTCAAGATTGAGTCAATCTGGAAGTTGGGTTAATGCTCTTGGATTATATTAAGTTGCATGAACTTAAGTGATGGTCTTAAGGAACAAGGTTCATTAATGAGGTCGCAATTAGTTGGGAAGTGACTGTGAGCTGGGAATATTTTGTTATTGTGTTATGGTTTTAATGTAATTATATATATTATCGCAGATATACGAGAAGAAGTTTATTCGCATTGTTTGTTCTATACTTATCTCGTGAGATACAACGAGTAAGATTAAGTACATACAATTAAAAATATAATAGACTTATGAAACGAAGATGAGCGTAAATAGATATGAAATAGACTTGTGAAGTCCAAATTCACAAAGGTGATGTAAGTAGTTTGGTACAAATATAACTGATGAAAGTTATCAGTTATGAAACCAATAGGAAATTGGTTGAACAAGAAGTCTAAATAATTTAGGAACATAAGTATTGAACATAGATTTCTTGGAAATCGAAAGTATTGAACTATTACAGTTATAAAATGCTAGAAAAGTGTCAAAATGGACTTAAATTAAGTCTCAAACGATTGAAAATTATTTGGAAAACGTAAAAATGAAATTGAGACTTTTGGGAAGCACAAGATATGGATGTTTAGGGTTTTAGAATAAAGTTAGTACTTGTTGAACTAATAACTAGGGATGACCAATTCTATATAGTATTAGTTTAATTCCTACCCAATTAAAGGTTGCTTCCAAAAGTAGTCTTAACAAGGAAAAAGGAGACACGTGGCTCCTAAAATAGAAATTGATTGGACAAATTGAATCTTGACTTGGAAATCATAATTAAATTATCATATGATCAGTCAAGTTGTCTAAGTCAGGTTTTGCTAAAATAAAATACTTTAAAGCAAAGTATTGTCTCTTTTTCGATAAAAAACACAAAGTGAAATGTGGAATAGAACCATGATTGAAAACAATCTAATGACTTCTAAAAAGAAGTACTAAATTTTTTTGATTCTTTATTACTCAAGTTACTTATTCATAAGCGACGTTGAGTATAGTGGTTCTATGAGTCGAATAAAAAAATGACAAAACAAATAGAAATATACAAGTTAGAAGTAATATTTATTAACACAGGATTAAGTATTGTTATCAAATAAAGATCGTCAAAAATACTAACTCGAAAATGAAAAGTGTAGTGATAAAATCAACGTGTAAGAAGTTAAGGTATTGGGGAAGTTATCTAATAATAGCTTGGATTAGCTATTAAACATCAACACAAGTGATTGTGTTTTAAAACTCAAAGTACCCTTTAGTCACTTCTAACCAAATTCAGTTATGATGCCTATCACTAAGACTTAAAAATATAACAAATGAAGAGAAAGACGTACTGATTAAGAATCAGTAAGTGATTTTTAAAGGAAGACAGTATGAACTTCTATATTCTGAGAATTTTCATTGATATGACTTAAATAATAACCTTCTTTAAGAGTTTGATTAGTCGTTAAGTTAATCAGATTTTGAAAATTTTAATTCATCTATATTTTCAGTTGAACAACAATGAACAAGTAAAATTATCAAAAAGTGAATTAATGATCAGTAAGATACTTTGATATCTTACATAATCTATCGAAAAGTTGGAAAAATCTAAGACAAATGGAAACAACTTAAGACTATAACAAACAATAAAACTATTTGAGTCACGAAGTTTCTCTATTTTGAATAAAGGTTAGGCAAGAAAGACTTCAATTGATTGAATGATCATAAGAAGTCATATCATCCTTAGCTAAGTTTTTGAAAAGAGAAAAGATATAAATTATCTTCCTAAGTCAAGATTAAGGAGTTGTAAGTGGCCTAGTTGTTGAGCGAAAGTCGTGGTAAGTTTGTAAAAGGACTAAGAACAAGATCAATGTGAGAATAGTTAAGATTAACAAAAAACTGAACGGAATAGAGTATGTGTTTAAAATAAAATGACACGTAGAGATGACTTGTGACAGCTGGAAGTGACATGTATGGACTCCTTTAGTCAAGGTAAGGCACTAGAGTAGTTGTGCATAACTAAAAGTTCAAGTAACTCCATTTCATAATCATGATTTTTCACGGCGTAAAAGATCGTGACATCCACCATCTTTGAATAAACCAATGAATTGTAAGGTTAGGAATAAAAGAGTCTATGAAGTTTTGTTGGAGTCAATTGGAAGCTTAAGTATAGGCAAATAAATGGTTAAGAAATTCTCACATATGTATAAAGATGAAGATTTCAGGTGAACGGGTCCCGAAAAGGGTTAGGATGTCAAACTATAAGTTTAATAGAAATTAATATATCTTCACAAGGATCTTACGAGAAATCAAACTCCAAATGTTGAAAGTTTTGAACCAAAGACAACTAATATCAATGAATATGTTGTACATTTGGTTCAATTGTATTGCTACACCACATGATTAGTTAGTGGTGAAGTTTAAAGCACTAGTTATTGTAAATTGGAGTTAATGTAAGATACATGAAATGACGATGAAGATACAAATGAAAATGAAAAGAGAAGCACAACTTACAGCTATGTTAGTCAAGTAGTATCCATATTGATTTGAAAATATTGAATAGAGGACAACACATTTGACTTGATATGTTGAAATAATCGAATATTCTTCCATTGTATTGAGTAGAGGCAAAAAGAGATATCGCATTTATAACTTGTATGAGATACAAGTTAAAAATTATACTATAAGAGTATAATCATCAAATATGTTGATATCTTTGTTTAGAAATGTATGTCTACCCAACTTAAGAATAACTGTCTCTATTCAAGTAATGAAAGAAGTTGGTGAATAGTAAGTAATTAAGACATGAGATTATGATAAATCTCAGTAATTAAATGAAATGAGGTTCTTTGTGAACTCATGAAAAAGAATGATTTGATGAAGTTAGAAAATGTGTTAATTTTCTAACCAGTCAAATGGAAAAGTTAAGTGTATTGGCTAACAAGTTGAAAGTGTAATTCCTTTCTAGTCCATAATATAAATAATATTTTGAGTAGACTTGTAGAGAATGAGTGAGAGTTGCACAATGTGTCAGGTTTCATTTTCTGATCGGATTGAGATTGGGATCTCTTGCCATGGGATGACATATGTAATTAGAGATCTATAGTCATAGGATGACTTATGTAATTCAAGGTTTCGTTGAGAAACGCAGGAATGAAGTTGGATTAGATAGACACACAACTCTACTTTGTATATAATGTCGTGCTCAAGTATTTTTGCTTCACTATGTAATTTTAGACTAATGATAGTATAAGAATTGATCGATTGACGAAATGATGATTAGTGATGAGAAAGTAAATTGGGATGTGTACCAGAATTTGGTGGATATAAAAAAAATTAACAACAATTTGTAGAATTGTTATTAGTCATGAGTGAGTGTCATATAAGGAGCAAGATAGGTTAGATCTTACTAAGTATTAATGTTTGAATGGGATTCAAGGCATGAAATATGAAGTATAGTAAGGTTATCAGGTATTTCACAAATTTGATTATTTAACTCGTCAGAAATTCACAAATTGCCAGGATAAGAAAAGTAACGGAGAAAATGTTTCATTAAACAAAGAATTTTGAGATGAAAAGTTGAAATATTTATAATCTCTATCACTGAATTGTTGAATACAACGAAAGTGATGGGTCCATTTAAGGGTTGCACTTCGAAAAAGTTACTACATGTAGGGATTAAAAGAGTTATATATGAAGGTTCAATTTATCATATCTCTTTTGGTTCAGTTAACATGTATGTTTAAATTTCAAGGATGAAATTTTTAATTAGTTAGGAATAATTGTGAAATCTGAGAATTTCTTCAACTTGATTAGAGGACTAATTAAGTGATTTACAGATTTTAATTGGAAATTAAGTAACTGATATGGGACCCATGCATTTCGGACCGTAGATCATATGTTTAAATATTAGTTTTATGTGTCGTGTGCATAGTGGATGTAATATACTCTATTTGATGCGAAATAGGGCTCAATTGATGTTTAAACATGTTGTCCGCGAATTTTGGAGTGCATTGGTATTTTTGCCATTTTTGGCGAAATTGGGGTATTTTTTGGGGTTAAGCTTAGCTTAAAATATATGATATAAACATGAAAATTTAAAAACAAATGCAAAATGACCAAAAGGGCAGTTGGAGTAGTGAATAAATTAATGTAAATTGGGGGTATCTCGGTAGTTGAACCCTTAAATAATTTGGTTCAAATGTGAAAATGATAATGGGTTTTGGGACTCCCCATTTCGACCAACAGTGTTTTCCATCTTCTCTAAACCTATCAATCCCTATTTCTTTGTTGAGCTCCCTCTCTCAACATGTCGATCAAGCCTCTCACCCCCTTCTCGATTTCTCATACATCTCTATTGACTCTCTCTGTCTCTTAAACCCACTCTCTCACGATAGTCTATTCTCTCTTCATCTCTTTCTCAAGTAGTGAAGGGTGAGGCCGTTGGGAACGATGGAAAGCAAGGAGGAATCGAATATCAGATGAAGTGAGTATTTGGATTCGATTTTGTTGTTGAACTAGATGATTCATGGTTGTCAATTTTTTATTATTGAATTGTTGGATTTTGGGAAGAGAGGTTGATGATGATGAGAGGGGAAGATAGTAGTTGTTGTTGTGAGGTTTTATTGTGTTGTTGTGGTTTGATTTTAGAGAATTGGTAGTAGATGGGATGATATTGTGGTTTGCAAATTATGTCCAAATGGAAACTCATTGAAGTTTCTAATTAAAGTTTAAAATAGGTTGCCTAAACTTATTAAATGAGTGAAAATTCCAAATTCGACTTCAATTTGGTTACAAATTCCAATTTGAAATTCATAGATGATATGTGAGTTCAAATTGTTAATCAAATGAACCAAATTGAGACCTTAATTGAAGTTCAAAACATGGTGTGGTGGCTTGGTGATTTAATTGGTCCGAAATGTTGTTTTTCTTATGAATCAAGTTCAAAAATAATTTTCTAAATTTGATACTTATGGATTGGTGGTTTCAATCAAGATTTGAAATAACCATGTGTGACATTCGAGAATTTTATAAACTTGATTAGGAGGCAAATAAAGTATTTTCGGATTTAATTTGAGATTTAGGTATCCGAGGTAGGACCCACGCGTTACGAGATCGGAGATCATAAATTCAATATTATTTTTATGTGTTGTGCGCCTATTTGATGTATTATACACTATTTCGACGTGAAATAGGGTCAAGTTGAAGTGTATACGCGGTTTCGTGAGTTTTAGAGTGCATTGGGAATACTTCTCAATTTTTGGTGAAATTTGGGTATTTTTTGGAATTTAATTTGGACTTATATTGAAGAGATAATCACAAAATTAAATAAAATAATTAATGAATTGGTAGGTTCCTAGTGACACACAAGGTCGAGGGTGACACGTTTGGAACGTACAATAGTGTGCACGCCCGAGGGTGGTCGTTGGTGCGCGTGGCGAATTTATAGCCATGAGAATACATAAGTGTATATGTATACTTATATATTTATAAATTATGTATAGATATATATAAATGAATCCTATAGTTTAATTCAAATTAATAAATATACATTAAATTTGCCTCGGGAAACGCATATTGGAGCATCGAGAAAGGAAATGGTTGACCGTTTCTATTGATGATATATGTCCATGCCTCGAGATACATGTAACCGCATCTCAAGAAAAATCAAGTGGTGGATAGAAATGATTGTATGATTTATTATTTGATCTACCTCGTGATACGTATATCAAGAAGATCAATATAATTAATTTTTTGTAAGTCGGTTATATAATAACGATCTTGCTTATAGCCACCAAGATCGACCTCGAGATATGCAACACGTATCTTGAGGAAGATTGACATATATAACGAGGATAGCAAATGGTTGTTAACCTTTAAATTTGCCTCGAGATTCTTGTGATATATTCTCAAGAAAATCTTATATATATCCAAACAAATCAACAGAATTGCCTAGTTTCAGTTGGACAGTGAAAGATCGATTGAAATAGAGACCCAAGAGAGATCAAACAAGGAATCGACGATGTAGGCGAAGATAAGGTGAGGTTTTGTTCGTTGTTGTTGGTTTTCGTTGTTAATTGATGTCCTTGTTGTTGCTGATGTTGGTCGTTATTGATGTTGTTGGTTGTAAATGGTGGTCAAAGATGGGAGGCTTGACCATCCGAGGAAAGAGACGACGGTTCGTCTCCCCTCCCCAAAACCATGCAATCCCAATTGCAGAGAATCCTAAGGATGAAGATGGGGTTTGATCACCAACCAAACCGAACCGGGTCCGATTCAAGGGTCAAATCGCAATTCATTAAAAAAAGAAAAAAATTCTAGAAATTAGGAAAAATAACTCAAAACTATTATTTAGACAAATTAAGTAGAAATTGTGGATTTTTAAAAAAATCAGGATTTTAGAATTTTCTCGAGGATTTATACCGGAGGTTTTTCTTGTAAAACGTGCTACGATACCTGAAAATACTTAAAATTTGAAAAATTGTTTTAAAGCCTAATCTATACTAATTTTTTATATCGAACCACGATTTAGAGTCGAGATTGGGATCCGGACATTTGAGGAGTTGATATGGAGGGATTCTAGGGTTTTCAAGTTGTAGAAGGACCAATAAATATATAATAAATTACATTTAAGCATAGAAAACGTAATTTTCGATGCTTAACAATAATTTTGAGTCAAAAATAAAATTCGGTCATCGAAGAATTTATTTTGGAAGTATTTTAGGAGTTTCGGGACGCGATTAGGTCAATTAAACTACAACTAATTGGAAAAATTATGAAATTGTTGTGGAATTTTACCGAGCTTATAAATTAATTGTAGGACCACAATCAAAACCCTCTGTGGACCAGCTTATCGACTTGGAGAGCAAGGGACGTCGGTATTGCATTTGTAAGATTAAGTAAATCTCATGGTAACATTTACATTGTATAAGTATTTCTCGAGTATAATTGCATGCACGCTTTATCGCTGCATATTTATTAATCATATATTCACAGCACGAGTGGAAGGAGGCCTTTGGGGCTCTCATTGTATTCATTAGCTATATGTGCGGTAGGATGAACAGCGTGGTGCTCTTTGATTGGAGTCACTAATCGTTATAAACACTTGTTTATGATGGGTTCTGATTCGGTCAGGATCATACTCCATGGATAGTCGAGGGCGTGGCTTCTGGAGGGACTTCTTCTCAAATGCATGAATCTTTATTACTATTTACCCACCACTTTTTGAAGATGTCATATGATTGTGGCCAGTCAATAGAAACGGGATAGATTGCATACTTGTATACTTATGATTCCTTTCAATATTGTTGTTCTTTTAAATTCTTAGAATACAAGTGCATTTGATTATGACAGGTGTACTGGATAGTGTGGGATATACTTATCTGACATTATCGAGTTTTTATAATTGGATAATGACAGGTTCTAACGGTGAAAAAGGAAAGGAAAAGCTTTCCGATTAATTGTGACTTGCTTAGTTCTTTTCACTTTGAATATGCATTGTTTTTATTATATTATATTGCATAAATGGGTTTTTGGGTTCGAGTATGATTAAGATCTCCTTTGGAATGGTTGGAACGATTTTGGGATGAATTACGATAATTTTTAGGTTAAAGTAATGTTTGTTTAAGGTTTTAAATACTTCAAATCAGGTTAGAATAAATATATAATTTTGTTAATGCAATATATATTGTTATGGGTGGATTGTGAGTCCTTCAGCATTTCCACCAAACTGAGCAGGTTTTGTTGAAAAATTTTGAAGGCCACGTATTTCGATGTAGGCTTAGAAACATAAGAAGTGCTATTGAAAAAATTTTACCAAATTTTGAGGATAGTTTAATTCATCTAAACGAACTTTGAGATTTAAGATTAACCTTAGAATCTAATGTGGCTCATAAAGTTTATAATTGATGATTACAAGATCTTAATCTTAATTATTTATTGACGGAGAGGTTAAGACTGCTAGATTATCAAGGATTAAGGTAATCTATACCGGTCAGCCCTAATTAGGTGAGGTCTGACAATGTTGGTATCAAGTCCCAGGTTTGGCTCAATTGAGGATAAACACTGGTTGGAAACCAAAGGGTAATTGAGTGAGATTAGTTGGGAAGTGACTGTGAAATGAGGGCATTTGAGTTATTATGTTATATTTATGTTGTATGTATGTATTATCGCTAGATATGCGATAAGAAGCTTATTCTCTTTGTCCGCTCGATACTTAACTCGTAAAATATGAGTAAGATTAGAAATGGATAATTAAAAAAATAATAGGCTTATGAAACAAAACTGAGCGTGAATGGATGTGAAATAGACTTGTGAAGTCCAAATTCACAAATTTGTTGTAAGCAGTTCGGGACCGATATAACTGATGAAAGTATCAATTATGAAACCAATAGGAAATTGGTTAAAAAGGAAATCTAAATGATTCATGTACGTAAGTACTGAACATGAATTCCTTTAAAATTGAAAGTATCGAACTATTGCAATTATAAAACGCTCAGGAAAATATTGGAAAAGACTTAAATTAAGTCTCAAGCGATTGAGAATCATTTGGAAAACGTAATATGAAATTGGGATTTTCGGGAAGCACAAGATATGAATATCTTGGATTTTAGAATAAAGTTTGTATCGGTTGCACGGTTAACTTGGGAAGATTATTTTTATAAAATATTGGTTTGATGTATAATCAACCGAGAGTTGCTTTCGAATGAGTCTCAAATGAAAAGAAAAAGGAGACATGAGTTCTCGAAAATGGAAATTGATTAGACAAGCTGAGTTTTGACTTAAAAATCACAATGAAATTGTGATTAGATCAATCAAGTTGTCTAAGTTGGTTTCTATGAAAATATAATACTTTGAAGCAAAGTATTCTCCTTTCCAAAATAAAACTCAAAGTGAAATTGGAATAGAACCATGATTTAAAACAATCAAACGACTTCTAAAAAGAAGTACTAAAAACTTTGATTATTTATTACTCAAGTTACTTATCCATAAGTGACGTTGAGTATAGTGGTTCTATGAATCGAATAAAGTACTGATAAAATGAATGAAAATACACAAGTTAGAATTAAGCTTTGTTAACACCAGATTAGGTGTTGTTATGAAACAAAGATCAACAAAAGACTTCTAACTTAAAAATGAAAAGTGTAGTGATAAGATCAACGTGTAAGAAGTTAAGGTATTAGGGAAGTGGTCTAATAATAGTATGGATTAGCTATTAAAAATCAACATAAGTGATTGTGTTTTGAGATTCAAAGTACCCAAAGTCACTTCTAAATCAAATCAAGTAATGATGTTTATCACTACGACTTAAAATATAATCAATGAAGAGATAGACATATTGATTGAGTATCGGTAAGTGAGTTGTATAGGACATCAGTATGAGCTCCTATATTGCGAGAATTTCTATTTATAGGATTTCAAGGATTGAAATAGCATCCCTTAAGATATTGATTAGTCATTAAGTTAATCAGAGTTTGGAAATTCAAGTTCTTCTATCTCTTTAGTTGAATAATAATGGAAAGGTGAATTCATCAAAAGTAATTTAATGAATAATAAGATACAAAAGTTATCCTACACAGTTTCTTGAAAAGTATTAAATTTCTTTTTGAGAAAAAGAAAAGTCGGAATATTTGAGACTAATG
This sequence comes from Stephania cephalantha, assembly GCA_039657325.1. NCBI lineage: Eukaryota > Viridiplantae > Streptophyta > Magnoliopsida > Ranunculales > Menispermaceae > Stephania > Stephania cephalantha. The sequence goes on from CM077579.1 coordinate 5,967,463, forward strand.
GAAATAACGTAAGACAATTAAAAATAGTTTAACTATTTGAGTCGCAAATTTTCTCTCTTTCGAATTAAGATTAGCTAAGGAATATTTCGATTCATTAAGTGAAAATAAGAAGTTGCACCGCCCCTAGCTATATTTTCGAAAAGAAAAATATGTAAATTACATTTCTAAGTTAAAATTAAGGAGTTGTAAGTGATTTATGTGTTGAACATAAGTTGTAATAAGTTTGTAAAGGGACTAAGAGCAAGATCAATATGAGAATAGCTAAGATTGACAAAAATTGAACAGAATAGACTCAATGTATAAAATAAAATGAGATGTTGAGATGACTTGTGACTATTGGAAGCGACACGGATGAACTCCTTTAATCAAGGTAAGGCACTGGAGTAGTTGTGCATAACTAAAAGTCTAAGTAACTTCGTTTCATAATCACAATTCATTTACAGCGTAGAAGATTGGTGTGACGCGTCTACCCATCTTTGAATAACCGAATGAATTGGTGACGGTGGCATAAAAGAGTCTATGAAGTTTCGTCGGAGTCAATTGGAGGCTGAAGTATAAGTAACTAAATAGTCAATATATTCTCATATTAGTATGAAAACGAAAATTTATGTCTAACGAGTCTCGATCAAATTAGAATATCAATTTATAAGTTTGATAAAACTTAATATATTTTCATAAGGATCTTACAAGGGTCAAACTCCAAATGTTGAAAGTTTTGAACCAAAGTAGAATACAACTAATATTAGTGAATGTATTGTACATTGGTTCAATTGTAGTGCTACACCACCTGATTAGACAGTGGTGAAATTTGAAGCATTAGTTATTGTAAATTGGAGATGTTGTAAGATGTTTGTATGTTGGTGAAGATATAAATGAAATGAAGAGAAATGGGTGACTTATAGCTCAGTTAGTTTTTATTATCTATATTGGTAGAGAATATTGAATAGAGAATAATATATCTAACTGGATATGTTGGAAGAATTGAGTATTCTTCCATTGTAATTAAGGGAAGTCATAAATGAATTGAGTAGAGTCATAGAGAAATATCATATTTATAACTTGTATGAGATACAAGTTCAAAGTTATACTATGAGATTATAATCATCAAATATGTTGATATTAGAAATGTATGTCTACTCAAGTTAAGGATAATTGTTTCTATTCAGGCAATGATGAAGTTGGTGAACAGTAAGTGATTAAGACGTGAGTTTGTGAGAGATCTCAGTAAAGTGAAAGGAATGAGGTTCTTGATGAACTCATCGTTAGAGAATGATTGGACGAAGTTAGAAAAGTTGATAATTTTCTAACCAATCAAAGAAGAAGCTAATTGAATTGGCTGACAAGTTGGAATTGGTAATTGCTTTCTAGCCCACAATCTAAATGATATTGTGAGTAGATACTTAGAGAATGAGTAAGAATTGCACGATGTGTCAGATTTCTATTTCAGATCGGATTGAAATTCAAGATCTCTTATCATGGGGTAGCAGATGTATTATGAGATCTATAGTCATGAGATGACTTGTGTAATTCCAAGTTTCTGTTAGGGAATGCTGGAATGGTGATGGATCAGATAGACACGTAACTTTACTTAGTATCAAATGTTGTGCTCAAATATTAATTGCATCAATATGTAATTTTAGACTGATGATAGTCTAAGACTTAATCGACCGACAATTCAAATAAAAAGGGATCATTAGTGATGAGAAAGTAGACTGGGATGTGTACCAGAGTTTGGGTGGATATGAAAGAATTATTAACGGTTTGTGGAATAGTATTCAGATTACAATGAGAGTTGTATTATGAAAATCTAGATAGGATAGGTCTTGCTATGTATTGATGCTTGAATGGGATTCAAGGTATGAAATAAGAAATGAAGTATGGTTATTGGATATTTAACAAAGTTGATTGTTTAACTCGTCAAAAATTCACAAATTGCCAGGATTGGCAAAGTGACAGAGATAACTTTTCATTAAGCCAAAATGTTAGAAAATGAAAAGTTAAAATGACTATGATCTTTACCACCAAGTTGTTGAATACAACGAAAGTGATTGGGTCCACTTAATGGTTCACATTGGAAATGGTTTTATAGGTTTGGATTGAAAGAGTTGTATATAAAAGATCATATTTTTTTCATACCTCTTTTGGTTCGGTAACCTGTAAGTTTAGATTTCGATGACGAAATTTTTAATTAGTTAGGAAGATTGTGACATCTGAGAATTTTATAAACTTGATTAGAATACTAATTAAGTATTTTCGAGTTTAATTTGAGATTTAGGTATCCGAGGTGGGACTCATGCGTTACGGATCGGAGATCCTAAATTTAATATTATTTTTGTATGACGTGGGCCTATTTGATGTATTATATAGTATTTTGATGCAAAATAGGTCAAGTTGAAGTGTATACATGGTGTGTGTGAGTTTCGGAGCGCGTTGGGAATACTTCTCAATTTTTGGTAAAATTTGGGTATTTTTTGGAATTTAATTTGGACAGAATTTGAAGGGATAGTTACGAAATTAAATAAAATAATTAATAAATTGGTGGGTGCCTAGTGACATACGTGGGATGTACAATAGTGTGCACGCTCAAAAGTGGTCGTTGGCACGTGTGGCAAATTTATAGCCACGAGAATACATAGGTGTATATATATTTTTATATATAATATAGTTTATATATAGATATATATATCTATATATAAATGAATCCTATTGTCTAATTCTAATTAATAAATATACATTGGATTTGCCTCGAGATATGCGTAGCGTGTGCACCGAGGAAGGAAATGGTTGAACGTTGTTGTTGAAGATATAGGTCCATGCCTCGAGATACGTGCAACCACATCTCAAGGAAAATCAAGTAGTGGATAAAAATGATTGTATGGTTTATTATAAAACCATTTGATTTACCTCGAGATACATGATATGTATCTCGAGGATATCAATATAATTAATTTTTTGTTAGTCGGTTAGGTGATGATGATCTTGTTTATAGCGCCAAGATCGACCTTAACATATGCAACATGTATCTCGAGGAAGATGAACATATATAACGATGATCAAATGGTTGTTAACATTTAAATTTGCCTCGAGATTCATGTGATACGAACCTCGATGAAATCTTATATTTATCCAACAGAATCGCCTAGTTTCATTTGGACAATGAGATATCGATTGAAACAGAGAACCCAGGAGAGATCAAACAAGGGATCGACGATGAAGGCGGGGATAAGGTGAGGTTGTGTTCGTTGTTGTTAAGTTGTCGTTGTTGATTGACGTCATTGTTATTGTTGTCGTTGGTTGTTGTTGATGTTATTGGTTTTTAATGGTGGTTGGGGATTTGAGGCTCGACCATCCGAGGAAGGAGATGAAAGTTCATCTACCTTCCCCGAAAGCCCTGCAATCCCAACCCCAATGAAAAAAAGAGGGCTAATGTTTTTTATTTGCAGAGGAACCTGACGTCATTGTTGTTGCTATTTTTTTTTTTTTTTGGAAATTAAGAAAAAAATTCAAAAAAATATTATTTGGACTAATTAAATAGAAATTTTGGATTTTTATTAAAAAATGAGGATTTTGGGATTTTCTCAAGGATTTATACCATGGTTTTTTCTCGTAAAACGTATTATGATACCTGAAAATGCCCGAAATTTTGAAAATTGTTTTAAAGCCTAGTCTAGGTTAATTTTTTTATTTTGAACCACAATTTGGAGTTGAAATTGAGATCCGAACATTCGAGGAGTTGATTTGAAGGGATTTCATGGTTTTTGAGTTGTGGAATGACCAATAAATATATAATAAATTGGAAAATTTATATTTAAACCTAGACAACGTAATTTTTGATCATTAACAATAATTTTGAGTCAAAAATGAATTTCAGGCACCGAAGAATTTATTTTGAAAGTATTTTAGGGGTTTCGGGATGCGATTGGGTCGATTAAAACTGTAACTAATTGGAAAAATTGTGAAATTGTTATAAAGTGTTACCGGGCTTATAAATTAATTGTAAGACAACAATTGGAACCCCGTCTGGACTACCTTATTGACTTGGAGCGCAAGGGAATGTCGGTATTGCGTTTGTAAGGTTAAGTAAATCTCATGTTAACCTTTACATTGTATAAGTATTTCTCGAATATAATTGCATGCACGATTTATCGCTGAATATTTATTGATCATGCATTTATGGACACGAGAGAAAGGAGGCCTTTGGGGATCCCATTGTGATCATTGGCTATATGTGTGGTGGGATGAACACCGTGGTGCTTTGCGATTGGAGTCACTAATTGTCGTAGACACTTGTTTCAAATAGGTTGTGATTCTATCCATAATCATACTCCACAGATAGTCGAGGGCGTGACTTCTCGAAGGACTTCCTCTCAAACTCATGAATCTTTATTATTGTTACCCATTACTTTTGGAAAACGTCATCTGATTGTGGTCGGTCAACAGAAACAAGATGGGTTGCATACTTGTATTTTTATGATTCCTTGTGATATTGTTGTTCGTTTAAATTCTTGAAATACAATGTATTTGATTATTACAGGTGTACTTGGATAGTATGGGATTTACTTATCTGACATTATCAAATTTTTATAATTGGATAATGAAAAGTTCTAGCAGCGACAAGGGAAAGGGAAAGCTATCCGACTATTTATGACTTGCTTAGTTCTTTTCTCTCTAAGTATGTATTGCTTTTGAATATATTGTATAAATAGGTTTTTGGGTTCGAGTGTGATTAGGACCTTCTTTGGAATGGCTGGAACAATTTTTGGATGAATTGAGATAATTTTTACTTAAAGTAATGTTAGTTTAAGGTTTTTAATACTTCAGATCAGGTTAGAATGAATATATATTTTTGTTAATGCAATATATATTGTTATTAGTGGATTGTGAGTCTCTCGGCATTTCCACTAAACTGAGCAGGTTTTGTTGAAGAGTTTTGAAGGCCGTTATTTGTAGTAGGCTTAAAAACAGATGAGGTGTTGTCAAAAAACTTTTACGAAATTTTGAAGATTATTTAATTCATCTAAACGAACTTTGAGGTTTAAGATTCACTTTAAAATCCTATGTGGTTAATAAAATTTAATAATTGTTGATTACAAGATCTTAATCTTAATTGTTGATTGTTAGAGAGGTTAAGGCTGCTAGATTATTAAGGGATTAAGGTAATCTAGGGTCAGATGCCCTAATTAGGTGGGGTCTGGCACCATGGTCTAGACTCGTCAATTTGGTAACAAAATTCAATTTGGGAATGCATTATAAGTCTATGTAAATAAAGGAGTTACATGGTTTAATTGGATTATGTGTTTAATTCACGAAGTGTATGTGGTTTTGTAATCCGATTAAGTTGAATAACCTTGTTTTTTGTTGAGATGAGTCAAATTAAGATTCATTAAAGTTTCTAAATCGAAAGTTGGAAACATATAGCCTACACTTGCAAATTGAGTTTAAATGTTAATTTAGGAATTCATAGGCAAGTTATAGGTTATTGTGAAGTTAAATAGGTAATTAAGATCTTATTTGGAATTTAATAAATGGATTAGAACCTGTTTCCTCAATTAATTTGGGATGATGCTATATTGTTGTTGTTGTTGTTGTTGTATTAGAACGTATTTAGAGGTTCAAAGACACGGTTTAAAGGTTTGATATATGGTACTTTCGGAGACTTTAAATAGTCAATAAAGGTTGTTAAGGGATTTTTAATCTCATTGTAAGTTGAAATGTGACTTTGAAATATTGAAATAGAGTTTTAACTATAAAATGTGAATTTTATGATTTCATAGGACTTAAGGAAGTACGTGAAAGTCGGGGAACGTTGAGTGAGGCTTCATAACCAACTATGAGTTGGTCGGACTGTAAGTACACCCTATAGTGGTCTTTACTATTTATGGAACTTTATCTTGGTACCTACATTTTTCATTAGTCTATTCTTGGTCATGCATTCATGTCATTCGAATGATGGCTTGTTAGTGATACGGCTCACGGGTGGGACTCGGAGCTAGGTTTTTGACCAGTTGGACTCGAACATGGAAGACCCAAGGCACGCAAGTTTTTCGAGGGAACATGCATTGGACTTTTATTACTATTTTTTGTTCATTCTTGGGTCGGCCAACCTGTTTATGAACCTTGAATAGTGATAAAAGGGTTTTATGTTGTTATATAAATTTCTTGTTATTTGGATATGCAATTACATGTCTCTATGTATTCGGACTAATATTTGCAGGAGTACAGAGCATTGTAGGAGTTTACTTACCTGACATCTTCAAGTTGTTTTTTATGATGTCAGGTTCTTGGTGAAGACAGGAAAGAACACCAAGACCTGGAGATCTTTGGTGAATGTGTTCAAGTTTTAAAGTTTAAATTCTTGTTGTATATTGTTCTTATATTATTGTTTTGGGTTTGGGGTGAGTGTAGGTCATGAAACATCGTTAAATAGGTTATGAGAGTCTCTTAAGTTAGTCTAAGAGCAAGTTTAGAGGTTTATATTCAATTTTAGTATATTTTGGGATTGTAAAACTATAAATAAGGTATCGGAGACCTTAAGTTATTTTAAATTATTAAATTGATATATGTTGTGAACCGCGGGGAATTGTGAGTCCTTCTAAGCTTCTCCCCATTATGCTGTCTATTAGGTGAATTTTCCAACAGGTTACTTTTAGGGGTGGTGTTGCCTAAATTTTTAGAAAATACGGAGAACAATCAGTATGATTTCCTAATTTGCTCCAATTAAAAAAATCATGTATTGAGTTTTGTTGAGGATATAAACTTAATTTTGGAGCATTATTTTTATTGAACTAACAATTATTTTGAGGTTAAGTTAATTGAATGGATTAGGTGCCTAATAAGGGAAAATTAGGCTAAGTCAAGGCTTAGTGAGACGGAACCTGACAAGAATGCAAGAATTTTGTGTAATTTAAGGTCAACAATTTGTCACCAATTTGAACTTATAACTAGGATTTGTTGAACTAATCATTGAGCCACTTATGCTTTTTTTCAGTGATTTAGGCAGCGATTTCCTATGGAATCCATTTAAACCCTGATTCTCTAAGAACAAATACGAGTTTTAAAAAAAATAGAAACCCGAAATCGCCACATTTATACGTTTCACACTCACAAACCATTACAACTTTTCGATCGAGGGACCAATTTTCGACTAGATCCAAACCTTCAAAAGCTAGATTTTAGTGTATTTAAGTGATTCACTCCTCAATCTTCACACATTCAACCTAAAATTTAGTGAGTTTTGAGAATGTAGAGCCAACTAGGGCTTGAGCAAAGGGAAATTCAAAGTTGGAGCTTGGAGGAGTGTTCTAGAGGAGTTTAGAGTTCCAAACTTGAAAGATTCACTTTCAAGAAGTTTATTAATGAAAACCATAGCCTTTTATTGAATATATTTTTGGTTTTTCATCGATTTTCAAATTTTTATTTAAGTTAGAAGCTAAATTTTGAAATTTTTTACTTTAAATTAGTTTTGATGTCGAATGTTTTCAATTATAATACTAGTATGGGAGTGGTGTGATAATTTTTTATTGATATTGAATTTTCGAACTATTTTTAGCATATGGCATATGAATTGAATTTTATACGCAAACTAATTTGAAACTAAGTAATAAATGAGTTTGGGGGGTTTTGTGTTTGTCTATCGCATGACTTAAACTACTTAAGAACTATTGTTTTTATCCATAATGTTTTATCGATAAATTTCATATGAATTTCAAACACACTATTTATAAACAACTTTTTCCGATGAATTTCTCCTTATTAGATAGATAATTTGAGTTTTTCCAAACATTTTTCCGACAATTTGGTTTTCAATGGTTTTACAGGTTCATTCTTATACTTGTACTTATTCAAATGGCCAGAAGTGAAAAAGGTAGAAATTCAAAGGAGGAGAAAGGAAAGGGGAAGATAGTAGAGAAACTCAAGGATAACCCAAAGTTACCCCAATTAGACTCACGTCAATTTCTTTCAACACTCCTAGGATGAGACCACAAAGAGAGCCTACTCCACCTTTATCGTTTAGCTATAATTTTGAGGAAGAATAAGAGGATGAGGACGAGGAAGAAAAACATGAGATATAGACGGGGGTGAAAATTTATTTTCTTAGGAAGAAGAATTTTATCAATAAGAAGACCTTTACCAAATTTAAGAATAATTTAGTGAGAGAAAGGAAGTTGACCCTGGAGAGGGGGATTCAATGTGAAGAATGAATTGAAATATAGGCCTAGGACTTAGATATCATTGAAGCGAGAAACTGTGGATATTAACTAGGGAGTACAACCACTTTGTCATGGCCCAAATTCTTAATACTATTTTAATTCCGTAATCAGGATTATTGACCCGTGACGTAGGACCCGCATTGAGCTACAGGCATTGACCGAGGCATGTGGCCGAGGTATATGTTAGATTTTTTGTGATGTATGCCTAGTGTATTGTATATGTGTAGACTACTAAGTCACTCCTACTTGTGTATAGATGTCGAGACGTGAGTAGAGACGCGCCTCGAGATGTGTGCCGACATAGGACTATGGTAATGAGTGATGAGGTAAGTTTAATTTAAGTTATTATGGCTTAAATAGCTAATTAGATATGGTTATAGTTTGATTTACATTAATTAAGCCTAAGTTAAAAAAGATAAAAGATTAGTCATAGATGTTTCTCAAGATATGTGTGGACACATCACAAGACCAATTGAGTTGCAATTGGTGATATGAAAAATGAGTTAGTGGAGAGTTAGTGGATTTGAAATCAAGATGTGAGCCATTAAATTAGCCTCGAGATACGTGTATACGTTAAGATCAATGGCTATGGTTTAACCTTATCTACATATATAACATGAATGGGAAAAGCATACAAATTCATTTCATTTGATCAAAACAAGGAAGAAAGGAGATCTAGATAAGGAGATCAAAGATTGTGAAGGATTTTGGTGAATTTGTGAGGGATTAATCAAGATTGAAGTGTTCTACAACTAGGTAAGCTAGTGTATACTATCAATTTGTACAAGTTTGTTAAAAAAACTTAGAGTTTTACTTCAGTTCTGGTTTTTACTTAATTTTAGAGGGTGGATGAAATCATTTTTGAAATTGGTTGATAGATTTTGATTCCTTGTGAAAAACTAATAAATCTGCTATCAAGAAAATTTGGATTTCGATTTGAATTGACAAAGTTATGGTATTTTGAAGTCGTAGGTGCTTTGATGGATTTTTAGGAAAAACTATGATTTTGGGTTTCAATACCTAAGTCTTGTAAATTTTGGGTAAATTGGTAATGATCAAGCTTGATTTAGGTATATTTGAGGTGTATGGGTCATTAAGATGCAAGGTCAAACTTTAAGTAAGGTAAACAGGCTTGATGTTGTGGTGACACTGTGCGTACATAATGCATGGCGCCACTACAGTGCTAAGACCTGAGTTGTGTGGCAAAAGTTCAATGGACACGGCGTTGTCATAGCGTCGTGCCATTGGACATACGGCGCCACCACGGTGACGTGTCCATCGAGTGTGATATAAATGTGACATCGTAGCGGCGCCATGGCTTTTGTACACACGGGGCCACCACAGTGCCAAACACTAGAAGTTTAATAAATTATCAAATAAGATTTTGAGGTTTTTCTAGAAAATTTAATCCAACTTTGATAGTTTGTATAAGTCATAAAAACACCCAAATTAACCTTGGGAAACTAAGGAGGAGTCTCGAGTGGTTGTTGGTGAGATACAAGGCGTCGGAAGGTCGGATTAGCCTAAGAACTTAGCGTGGATGGTAAGTAAACTGATTGAGATATTTATTTCCATTTTATTTCCATCATGTTTTTCATTTATAGTTATTCGGGGTGATTTACCTATTGTACTCTAGATGTCATGACTTGGTTGTTCTATCTCATTATATGAGTTTGTTATCATGGCATTATTTGTTGATTTAGTGGTTTCATTGATTCTAAATCATGTGCTAATTTTTTGTTGTTGAGGAATTTAATCAGATGAGATAGCATGTTATTAGATCGGTGATGTATGGTATTGAAAATCTAATTCACTTATGCATTAGATGTGCAATCACATTGTCAGATTCCTAAACTGTGTTATTTCTTGAATTATGAAAGTAGTTCTTGTATCTAGGAACATGATATGATAGAGAGTAGTTCTTGTATCTAGGAACATGATATGATAGAGATGTACATGGCACACAAGGTCACTAGATGTTTGAGGTAATCGGGATCTCACCACTAGCTTGTGCAGACACGGGATACAGGACCCAGGGATGTTGACAAGTATACATCACATGTGAGGAACACTTGTGAGTATTTATTTATGTGATGGGCATTATGAGGATGTAAAGGAATTCATGAGATCGTTTACACTATAAATAGTGGAATAAGGCTGATGTGATGTAACTCATGGTCGACCAGTTCTAGATCATTACTGCTTAGCCGAGTGTTAGTTTCATATTGTTTAATTGCAATATCTTATAGCATGATTTTTTATCAGCATAGTTGCTATTTTTATGCTTTCAATTACTTGTTGTATGTTTAGAAATGTGGATAAATGTCCCTCGGTGTTACTTTCTACTTTCATGTACTCACCGTCCTTTTTATGACGGTGGGTGCAGATCCATCGAGTAGCAGACAGGGCTAGGAAAAGATCGGCGACTACCTTTGAGCCATTGGAGTGCTGCTACTTCTGACATTGTAGGTTGAGATTTTTTCATATGACTTATATATGTTTTTTATATACTTTTGGGGTTGTATATATGGGTTCGAGAGATGGTATCCTAACCAGACACATGTTGATATATTATTATCGCTATTTTATTTTTATATGTGCATGTTATCTTTGGTTCCTGGTTTCCACATAGTTATGATTTAAATTAATGGCTTCCTCTAATTTGTTATGATCCCACTTGAATAATCTTTAAATTATATAAACTTTAATTAACTATTAATTTTTAATTGACAAGAAGAAAATATATACATAATGCTTATTTGAAAAGTTAACTAGTGAGGAGAAAAGTCTTAGAAAGGCTGACTAATACATTGTTAAGTCCTTTGTGTAACGACCCATATCCCTAAATAGGTGATTAACCGTAATCATAATACTAATTAACCCAAGTTAGGCTCGTGATTAAACTCGATGTATTTCAATTAGTGTGTGCATGGATCTCGAGGAGGTGAATAGTGCAAACAGGCATGAGACGTTGATGTATTGATGGATTAGTCATGCCTTGAGATGTGTGTAAACACATCTCCATGAAAATCAAATGGTGCATATATAAGCATGTATGGCAAAATATAGGCTTTAGATATGCCTCGAGATATGTTTTATGATCTTTAGATAGATCTAATGGTGCATTGAGTGAGCTAGGTGGTAAGCATGTGTGGGATGTGGTGGCTAGTGAGGTAGTTTGTTAATAGCCATAAAGATCTACCTCAAGATACGTGATGCAAATCTCGAGAAAATCAATATGTTTGATCATGAATAAGGCGACTATATGTTGATGGGTTTGATATAGCCAAAAAGATCATCCTCCAATTACGCAACAAGTATCTTGAGGAAAATCAAAACATAAAAATGGAATGCATTGAACAAATAGATTTGCCTCGATATCTGTACGATGCGCATCTCGAGGAGAATAAAAATATAAACCAAAAACCTCAAATATCTCACTCTTTGATTGAGTGAGAGGAAGGAGAAACGGTTTTGTCAATTTGAGAAGAGAATTGTTGGTGTTATTCAAAGGAATCAAGGATTCAAATCACTATAAATCATTGATCCTCACTAATTTGGTAATTTAAAATCATTTTTTGGTTGAATTCATAAGTACGAAATGAATTCGTTGTTATCCGTTGTTGTTGATGATTTTTGATAGTGTAAGACCTCATTTTAGGCCCTCCCTGATAAGTTTAGGGAGGTTTTATATAAATTTTGTAAGGATTTAAAATTGAACAAGGGTTGCTGCCCTATTCTCTATTGGGACGCTTAACGATGGAGCACGCTCCCTATAACAGGGAAACGCACTACCATCAAGAACTGTGAGGAGCCTAGTTTTTGGAGTGCACCCTACCAAATGATGGAGCGTGCTCCTACACCAGAAAATAGCAAAATTGCTATAGTTTCACTGAGTTTTGAGGATGATTTAAGGAATGATTTAGGATCCTAAACATACGAAATTTGACCTGAATTTGTAACAACTGTTTATTTTAGGTGTTTGACAGAGAGGAAAAGGTTTAAGGATACCGGGAATTATGTAAGTTGGTAAAACATTAGGAAAAAAATCGACACAGGTAAGTGAGACTCATTTATTTTATCAATTATCCTACGTAATTATTATATTAGTTCACGTTGCTTATGGACTGGGTTTGGGGCACCGTATTGTGACGCATGTTTTTAATGTTTTATAACTCTAATTTCATAAGTGAAATGGAAAGTGTTCCGTAATGAAAACACACGAGGAAGGCATATAAGGACCAACCTCATTTAAACATAATGAGGAAAGCAGATAAGTACCAACCTCAGTCGAACATAAGGAGGAAGGCAGATAAGTATTGTCCTCTAATAAAAAAATGAAACACATAACTAGAACCCTATCCATTCACTATCCAATTAAAGTCGAAATCTCAGTTAGACGTTAATACACTCTATGGGATTTTACATTAGGTCAGTGTATGACCCCTTAGGCTGTGTTCTCACGTGGAGGAGAGGAAGATTCTCATTTTAAAAATAATTGGAAAGAAAGGTCATAGTACAGTTACGATACTTTGAATGACTTGCATTTGATATGTATTATTTATATCATTTCTATTACCTTGAGTAGTTTTTATTGGTTCATGTTGTTATTCATTTATTCATTGATTACTAATAGATAGTCGATAGGTAAATGAGTGCCACTTACTGAGCAAGATGGAGCACTCATCCCTCTTAACATTTTAGGTACAAGGTTTAGCGTTAAAGAAAAATGAAAAGGGAGGATCTAGGTGTTTAGAGAACTCCTCCAATGCAACGTACTCTTTTGTATATTTATATTGTATTGAATTACTATTTTATAATAAACATGGTTAGGATATGGTTTTACGACCGAGGCTTATGCCAATTTTCGTATATCTTGTGTGTTATCGAAAAAAGTGTTAAATTCTGCTGCATTTTCAATTATTTATTTGATATACAATATATTGTATTGTGATTATCAGGTTTGAAGGACAATTGTACTGTTACTCTAATTGAGTCTGACATGGTGTATCGAGACTTAATTAGAGTTTCAGACCATGTATCACCCTAATAGGGATAGGGGATGCTACAGTGGTGAGAGCCAAGTTTTACTACTTTCGAATGTGTTTTGATTGAGTGATAACTCTGATACAGTTGGTATTAGAGCCCAAGGCTTATTGGCTCTTCTAGCTATACTTTAGTATCAAGAAATAACAATAATACAGTTTGGTATTTGAACATTTGATAATCAATTTTACCAATGTTTTGGGGGTGATAAAAAGATAAAAGCTTAAGATATGTTATTTGTTGGATTTATTATATCTATGGGATAGATATAAGTGCTATGTTTTTTTCGGATGATAATAAGACGGTTGGTGTCCATTAACATCTCAAGAGTTTATAAAATATTTAAGATTATGGTTTGTAGAAACTTAAATCGAAATGGTATATGGAAAAAAAGACATAAGAAATCTTATAAGGACAAGAATTGAATTTTTTTTCCATAAGATAGTCTTTAATAGTTTTTATTCTCACTGATATTGTTGGATTAATAATATTCAGTGCATAAGGATTTAAAGGATATGCTGAGCACTACTAATAAGAGTTCAAGAGGAACTAGACCTTACTGATATTGTGACGAGGAAAGATAGTAAAAAAGTTTGATGGACCTGGATTGTGAGACAAGTGCGAGAAGAACAAGCATTGAGAAAAGAAATGCAATATGGAATGAATCAAAACATAATTCAAAGTTGATGCTATTGTAATTTCTATTTTATTGTTTTATAACTCTAATTTCATAAGTGTTAATGCTATTGTAATTTCTATTTTATTGCATTTTATCCAATAATTAGATTTACAATGATAAGGATATGGCTTATTTCCCATTGAATATAAGAAAATCAATGGTTTGCTAAAGGCTACCTATTATGAATTAGGATTTACTGATTCCAAGATTTCATGTGATATGATAATAACTAGGTTATGAAGTAATGTAATGTTTTAGTGTTTGAATGCAATCCAAGTATATTACATTGTTTAGTATGGGTTTGTTTAGATATTTATATTATATTGAATTTGAATATTTTTAATTAAGTTTATGTTGAATTGTTTGAATTAGTTCAGTTAATATGGTTAATTAAGTTGGTAGTTATGGTTTTTAGTTATTTTGTATTTTAATTCCCATTTAATTAGATTAATTAAATTAACAAAAACAAGAAGACAAAAATACTTTCCCTAAGAGTTTTGCAAAATACCCATGGAGACAATATCTCATTTACCACTACTACAAATAATAGGAAAATAGAGAAATTATTGTGCACACTCAACAAGTGTCACCAGGGGATCTCGATTGGTGATACGGTCACCATGACAGAGCAGATGAGGCATGCAGCATATTTTAGAGGTGATCAAAAGGGACACGACATATGCAGCTGCCCATAGTCAGTGAATAGGTCTTCTTTGCCAACTCTAGTAAGACATGCACTATCGCGTATTACAGTCCGACAGACACTAGGGGACAGAGGTCGAGATGTGCAGAAACCATGGTAGAGCCCAATATAGAGCCAGACTATAGTTATAGTATGGAGGATGCAATCAACTTGTTTTAGATGTTGTCAGATTAGACTGATTAATCGACAATGTTCATAACCCACGGATCACTTTTAACCAGGGATTGAGAGCAGAGATGGAGGTAGCAACATCGGTCCATAGGGACAGGGGAAAATGGAGAACTATAAGTGTCACCACACAGAGACCAGAGGTCGACACATAGTCGGGTGATATTGATAGCACCATGTAAACCACCGGCTTGTTACAGGTATGGAAAGGCTAGACATAAGGTCAAAAAATGTCCTCAACTATCGAGCTTCAAATAGCCTACGATACAACTACAGCCTAGAGAAAGCCCAAGTAGTGGCAGAGCAAGACCCAGAGGCGGCACGCGACCGTATCGAGGATAAGCTTATATATTTTTGCATTATGCATGTACTGTCATGCCTGAACATAACAATAGCTTGCACAAGATAATTTATGGGAGAGTTGATGATTAAATAGTCAAAAGCACCTTAACATAATCCATGTTTCATAAGTTGGATTTTTGGGACAATGGAAGTAGTGTTGCCTGATAAGCACACTCAAAACTTTAAAAAGAAAATTATGCCTAGTAAGATTTCTCTTGAGTACTATAAACAAATTGTTGTATATTATGATAATGTGTATGTGGTAGCTGAGCATGGACTCTCCAACTATAATATTTGAACCCAAATTAAATGGTCAGTGGATCTACCTGCAATAGTTGAGAAACATGGGCTTTGGGGTTAGTATCATTTGAGATTTTGGATAGGGTAATTATATGAGAATGAAATTGAAATAAATTATCCCATATTCTTTAAATGATGAAGAACTAAGAGTCAACTGGTGAGTGACTCCACGTTTAGGGATAGAACTGGATTATGAGATTAAGCATAAAGATTTAGTCGGATTTAAATTTCGAGGATGAGATTTCTATTAGTTGGGAAGATTGTAGTGACCAAAAATTTACTAATAGTAAATTAGTCCCTAATCAGGGTTACCGACCTGTAACGTGACTCAAAAGCAGGTATACGGCCCTAATACTCAGCGTAAGGACCAAATAAATATATTACTTTTGAGTGATGGATGCCTAGTGTGATGTATGTGTGTACACTAAACCCGAGAAATATTTATTTAATGTTATATTTTGTAAGTTTGGTGCGCAAGCAGAGACATGCCTTGAGATGCATGTCAACGTGGGACCAGGGTAGATAGTGATGTGATAAGTCCTAATTTACTTTAATATGATTAATATAACTAATCTAATATGCATATAGTTGAGTTTATGTAAATGAGGCCTAAGTTAAGAAAATAAAAATTAAGTATTGATATGCCTCGGGATGTGTGTTATCACCATCAATATATAACTTGGTATATGAATGGGTTTTAACATGACTAAGTGGATTGTAGGACCAAGTGTGAGTCATTGATTGTTATAATGATGGGTGTTTACACTAGAATAATGATCACAACTTAATCACACCACTATATCAACAAGTTAGTGGGATTTGCGTGCAAAATCCATTTGCATTTCATGCAAGAGGAGAGAAGAGAGATCTAGAGTGAAAGTTCAGCAAATATTTTGGGAAATTTTGGTGAGTTGAAGGGTGGTTGATAAAATTAAAGAAGTTGTACAACTAGGTAAGCCAATCTTCATCACCATTTTGTTAAATTCAACAAAGAATTGTAAGTTTTAGTTCAGTTCTATTTTTTAGTAATTTCAATGGGATAATGACTTTGTTTTCAAAGTTTAATTCCATATTTAGATTCCTTATGAAATCCCACTAATTCTACTATAAAGAATTTTGGATTCGGATTTGTTTTCATTAAGTTATGAATTTTTCAAATTCATGAAGTTGTAAAACAAAACTGGAAATTCTGCATGTTGTTACTATGAACTAGCCTCTGTAATTTGGTCATAACTTCCTCATTTGAAATCAAAATGGACCCATTTTGGTAGCATTTGATAGCTAACTCAAAGGGGAACAACTTATGCCTACTGAAATATTTTGAAATTCGAATGTGTTCATGTCTAAAAATCTTTTTCAACTTTGATAATGAATCTAAGATTTCTAGGTTCACAGTATTGCTAATGTCCTGCTGGTTTGAGCATAACTCTCTCATTTCTTATTGGATTGAGCCTATCTTTTAGTATGATGTTCTAGGATATATTTTTAGGCTTTAGTAAAACGATTATGAGTTTTAAAGCTATGGTTTAGGAGAAATGAAATTTACAAAGTTGGTGGTCGGAATCTAAAATTGTTTTAAGTCATTGTGGTAAAACTTTCATATCTTCTTCAATTCTTATCGAAATTGTGTAAACCTTATAGTTCTGGAAAGCTAAGACAAAGATCTAGAAAGTTCTCTTGATACTACAATACATGATTTTAATATTTTGGTAATTGAAATCAACTCACAAGTTGTTACACCAAAACTATCTTTATTAATAAAAGTAGATTTCATTATAAACAAAGCATTAAGGGGGCTGATTGTGAAACATTAGAATTTAAAACCACTTAACCAACTTAAAAAAAGTTAAACTAAATTTGTTAGGACACCTCGGGAGGTTAAAGAGGACTTACGGGTTGTGGAACGCGAGTTTGGAGTGGTCGAGAGTTAGTATAGGCTAGGAATTATGTGAATTTTAGGTAAGTAAACCTGTTGAGGAAATTCTCTCCATTTCATTCCATTATTGAGTTAATATATAGTAATTTGGACTATTTTAATACTGATCTTATATTCCTAATGTCATGCCTTGTATATAATTTCGTGTTTATGATTTATTTGGCTATAATCATCGTGTAATGACTTGTCGCATAACTTTCCTTATGTTGGTTTCGTTCTATGGTTGGGCTCCTTTATTGTTGTTCATCTTGGAGCTATTGAAATGTCTTCTTAGTAGCATGCTATGATTTGTTTGACTCTCTTATTGGTGTATGTACACACTTATGTCAATATGTTTATTGTGTGATACTTGTTTGTACAATCTACAACATGAACTCTACGATAAGCATGACCTGAGGAACCCACCTTTGTAGGTGCCCTAACTTTATGAGTTGCACGATACCTGGGGTTAGAGTCCATGGAGATGTCGGCACTCCACACAGCTAATGTTTTACTTAATTCATGAGTAGTGTCGCTCACGGGGAAAGTCTATCTGGATGTCGGCACTCCACAAATTTGATGTTATTAACGTGACACACGGTTAGATTCCATAGGAATGTCAGCTGACCAAATCTAGATTTGCATGATCATTCTGTCTATCATTCCTTATAGAAGTTGGGCAACTGTTTGCATATTTTCTTTCAGTTTCTTCTTATTCATAGCAATTATATGCTTTAAGTTAACGTTTTTTATTTTGGAAATGTGGATGAATAGCCTTCATGATTTACTTACTACATTACTATCGAGTGGTAGATCGGGGAAGGAGAATATCGACAACTACCTCTTAGCACTAAGTGTGTAGTTTTGCTACTTTTGTAGGTGATCATTTTGTGTATTTATTACCTACATCTTTATTTTGTATAACTTAGTAATTATATAATGGGTTGAGAGTCTAGACTTCCCGAATGATGCATGTATTACTTGGTTTGATTTCATGTGATTGTCTATTTTACATGGTTTCTACAGTAGGCGTTTTGATAAAGCTTCCGCCAATTTTATTAAGTCTTCAGTTGGTAATATTGAAATGATAAAAAGTTTTAATTAACTCTGAAATCACAAATAAGGATAAAATGATTAATACCTATTCTAAACACGTATAACGAGGTGAATGAGAAAAGAAGGTTGACTAATATGTTTGCAAGTCATATGTGGTATAGATTATGGCTTAATGACGGGATTAGGCCGGGCGGTACCCCGTTTAGGGAAACAGTCTATCACATAGCGATTCTTTGAGAAATCCTTTCCCTAGTGAATGTGTTTGAAAGGAAGTTGGAGGTCAACCGATTTAGGCAGGATGAGACCTAGTCTCTTTGTGGGGCTTGGAAGCGCTTTACAAGAGATGTAGAGGAAGTGTTCGAGATATGTATTTAAAATTTTGTGTCAATTGCAATTATTCTACTATGGGGTGACTCATAGCACGAGGACTTTGATCGATGTCGCATCTGGCAGTACCTTGCTCACCAGAAGTTAAGATATAACATTTGAGCTGTTAGAGATTATGCCTCTAAATTCTTTTACACAAAGGCATTCCGCAACAAAGAGATATGCAAGCATTTTTTCATAGTGATTCCCACACATCAATTATGGCATAGTTATCTAGCTTGTCCAATCAAATAACCAAGTTATAAATAGGGCAGTTCATTCAACAGCAGCCATTCCAAGCAGTTCAATAACTTATGAGTTAGTTAGGTATGGTGATTAATTTGTTTAATCTACCATAGTAGGGTTTTAAGTACGAGGAAGCCAATTACATGAATAATCAAAGTTATGGAAATAACTACAAGCAAAAGGTAGAAGTTACTTAGAGATACTATCGAGGGGTGAACAATCATCTAAATATGTCTTATAGGAACCCAAGTATTGCATGAATACACCTCCAAAATCTGGGACACATATACAGTAGAGTAGACATGGCTAAAGTGAGGAGACGTCCTCACTAAAATCCATTAATCATTTCTTGTGGGCTATGAACATAATAACAGAGAACACTAATGGTGTGCTTTGGTGGTGGAGTAGTGTAGGAGGGAACTACCCAAACTCAAGACTTACAAGGCTAGGTAAACTCTTCTACTCTCTTCACCAATTGCACTCTTTTATGCAAATTGAATATGCTTTCAAAATGGATTTGGTTTTGATAGATTTAGAAAGTGTGTGAGGTCTCATTTGGATTTGAGTTGCTTTAGAAATCACACAACTCCTCTTAGTCGCTGATTTGTGTAAGAAATCATGGTTTGATGTTGTTATTCAATGGTTTTGTTGCAAATTTAGATTTCATTGTGGCTTGAAGCAAAACTAGGGTTTATAACTTAGATTTCATTCAAATCTCATCTGCAAAGGTTGTTGATGATTTTGGTTGATGGAATAGATGCTATTGGACCAGTTTTAAGTATTTGAAGCTCTAAAAGGGGTGGGAGTTGATCGGACAACCGAGAGGAATGAAACACTCCCCGATGTTTGAAGTCATCCGAAGTCGTGCGTGTAAACGTATGGCATCATCAAAGTGTTAAACTAAGACAACAAAGTTTTGGCACCTCATGGCGCCATACATGAGAACGTCGCGCTGTCAGTAACACTCCACAATGCCATTACGGTGTCACAAACAGATAAGTAACATTGTCCTGACACGGTGGGTTTAATCCATAAGGTATCACGATGGCATTACCCACTGCTTCAATTTTATGAAAATAGGATTTTGGTCGGATGGCTTCTCGCACACACTTTGAGGTTTCTTCAAGATTCTTAAATGTCGAGACAAGGTCCGAGGCACCGAAAACTGACCCTGAAAAAATTTGACATTGATATGAAATGTATTTAATAGGGATGCAAATAGGTAGGGAAATACCCATGGGTGATGGGGATTTACCCTAACGAGTACGGGTATGGAGATTTCAAATGGGGATGGGGGTAGGGATAGGTACATAATCTCATACCCACACGGTTATGGGTACGCGTATGGGTAATAAAATATTTCCATGAGGATCTCCATAGTTATCCCCATTATGAATCCCCATATGTAATCCCCATGGGAATTCCCACGTTGCTACCCATCTACCTATGTAGATCCACATATATCAATTTATACACCATATGATACTTATTATTTATATATATGCCATATAATATTTATATATAAATAGTACATAATATTACATAGTTTCCACTCCGAAACACTTGTACATATAACAAAAAACTTTATAATTTTAATTTATTTGGTTAATTAATAACTATATGTTTTTTTTTTGAATTTTTTGTATGTAAATTGGATGACCCTTTAACCAAGCTTATGAATGATCACATTGTCAAGCATGGCTCTCACATTGAATTGTAACATCAAGCATGACTTCTACATTGAATGTAACTTGTACACTCTACATAACTTGTATTCAACTCCAATGTATAATCACTTATCCATGTATTGTCATGTAACTTGTAATCTTGTATGACATGAGACTTTGGTGTAACTTGCACACTTTGTGCAAGTACTTGTTCTCATCATGACTAAGGGCCTATATAAGGTGGTTCCTTCACTTGTAAAGAACACACCAATGTTGGAATGGAAATCTCTACATTTCTCAATTCTATCTCTCTTCTCTCTTGTCTATGCCTTCTATGCTTAAGTCTCTAGCAAGTCCAACTTAAGTTCTAGTTGGCTTACAACTTAGTTTACAACACGTTATCAGCACGAGCTTGCTCTAGCATTAAGGAGATCTTGAAGTTCAAGAAGGCTTGTTAAGGAGACAAAGCTAGGAAGGTATAACTTTTGTTATTTAAATAAGTTTTACTTTATTTCTATATTATCATGGTTGCTTCCTTTTATTACATGCATCACTTCTATATGCATACTTTATTCATATACTATGCATTATAATGTCACCGATTGCGAAAGTATGCTCTGTAGTTGCGTCTTGTACGATCTTCTACATCAAAAATCAAAAGTCAATGTGTGACATATAGTTTTTCTCTTAAAACTACAAACTATTAGTTATTGTTCTATTCTTGATTTTATAATACAAATAATGCTATAAGTTTGAGTTGACAGTGGGTAAGCCTTGTCCCCGGTAAAGCTAAACATTGAAAGGGAGACTGGTTATCCCGTTCGAGGAGGCATGGTATTAAGTAGACTATTTCTCGCCACCAAACCTGGAGGTTGTCCCACCAACTCATACGAATAGTACATTTTGTTTATTAATGAATCAAGTTGTGAAAATATATTTAATCATATGTTATGTTTTTACATAAAAAGGGAAAAACTATTTTATATTAAATTTATTTTCAAAATATTATTCAACCATAGTTGAACTTGTTGCCTTATTATATTACCGACAAGAGTTACTCGTCATGACAATTAGATATTATAATTTGTGAATAAAACATATATGCAAGACTAAGTTGTGTTATACAAAATTTAAATCATTTGCCAATATCTCTGAAGAGATTTGAAAAGTAAATATTTCACTTTATATATCTTTTCACCCTATGGAGTTATAAATATATAAATACCAAAAAAGGTAATGCTCCAAAAGCTCAAAATAAGTGGTTGAGTCTCAAGCTACAAAATTTAATCGATCAAATATTAATTATAATTCCGCAATTTTAATTACCTCTATGTTGAGGCTATGTGGAAATATGACTGATGAGATAATAAAAAAAGGTCGCGTGGCCCGCCTCGATTTATTGCTGCAACAAATATCGAGTGCACGTCAATCCAATAAATATTAAGGATTGATTTCTTATCTCATGGTAGCTGAGTAAAATAATGAGATATTATAAATATAATATCGCTCCCGTCCAATTAGTTCAGCTTCAAATTAAGAAGCATATGTTGCATATAATGATCATGATCGCAATAACAAATTTATGGACGTGGAAAAGGTGAAAATATGAGTAAAGGTCGTATTGACAATTCCACAAAAAATTGGAACAAAAGTGGTGCACAACTACAAAGAGCAAATAATTATTGACAATGAGCGCTCATAATTGTGACATTTTTTGGTCATATATGAAAGGCTATTTTGCCTAAATATTGTAATATATATACCCAAATATTTTTGTGACCTTTACCATGCCTTCAAAATCAAAGGCAAAATATTATGAATTTTATCATTGGAAATGGCTTGATAAAACATGCACATTGACATGTGTTTAAATCGTGACCTAAATATGGGCGATGAGTTTATGTCTTGTGTATCGTGCTACATGCATGTACATTATAATATAAAAGTGAATCTTTCTCAAATTCAAACTTAGCAGAGGCAAATCTTCAGGCAATATCCGGTACAACAATTTTATTGTTAATGTCTTGTTCATAAGAAGTCTACTCAGAATAATAGAAAAATTATCTATACGAATATGATTTAATCTGAGTATAATATTCCCGGCTTTAACTTCTGGAATATATAAGGCACATTAAAACGAATGTCATCATAAATCAAATGACATTCATAATGTGGAAAGATCTATTTGATTATCCACAATCATCAATAATGCGAAAATATCGTAAATTCGCACGGGCATCCTTTATCGAACTGGATTTTTTTATCAGCTGGAGATTATCTCAAGGCAAATCAATAGGAGACTTATATTGATTTAACTCTCTATCAATCATATTATAAGATGCCTTGGATCCCTAATAGGGAATTTATTTATAGCAAGTTTTGCTAATTGTCACTTTGATGAAGCAATTTTCCCACCATTAGGGGGAGATATAAGCCAATTCAAAAGGAATGACGTGAAATTGCTTGAAACACATCAAATTGCATTAAATTTGTTGTATTATGATCCATGTATAAATTAATATGAACTCAAAGTTTAAAGGATCATTCAGTAGCAACAAGTTATGAATCAATTACTTGATGCAAGTACTATACACAAAAGAGTAACAATCATATGCTTCAGCATTAAATGGTTCATATAGAAAATGATGTTCATGTGCAACAAAATGCACAAGATGTCTCACCCATGTGAACATGAGGGGGAAAATCAAAATGAGTTATTGGTTAGTGTATTGCACTCTTTTTTCCTTTGCTATTGTTTTATCCCACTGAGTTTTTCTAGCAAGGTTTTTAATGAAACAATCCTAACATTTTATACTCCATATAAAAAATAAAAAAATTTATGAGAGCAATGTACTCTTTTTCCTATACTAGATTTTTTTCCTACAGGGTTTTTCTAGTAAAGGTTTTAATGAGGGATATATATTCTCTCAAAGTGTATCAATGTGTTGCACTCTTTTCCTTAGCTATAGTTTTATCTCATTGGGTTTTCCTAGCAAGGTTTTTAATGAGGCAATAAATAATATTATACTACAAATCAAGATTGACGAGAACATTGTACTCTTTTTCCCATACTAAATTTTTTTCCCACGGGGTTTTTCTAGTACGAGGTTTTAACGAGGCATATTCTCTCGGCAAGTGTCATCCAAGGGGAGTGTTGTAAATTGGATGACCCTTTAACCAAGCTTATGAATGATCACATTGTCAAGCATGGCTCTCACATTGAATTGTAACATCAAGCATGACTTCTACATTGAATGTAACTTGTACACTCTACATAGCTTGTATTCAGCTCCAATGTATAATCACTTATCTATGTATTGTCATGTAACTTGTAATCTTGTATGACATGAGACTTTGGTGTAACTTGCACACTTTGTGCAAGTACTTGTTCTCATCATGACTAATGGCCTATATAAGGGGGTTCCTTCACTTGTAAAGAACACACCAATGTTGGAATGGAAATCTCTACATTTCTCAACTCTAGCTCTCTTCTCTCTTGTCTATGCCTTCTATGCCTAAGTCTCTAGCAAGTCCAACTTATGTTCTAGTTGGCTTACAACTTAGTTTACAATAGTTTGTAGCTATATTTATGTTTTAGAATTTTAGGATCAAAAGCACTGAAAAAGAATATGATCAATTGAAAAAATTTGCAAAACCTTATTTTATAGAATCTTCCTAATTTTTTAGGGCCCTTTGGTGTTATTGACTTTACATATAGTTTATATTTATATATACATGTTATGAATTTGTAACTTATTGACATTATTATTATTTTTTTGTATCATGACATTATTGTTTCTTAACTCTTAAGTGTTGGGAGATAAAAAAATATACATTGATTATCAACCACACCAAAACTTCAACCCTTTTCGAGAAAAAAAAAACTTTAACCCTTAATCTTAAATTCTCAATTCTCAAATTACATAGATCAACTATATGATCAAACTCTTTATAATATAATATTTGTTGGAATTATAAGTGTTAGCACTTAATAGTTAGAGTTTTTATTGCATGATTTTTTTTATTTTTGTTGGAATTTCAACAATTGTGTTGTTATAATGTATATTTGACACTTTATTTGTTACAATTCTCTTTTTGAGAATCCCAGGGGGATCTCCAATGGGGAATGGAATGGGGAGAAAAAATTCTCACTGGGATTCCATATCCTCGCAAAAATCCCCATAAAAATCTTCACGGGGATTCCCAATAGGGAATGAAATGGGTAAAATATTTTACTCATGAGAATTCTCCATACCCACCGAGATTTGATGGGTATGGAGATGGGTATGAGAATTCATCCCAGATGGGTATGGGTGATAAATTTTTTTAGTGGGTATGAGTATGGGAATGAGGTCCTCATCCCCTACCCTAACCATTTGCATCCCTAGTATTTAATAATGTTTTCAAGTTTTAAGACCAGAAAATTGAATAACTTATCTCAAACAAATTGGTTAATGATAATGTGTACACCTACTTCAATGTAGACACTCAAAAAGAACATATAAAATTTCTCGGGGTAAAGGAACTTAGGTAGGATAGCATGGATATGAGGTAAGTGGGGTTTGTCTTATATTCAATCATGCCTTAATATTAGATATGTTAGAATTCACGTAGCAATTTGCGATAATTGTCGGAATCTACCTTTACGTTCTTGTTGACTTTGTTTGTTATATCATCTTGAACTTTCTTGAATGAATGCCAATAGAATTAATATCCTTGAAATGATAAACAAATGCCTAGACCTTAATTTGAAGGGTCAGTGACCAGTACCTTTTTCATGGTTATTATGTTATCTTGATGGACGTATAACTATTCCAGGTCATTTGTGACTTATGGTGTGTGTGTGTAGCTTTCAATCTCATAAGTGTTGTTTTGATGTCCTTCATACCAATTTAGGGATTCCCATGATCAGCTACATTGGTGACTTATCATGGTTGAGCATTGTTTACTCTATCTTGCATTTTATAGTATGCTTGCTTATGTAACTTATTCATGCCCGAGATGATGGTTGGATTTAAGGTTGAACTATTATTACAAGCTAGTTTTTATGCATTAAGTATTACTAAGATGTTTGAGGGTAAAACATGCTTCCCTTTTACTAAGCTCGTTTTTTATTGCTCGCCCCACTTCTCCCATCCAAGTACCTCGATTGATGATTTAAACAAAAGGAAATGGAAGATCGTTATGTAGGAGATCTTTTTTTCCTTGTGCGTGGGTTAAACGATAATATCTATTTTATTTTAAGACATTAATGTATTAAAACAATGGTTTGTATGGGTAGGCTTTGGTAACCCATAGTTCATCTCTATTATTGTCACGTGAGTGATACTAATTTTCATATTGATACTAATTTTCATATCAATTATCTACTAATAATCAATTGTGAAAATTGTATGGTTTTGTATGGGTAGACTTTGGTAACCCATAGTTCATCGCTAGAAAATTGTTATGCATTAATTCATATTGATAC
Organism: Stephania cephalantha; assembly: GCA_039657325.1. NCBI lineage: Eukaryota > Viridiplantae > Streptophyta > Magnoliopsida > Ranunculales > Menispermaceae > Stephania > Stephania cephalantha. Next base: position 5,993,631 of record CM077579.1, read on the forward strand.
TAGTGATTATTAGTACATAATCAATTTTCATATCAATTATCTACTAATTGATATGAACTTTGGTAACCCATAGTTCATCATTAGAAAATTGTTATGCATTAATTCATATTGATACTAATTTTCATATCAATTATCTACTAATAATCAAGGGATTTAATGCATAACAATATGAATACAACAATAGCTATTCAATTCATCAAAGCACTATAAACAATACATAAGCAAATGCAAGTCATACGATATATCGCACTTGTACTTTAACCCTTTAATTTCAGTTTGAGTCAAAACCAGAGTTTTTCTCTACTCTATACAGAAATACAGATTATAGAGTCTACATATTGGACGATGTAAGATCCAGAAACTGTATTTAAATATAACTGTGATTCCAACTCTATTAGGATAGTGAATGAACAAGATTCCAATCGTCTCTTTTATTTAGAGGTCGGTACTTATCCGCCTTCCTCTTTATTCACATTAGAGGTTGGTACTTATCTGCCTTCCTCTATGTGTTTGTTGGAGGTTGGTACTTATCTACCTTCCTCATTACATTGAACAGAGGTTGGTACTTATACGCCTTCCTCGTTGTAATCAACAAAGGTTGGTACTTATCCGCCTTCCTCGTTGCATTTTCCTTAAGGAATCCTCTTCACTTCACCTCCCATATTCAATTTGGAAAACATTAAAAAAACCACAAGTCACAATATAGTGCTCTCGAACCCATTCCATAACTATATGAACTAATTAATAAAAGTTTACATAGCATAATTGATAAACAAATGAGTCTCATTTACCTCGATAGTTGTTTCCTAACATGTCCAAACTTATCAAACCTCTTAGAGAACTTTTAGGTAAATCCACACCATAAGTTTCTTTGGGTCAATTTTGATGTTAAAGTGGTCCTAGTATGATCCTAGAACCCCGGTCTAAATTTCGCTCAAATCCGATACCCGAAACTCTCTTTTCAAAATTTTTAAGTTTAGCGTCGTGGGCAGAAACCACAATGTTGTCCACGGCGTCACATGGCTTCAAACCAGTGATCTACAATATGGGTGGCGTCGTTCTCTGCCACTTCACTCTGAGTTTGCCTTCTTTCTCAGCGACCTCATGACCTCTCAGACCCTTGGACACTTCAAATCACATTTAAATCACCTAAGGAAGTCCCCACACACGTCTCTCTATACATTAACCACCCCTCTAACAACCTCAAAATTCATCATCAACAACAACAACATCGACAGCCACAACAACAAATACCATCAAAACCATCATTAAAACACCCTTAACCAACCACCACCACCCCAATCAGAGGTTCCAATGAACCTCTTGAGCCTTCCTCATCACCCCTAGCCCATAACTAGAGCCACCATGGCTCATTTTCACACAAACCTAAACTAATCTTCCATGAAACTATGAGATGAGAGAAAGAAAACTCACCAAGTTTTGATGTAGAAGACAACTCCTCTCTCTCCAACAAGGCTATGATGGTGATGGCAAGGGCAAGGTGAAGTGGATGATAGCGGTGGTGGCAGCAAAGATGGGAGGAGTTGAAAATGGATGAGACTTGCAAATACGGTAAAGAGACTGAGGAGATCAAAACTTTATTTTTTAACTTAATTGCAACAACTCCTGCTTCAACCACCTCAAACTTTTATCTTCATCATCAAAATTAATACAAAACTCGAGGCAAATCTTCACAAGTCACTGAAGTGACACTAATAGTGACACGCCAAGTATTTCGAGGCATATCCGATGTTTCTCATTATTCAATTGATTTGATTTTTCAACCATAGGTTATGTTAATTCATTTTAATTCAAATAACCTATATTCACGTTACATTAACATCAAACGCCACGCCATCCTATGCACACATTAATCGAAACAAATCGAAATTAACCACGAGCCTAACTAAAGTTAATTAATGTTTGGATTATGGTTAATCACCTATTTAGGGACACCGTTCATTACAACGTGGGTTCGAGTCGTCTCAAACCCTGTGCTTCGACTATGAAGCAGTAATGGAAGCCCAGTTTATTGGCAATAGATTTAGCTTTCTCTCTACTGGTACGAGGTTCGCTTATCAATAGAATATCATGTCCATAAAATCGTAACCAAATCTTTGACAAAAGCAATAAATAGAGGGCTACATGCACCTCGGCATAAAAGAAGCTAAAAAACAAATTAAATTACAAATTAACATTAGATTAAATACCAGCATTAGGAACCGCAGTTTCCATAGGCACATCAACCTTAATCGATGTATCATCTACCATAGTTGGCACGAATTTAATACCTCCATCACTCCCCTAGTGGATTGGTAGGAAATAAGAAGATCAGGGGGTTATTGACGCATCTAATTCAGTTCTGCCACCCGATACTTTTTCTTGCCAGAGTCCTTTGTAGACTTTGAAGAATATATATCCATAAAAAGGTTATAGAATGTTGTTGGAGAATACACCATTAAAAATTGGAACTCCAAATGATGGTTGGGCTAAAATATTGGACACTTCATTGAGGGGTTTTCGTGTTGTGGAATTGTAAGGCTTCTAAGAAGTCTTTTGTGCTTGGGAACTAAAAACATCGGGCTTGCCTTTAGTTACCTTCTGGGCTAGGTTCAACTCCTCTTGAGCCACTTGTTTTCCTTTAGATGATTGGCCTTTCTATTACTTGTCAAAATGGTTGCATTCTTATTGGTACCCTTGAACACCACACATAAGCCTTTGGCGAGGCCTGGGTCCATAGCGCTATGAAACAAGTATTTTGGGCGGACTAATTTTTCTCCAACTTTACCTTACTTTTAGAATAAAAAAAAAACCTAACTTATTTTACTCATTTATATTAATTTTGGCAGTACATTTGTAATTTTTGAGCTAGAAGATATTTGGGCATCATTACCATTAGAGATCCCTTGATTTTCTCTCACTTTCTTGAGAGGTTTCCTTGCACGGCGAGGAGCCAACATCCATGGACCGAAAAGATCCTCCAATGAAGTGTCCTTTTCTGGTGACTACTCTAGTCATCCCCGCGTTTGGTTACCAACCACTATTGGGAGTGGTTTTGTAATCTTCATATCCATAGGACAAGTTATAGCATTATGCCTCGCCATCCCACAAGTAAAGCAAGTGTGGGGGATTCCTTCATATTCCATACGCTGCCAGAAGCCATTTAACTTGAACTTAGGGACCAGTGGTTTGGAGAGACCCAATTTGGATTGCCACTCTCGCAAAACGACCTCTTTGAGCAATGAAAGTATTCATATCTACCTTAATTACGTGGTCGATTCTATCACTGATCCTTGCCAAAATTGGCTTCTAGTAATAGTTCACGGGTATGTTAGGGAACCGCAACTAGGCTGAGACATTATGAATTAGCCGCCTCCGTGTCTCTGAACTATGGAGACCATCTCTATATCGTGAGATAATGACCCATGATAATCCATGGCCCCCCAAATAATGCTTTTAGTACATCATCTTAATTTGATAACTAAACTAGAAAGAATTAATTATCTAGATCCATTACTCGGTACTCCCATATCAGCTCCCATATCCCAAGCAATTTAACAACCACTACTTTTTCTCATGGCCTTTTTAAGATCTTATGAAGGTGTGGCGATATTTGCATATGAAAATTAGGACCTTCGTTAATAACCTTAAAATCCTCGTTGCGTATATCCTCTCACACCTTATCGGTGAGGCATTGCCATCTAGACTTCCCTACCACTTTAAGCTGCCTGATTAGACTACTTATTACCGACCTCTATCATCCCCTCATACTATGAAGGAAGACTTCCTCCATCTGCCTAAACTCCATCCATCGAAACCACCATCGCAGAACCTTCATCGTTACCTTTCCCTCCGTTTCCCTTGTCGAAGTCTATCGTCACCCCAGAAGCCATACGTTCCTTGACTAAACTGATTCTAATGTTTGGGTAATTAGTTTTTTGAAAGTACTTTTAGAAATTCAAAAGAAATCCAAGTAGACATTTTTTAGAGAGCGACTATTAGCCTTCTATCCCTACTTAAAATTACATTCGAGGCCTTGCTATTCAAATCATTCCATTCCATCTCCTTCTCCTCTTTTACTTCTCACTCTCTCACTCTCTACAACTCACCCCCATCTCCATCTTCCAACACTCAATAGTCTCAACTAAAATAATTTGAGGGCAAAAGAATATGACAATGGATGGAGAGAAGAAGTTGAGGTAGGGATGTCGTTGATGCGATGAAGATAATGATAAAGGAGGGGTGATGCTTTAGTGTGGGAAGGCTAATATGGGTTTTTGAGGGAGAAGATGCCATGGTTGGTAGGGGAGAAGATGTTGATGTTGAGGTGGCTAGAAGTAGATCGATATGATGGTGGGGAAGATGAAGGTGGGTGTGGCAAAGCAACATAGGGCAAAAAAATGGTTTTAGTTAGTTTGGGCGATGTGGCGGAGGGGGCAAGTATATGGTAGGGTTATTTTGGGAAGTTCATTAACAATTTAGGGGGTAGTTAGTGTATGGATTAAACTTATTGAGAGCTACAAATAATAGGGGAGCTGATATAGGTAGATGGGGGTAGTAGTCGCTCATTTTTTTATATATATTTTGGACTATTTTGTCGAGGAAAATTGATTTTTAACATTCTTTTGTTACTTACATTTACTAAACGTTAGTTATCATCTTCCTTTTGTTAAATTTCCCAAGGAAAATGTTTTAGCAACCTACTTTGGGCACCTAGTGAGCCCAAATAAGTGTCCCTTCATGTGATATACCTCGAGGAGTGTGAGTGCACATCTCGAAGGTGTTATGTGCACACCTCGAGGCCACCGGGTGCAAGCAGTATGGGTCCCGCTGCCGTCTGTACAGCCCTGACACGTCACTGTCCCGCTTTTCGTGTCGTCTGCTGCCACTTCCGTACTATTCGATATACATGCTAACTCATTAACCTTTGATTAGATCAATTAATTATTCAATTATTCATTTAGCCTTTTGTTTATCGTTTACCCAAGTTATAAATGGTTTGTGTTTTACAGAGTTGCAAATAAATAACCATTTCAGCAGAAGTCTTAATAGATATATAAGTCAGGTCTCAAAATGTATAGGTCTACTATGGAAAACCCAGTATAGAGTACACTGTATATAAGGCAACAGGTATCTCAAAAGAAAATACATACATGTACAATGTCTCTCACAAAGGCCCCTGATACCTATAAGTAAAGTAAAACATTAAAATAGACATGTACTAGTAGGTCCCGGACTGTAGGCAATCAGAGATAGTCACCTAGGATCCCCTTGCCCCTACTGGTACTAGGATATGCACTCAATCATTAGAACAAAACAAATGACGAGTCCAGTAAGTAAGATCCCAAGGAAATTTACTGAGTATTTAATTAGTAAAGAATCAAATAATATTGTTAAATAAACAAGCAGAAATTAAACAGGTAACTATAAATGGATTATCGCACGCGTAAATAATAATAAAGCGCAAATATGTATGTTCGTCCCGATCAGGCTAAACCATACTTCGGATCACCAGGATCCCCCCGGTGAGCGCACCTAACTGGTTTATCACCTAATCCTCTCGGTGGTCAGTGTAGACCAAGAATGCACTGACACGTGTATCAAAACAGTAGCTCAGGTCATCATCCACCAAGGACCAGGGTACACGTGTTATAGTCTAGCGTGCCATGAACACAATGGAATACCCGGCGAAAGTAAACTCAATCGTCCGTTTTAAATGATAACATAGGCATAGATAACTAAAGTGAATAAGGAATATAACATGAATATACTGAACTGGATAGATTAAAACAACAATGAAATCTGATAAATGCTCAAAGTGATTTTCAATTGGGTTTTACGCACCTCAAATCGCACTCCGAAAGCCCAAAAATACCTGATTCAACTCCAATATGCCCTCGACTATCGCACTATAGCCCTTGAGTCCCCCGAGGTTAGTTATGAGTGTCTTAGGTTAGTTATAGGTGTTTTAAGTTAAGTGTATAAGTAGAAAATCTAAAATTGACCCTTAAGTTCTGCTTAGCACTAGTTAGTATCGCAATAGGTTGGGCCCCTAGCGCGCTATGTAGTGTTAGCGCACCGGGGAAACCCCATAGCGCGCTAGTGTTCTTCATGATATAGAACACCATAACGCCCAGCAAGGATAACGCGCCACCCTGTCTAGCGCGTTATCCGTGTCGAAGGGCAGAATTCTCAATTCGAGAATTCTTTCCTTCGCACCTATAGTGGCTTACTCCATACGTCGTTGACCCCATCCTCGCCTCTTGGGGGAAATTTCAGCCTCCAAATAAATGTCAGAGGCCATAAATTATACAATAATTATCAAGATTGACATACATTCATCATAATAGTTAAGTTGCGCAATTCACCAAGTTAATTGAAAATTTAGTTTGAAAACACAAGCTTATAACTGAAATTAGTCTAAAATGTAAGTAAGAAATCATTAAAACTAGGGATCCATGATCAAAATTTTGTTTTTGACTAAAAACCCTAAAACTTAGACTTGATTTGCTTAGATTTGAACAACTACAATGGTAAATGTGATTACTCGAAGATTTATAGACCCTTAGCTTAATCTCCTAGGTCTCCAATTGCCCTGAATTTTCTAGCAACATACTCCTATACAAGTTTTTCATCAACTTTGCATGTTCATTATTCCCACTCAAGTTGTAGACAAATCTATTATATAGTGTTTTGATCACATGCATTCCCTCATCTCTAGATTGATCAAATAGTTTTAAGTTTAACTGTTCAACACAAAATTATGACTCCATTAGGACACAATTCAGTTTAGTTAGTACAACTTAACATCAAATTTCCTGGTGTGTGATGTCTCGTGCCTCTGTACGCATCCCGAGACGCATCATAACCAATTATTTCAATTTTATCGACTTGGCCTATGTTTATATTTCTCGCTTTAATTGCTCAAATAGTCATCTTAATGTGAATTAGTTGTGTTTTGTAGTGTACCCGTAATTCGCCAACCCGATACCCACGTTGGTACATTTTTCAAGGCGAATATTTGTCTCACATCCTCACACAATATGTAAATATAAACACCCACATGCGATGCCAAACTGAATAAAATAATAATTAACATTGCAATTATACAACCAACAGAAAAAGATAACGATTTACACCCAATCAGGCATGTCCTAGCCTATCCGAGGCGTCCACGTGGGCTTGAGCTGGCGTTTGAGTCTGAAAATAAACTAAATAGCGACGTCAATAATATTGGGCCGTTACAACTGGACACCCACTTGGGCCTACTAGATGTCCAAAGTGGGTGTCCAAAGTGGCTTACTCTAGCATCTCCCATTTCCCAGCACCATTACACCATACAGACCAACCCATAACACTTCACCACTCTCTCTAACAATAATGCATGCTTTAGTGGTGGCACCGGTAGGGGCGCTCCTTGTTGCAGCCCCAAATTTTGAGGCAACCCTGGGCACCACCACGTCGCATCACATGTCACGTAGCCTTGCCATGCAGTGGCCTAATCTATGATGCCCTGTGACCTAATTGGTTGCTTACACATTTTCCATTAAACCCTAACTTAGCTAATTAATCTTCATTTAAGTATTAGTGATTTAATTAGTCAATTAATCAATTTATCAAGTTATATGAAAATTTTACAGCGAAAGTCTTTAAGTAAATAAATTATGCAATATCTAACAATCCTAAGTAGTGAAAAACCCGGCAAAATGATACCATGTATATAATAAATGTGAAATAATATAACGAGAGATCCATATACATGTATTCAATGTTCTACAATCCCCAAAACTCAACAAAAATATAAATATATAAATATTATAGTCAAACACGAGCTGGCGTCACTATCTCAGAGGTACTCGCCTAATACCACCTTGCACTTGCTCTTGCTCGTTGAAGGATCTGCACTCGGTCACCCAACAAATATAGTGACAAGTCAAGTGAGTAAAACCCAAAGAGAAGTCTATAAATATTCATGAAATAAAATTGATAAATTACGAGACATGCAAATATGACATCTAGCAACAATAAGTCATACACCCATGAATGTAGACAGCATATGGCAAGCAAAAATAGCAGCGAGTAATATAACAACACAAATAAATTAAACAGCCTCGAAAATAAAAGCAATCATAAATAAACAATCAAATAATACGAGAAAACCCCCGACCTAAATCAGTCGGTACATCGATAAAACAAAATAGAAACCACGTATATACTCGCAGGCTTGCAATGACCAAACCCCAACTACGGTTAACAGATGAACCCCTCTAGACGCTATTTCAAGTCAAGAGAACACCTTACATCCTCCCGACGGTTGTAGATATATTTTACTACCGTCAACACGAGCACTAAAAATAAGTAACCCATGCATGTGATTTAATCACAACCAATATATACACAACCAAAATTAATGTGAAAACTCATGTGTGCCCACCAACAGTAACACATGTAATATGACAACGATAAAACAAACCATGAGTTTTGTGAGGTATTTTAATGGGTTTACGCTCCGACTATGGTCCCCCTAGTCCCTTTAAGTCCAATTTACGTTAATATAAATGTGTTAGCGCCCATTAAGTAAGTTTTAGAACATTTGAGTCGAAAATAAAATTATTAAATTTCATTTTCCATATATAATATGAGATTTTCTCGGTGGCGGCCATTTAACCGCGTCTCAGGTCGAACCACATTGTCAGAGTCTCAACTTGACCAATTTTCTTGAATTTGATCTTTTTATTTCCATTTTTTTTCAAAATCGATTAATTTTTCGTTGGATTATATATATAATTATAATATAATGTATATATATATATCTAAGATCAATTTAAGGCATTAGCTTATGTTAGACGTTTTCAAGGCCCAACGTACAAGAACTCCTTATGTGTTCACGCACAGGGCGTCAGAGGCGCTAGCCACCAGCACCTCCATGGTGCTGGTTCGGCAAGCGCTAGTAGCGGTAAGCCCTGTTGGAACAAACCGCGTATGCACAATGGAAAAATTAAAACTTGCCTTTAGGATACAATCAATTCTCTAATGGTTGTTGGTTGATATGTGTGTAACAAAACTCCAACCAAGAATAATCGTTGAAGAACTTTTGAGAGAATGATGCTTTGACTCAAGAACACACTTTGATTCAAAATCTTTTTGTGTTTCAACGTTTCTCAATGTATTTCAATGTATTTTGTACATACTAAATCACTTTGATTTATATAAAATCATGATATTTGGTGTCTATCTACAAAAAGGTGTGTTTTGGTGCGAATAGGTACTAAAAAACGGATAAAAATGGACCAAATAACACCCAAAAGTCGCACCAATTCGTTTTGGGCGTTGTGGTGCCGACCCGACGCTTTAGCGCCAAAAATAGTAGATTTTTCGTGTCTGACGCTGAGCTTGGCGCCACAGCGCCAAACACAGAACATCCATTTGTTCTGGCGCGTGTCCGGTGCTATGGCACCAGCCTCAGCGCCAGACACAGAACTCACAATTTCCCCTCATTTTCAACTTATATGGACATATAAATTGAAAATTACACTTAAAAAATAACACAACCAACAATATATAGCATCATTATGAAATCGATACATAAATAAGAAGTGTCTTTTAGACTTGAGCTTTTCACTTAGTGCAAATACTTCAAAGTTTCATCAAGTACTATGGTGAATGTATTTTGAACCAAGAACCTTTGCGACAAAACCAAAAATATCACACATACCAATTTCATGTAAGTAAGAGTGTTCTGTTGATTTCACATTATGGCCTTATGCAAATCCTGTCTTTCTTAAGTGCTCTAGAGTCGGTTAGGCTCATAAGAAACGACCACACTTCAACACCCATATAGGTAAGTCTACTTAAGTGAATCTGCGAGTCACTCTATTCGACTTATTAAGACTCAATTGTCAACCTCCGTCATGCAGAACCAACACTAGAACCAAGAAGGGACCTTTTATAATATAAATTTTCTAGTGTTCCTTAATCTTCACTTGACTTATTAGTACCACATTGAACTTATATAGTATTTTCAAGAATTAAATTGGGTTCCCATCAAGTGACGATCGAGTTAGGCAAACATAAGTCTCATTCCTTTTGATGTCTGAGACACCATATCTCTAACAAGTCCCTTTGTTAACGGATCCGCTAAATTCTTGTTAGATTCCACGTAATCAACTGTGACAACCCCATTTTTGAGTAATTGTCTCAAAAGATTGTCTTAAACATATGTATCTAGACTTTCCATTATAAGTCTTGCGTGCGACCTTATAAATAGTTTCCTTGTTATCACAATTGATTAATATAGCCGGACATGGCTTAATCTATAATGGTATCTCCATTAACAAGTTCCTAAGCCATTCTGCTTCCTTGCTTGCATCTGCTAGGGCAATTATTTCTGAAGTCATTATTGAATCAGAAATACATGTTTGTTTTTTGAGCTCCAAGAAACAGCCGCACCTCCTAGCGTAAATATTCATCTACTAGTTGATTCGGAATTTGACTCCATATTATTCTAACTAGCATCACTGTAACCTTCCAAAACTGGAGGATATCCATTAAAATGTACACCATAGTTCAAATTCCCCTTCAGGTATCTAAAGATCCTGATAACCACATCCCAGTGTTATTTGCTTGGATTACTAGTGAACCGACATAGCATACAAACCGCATAAGCTATATCCGGTCTTGTGTAATGCATAGCATACATAAGATTTCCTATCACACTAGAATATTTTAATTGTGATAAACACCTACCGGTGTTCTTTACTAGTTTTAAATAAGGTTCGATAGGAGTACAAACTGATTTTTTATCAAAATGGCCAAATTTCTTCATAATCTTTTCAATATAATAAGATTGAGATAATGTAAGACCATTATCTTGTCGTAAGATTCTGATTCCCAAAATTACCTCACCTTCTCCTAAATCCTTCATGTCAAAGCTAGTAGACAATAATCGCTTAGTTTTTTCAACTAAGGCTAGTGAAGTTTCGAATATTAACATGTCATCCACATATAAACATATGATGATACCAACATCATTGACAAACTTGCTATAAATACATTTATCAGCATCATTGTCTTTTAAATCCAAATGATTGCATAATCATGTCAATTTTCTCATGCCATTGCATAGGAGCTTGATTCAAGCCATAGTGAGATTTTATCAATTTGCAAACTTTATTCTCTTAGCCTGGCATAACAAAACCTTCGGATGTTATATATATATTTCTTCCTCTAGATCACCATTTAGAATAGCTATTTTTAAATCCATTTGATGGATAAATAAATGATGAATAGAAGCAAGAGATATTAACACCCGAATAGATGATATTCTTGCAACCAATGTGTATGTATCAAAATAATCAATGTCATCCCTTTGTCTATAGCCCTCAGCTACTAAACACGCTTTGAACTTATTTGTTGTTCTATCGGTATTTAATTTTCTTTTGAATACCCACTTGCACCCAATTGCCTTTGATCCCGGTGAAAGATCATAAAGTACCCAAGTTTGATTCGACAAATCAAATTCATCTCATCATTGATCGCTTCTTTCCAAAATAAAGCATCCCTAAATGAAACTGCTTGTTGAAATGAAATAGGATCATCATCAACACTAAGGAAAAGTTTTATTGTTCCTTAATTTCATATATATTTCCTTCAACCAAGTAAGTTATGAAATCCGGGCCAAAAGATTCATCAATCTTTTGCTTTTTACTTCTCCTTACTTCAACGTTCTCACCATCGTTAGTAGGAGAATTCTCTTGTTCATTAGAAGAATTTGAAGGCAAATTTTCTAGATTCACATGACTTTGTTCATTAGAAGAGTTTTGAGGCAACTCTTTTAGATTCGCAAAATTCAGATGCAAGAGCATGTCGTGTGTTTTATTTAAATGTTCAAAAAATTGTACATCTATAGATTCAATTATATCATTAGTTTCCAAATTTAAGAATCTATATGTCACACTGTGCTTTGAATAACCAATAAAAACATATTTATAAGTTCTATTTCCCAACTTAGGCCTTTTTGGATCCAATTTTCTTACATAAGCTAAACAACCCCAAACTTTAAGTCTCTTAAAATTGGGTTGTCACTTGAACCATAACTCATATGGGGTGAAATTGGTGTTCTTTTGTAGAACCCTATTCTTTATAAACCAAGTCCAAATAAAGGCTTCCCCCATAAATTCAAAGGCAAGTTAGAACTTAGTAGCATGGAATTAACCTTCTCTACTAAATTCCTATTCTTGCTTTCCGCTACACCATTTTGTTGTAGTGTATAAGGTGTTGTTACTTGATGTATAATTTTATTAGTCTCACAAAACTTTGTGAACTCCTTGGAACAATACTCACCACCTCTATCGGATCTTACAACCTTAATTTTCTTGTTATGTTGCTTTTCAACTTCCGATTTGAAAACAAGAAAATTTTTATAAAACTCATCATTGCTTTTCAAAAGATAAACATAGTAATATTTTGAAAAATCATCAATAAAAGTGAGAAAATTTTTGTTTCCTCCTAATGTAACATGACTTTTCAAATCACATACGTCACTACGTATTAAATCAAGAATTTGAGAAGATCTTTGTACCGATTTATGTAATCGTTTTGTGATCTTTGTTTGTGCACAAATTTCACACTTAGTATCATGATCAATTTTAAAATCAATAATCAAGCCATATGCATATTTCTAATGCAACGAGAATTAACATGGCCTAATCTACCATGCCATAATGAACATGAATTAACAATAGAAGAACATGAGTTAATAATATAAGAAGAATAGTTAATTGTTATTGCATTCGACTTAATCATACCATTATATGAGTACCCCTTGCCAATAGGAACACCTCTCTTGGACAAGATAAACATATCCGACTCATAGACAAGACGAAAACCTCTCTTATTAAGGAGGCTACCGGATACAAGATTCTTACACATTTTGGATACATAATAAACATTAATTAAATGTAAAACTTTTCCCTAAGTAAACTTGATATCCACCGTTCCTTTGCCAACCACCTTGGTGCGATTGTTGTTCACCATGCGCACTTCTTCACTAGTGGCAAGATCTTCGTAAGTCTTGAAAAGATTATGGTTATTGCAAATGTGTATGGTTGCGCCAGTATCCAGCCACCACCCCACTTCATTTGCAACCGAATTGGCTTGACAAACTGTTGCTATGAGTTCCATGTCCATATGCTCCACATTGTGACTTTCCTTGACCATTTTCTTATTCTTCAAGAATTTCTTCTTGCAACGACACTCTCGTGCACCTTTTTGTTTCTCTCCAAAACGATCCAGAGCATACCAAAAACCCTAAGTCGTTTCTAAAACGAAAATAGAGTTTCAGCATTTTTTCTTTTTAGATGTGTTCTAACTTAAAGCGTCTATTTATACAACCTCTTGTATATAGACGGTTAAGTAAATTACATATATACCCTTACTTAAAGAAGTATAAGTGTAATACACCACAAGGACGTTTCGTCATGAATTTTATCACATAAAATTCATTTTTCCGAATCATCTTAAAATCTCGCAAAACCATTCTTAGTGTGCGACCCAATAGGCTCATACAACGTTGGCGAGTGTACCAAAACACATTTTGGTATACAAGTCATAAGCGATCTAGCAAGACATTATGACTACCCAAGTTGTACGAATATCAAATCGATATAACCTAATCAATAGTGTATATAACATCCTTTTGTCACACGATATCCTTTTGATCAAACATAAGGCATGGAATTGTCATCCAACATGTTCAATCGTACTAGTCTTGATCTCTAGGTAGATCGAAAACATCCAAGTGACATTGATCAATATCAATTCACTTAGACTAGGCCTTTTAACAACCTAACACATCGAGGGATCCACTAGATATCTCTCTTTATATGAGAGGACAAATTCTATCTCGATTACACAACTTCATCACATTGCTCACACTTTAACCAATCACAACCTTTATAATCGTCCAGGTTAAAGACAACGTTTGATTGTGTCAAATTACTTGTATTCCTAATGTTGAAGTCTCTGGCAATCTCAAGTCGGAGGGACTGAAAAATATACCTATCATGATAAACAACTATGACTTAATCCATGTGATGTTCTCATAGCGGCGGGTCGGTCGAAGACTTTGTTCCCTAACAAGTACTCGTGATCTTGATTCGTATCCCTATACGTATAATCATCATATGATCATCAATCAAGACTCACACTAGTCTTAATTCATTATAGTTCCCGAGTATAATGATCGATTATGGACATTTAGGATATTTATGTAAATACCCATGGATTTTATTATAATGTAAACATGCAAATTAATTATAATAAACAGCAAATGAAATCCTCTATTTTATTAACTAAAAGTATTCATAAAGACAGTTAATGGATTGACCTAGGGCACATGCCCCATCAATAGTGTCCTGGTTTGTCACAATAATAACACTTCCCATCTTGTTCGAAGTGTTTTCATTAGCAAATCCCTTGAATTTTGAATCATTTTTTGCCTTAAATTTCTTGGAATTGTGTAATTCCACTAAATTTGCCCCTGAATCAGATTCAAAAGTCAATTCATCTCCAACCCCTCTCTCTTTTGAGAGTATTCCTCAATTCGAAGATGGCGTTGGAGGGATTCAAGAGTATAAATCTTCTCCTCATGAATGAGCTTCTTCTTGTAATCATTCCAATTTGTAGGCAACTTGGAAATAATTACACCTACTTGGAATTCTTCTTCAAGAGAGATTCCAGCCGTTTTAAGATCACCAATAATCTTTTACAAGTCATGAACTTGAGTAAGTAGAGACTTGTCGTTGGTCATCTTAAAATCCAAATAATTCGAAATTAAAAACTTATGATTGCTAGACTCGTCAATTCGGTATTTGGTGTCCAGCACAGTTCACAACTCCTTCGTCGACTCAATGGTTCGATGCGACGCACATACATTATCGAAAAGTGCATTAAGGATGTAGCCCGGGCAAAGATAGTCATCTTCCTTCCTTGCAACACGTCGATCCACCACTTCATTTGAGTCATCCAGAGTTGGTTCAGGGAGGGTCTCAAGCGCATCATCAAGGATGTACGCCAAATTGAGAGATGTGACAAAGAACATCACTTTCTCTTACCATCGGGTGAAGTTGTCACCGTCGAATCTTTCGAGACGAGTCAAATCATGGTTCATGATTTGTATGGAATGAGGAACGAACCCGCCATTAGAATTAAGTTTGGAGGGCAATGAAGAGCCACCATTCCCATTCGTTTGCGCAATTCCGTCCGAAGTCGAAGAAGCCATTGATAAAGAGTAAAATCTTGTCTAAGAAATTGTTGGAACAAATAGCTTCGGACAGATAAATCCAAGATGATAATGGGAGAACCAAACAAAAACTTAAGGCACGTAATCGCTCTCTTTTAGACAAGATTTCTCCATATCGATCGAAACCACGTATACACTATGGGAAAATTGAAACTTGCCTTTAGGATACAATCAAGTCTCTAATGGTTGTTGGATGATGTGTGTGTAACACAACTCCAAACAAGAGCACTCTTTGAAGAACTTTTGAGAGAGTGATGCTTTGACTCAAAAACACACTTTGATTCAAAATCCCTTGTGTTTCAATGTTTCTCAATGTATTTCAATGTATTTTGTACGTACTAGATCACTTTGATTTATAGAAAATCAAGAGATTTGGTGTCTATCCACAAAGAGGTGAGTTTTAGTGTGAATAGGTACAAAAAATGGACAAAAAATGGACCAAATGACACCCAAAAATCACACCAATTCGTTATGGGTGTTGTGGCGCCGACTCGACGCTTCAGCGCCTAAAACAGTGGATTTTTCGTGTTTGGCGCTCTGTGGATGGCGCCACTATGCCGGACACATAACATCCATTTGTTCTTGCATTGTGTCCGACACTGTGGCGCCAACCTCAGCGCCAGACACAAAACTCACAAGCCCTCGCCGATAGGGGCGAGCCCTTGTCGACTGCGCGCATAAGACCTCGAATAACGACAATAAACTACAATATATCACATTTATCCACAAAAGAGCTTACATTTGGGGAAGAACACAAAAATATCATTTTTACAAAAATTAGTTTTGCAAACATAAATTGGAGTAATAAATCTCATGTTTGGTTAAGAAATCAGAGGTAAAAACAATTGAAAATTCGTTTGCTTTATGAATGTTCATCAATCTCATGTTTTCCATGTTTCATTTGATGAATTTAAGCAAGGAGTGGGTTTTTGTACCTAGATGATGATCTCTTCACACTTTGTCGTCTTAAATCCACCACTTGCAAATTCCAGCCAACGAAGCCTTCATTCTCTAAGGATTTCCAAGCAAGAACTCTACTAGGAGCTCTTTTATACCTTGTATCATAGTTCTTGTCCACAAATCCTTGTTAAAGCTCTCATCTCTAAACCATCCCATAGTTCATAATACTAGTAGTCAACTCTCAAGTGACCTTAATCCATACACATCTGGTCTCAACATACACAAACTAGGATCATCTAGTTGTAAATCAAAGGCCACATTTAATCCTCTTAACCTTAGGTGATAAGTTATTATTTATACATATTTAGTACTTTATATTTAATATATTTAATTATGTAAAGTCTCTAAAATATATATTTAATTATATTTTTTTGGTCGCTTTCAGGTGAAACGGAGTGCGCGGTTGAATTAGTGGTGGAAAAATACTCAAAATGGAGTATTTACTCACAGTGATCGGACGTCGGATAATTTGCCTCGAGTTACGTGTTGCGCCGTGGACAACAGACCAAGTAGACAGACCAGCAGCACCCCACCAATAGAAACTCACCACGTCAGTGGTTCTCATCACAGCAGCTGCCAAGTGTCAGCTTGTCACACTCCAAGCACGTCACAATTGTTTGCAGAAACCAATCACAGCGTGACACCTCGTCGTCCATAACTTCACACAACAACACATGCAAACAGTTTTATCTCGCTTCAACTACTAACAAATGTTCCTCGGGATGCGCGTTAGCACCGTCTCCCAAAAATTCGCACAAGTCGCGCGAGCTTTCTTCTCCGCCTCTTGCCACCACGTGTCAGCACCTCCACGCCCAACAGCGTCATCACAACCGATCTCAACCAATCAAACGACGCCACTTGGCGTGTACAAACCAAACGGGCCAATCACGTTTTGACACGTGGCGGACATCAGTTTTCAACCCAAAAACAACCATACGATGCTCCTCGGCGCACGAGTCACCTCCCCAACCCCTAAAATTAGTTTCTATCACTTCCCGAGACCAATTTTTAGTAGTTTTATATATTAGGAACCTTAGGTATTATTTTTTAAGAACACCGACTATTATGTTTTTAGCATCGACTTCTCTCGACGCTAACCGAATACATGCACTGTGAGTTTAGAAAATCGAATACATGCATTGTGAGTTTAGAAACACTAGACATCGAAATGACGGAGTGGTAAAATTAGGGGAAGTAGAAGTTCATAAGGTAAATCACTTTAGATACCTAGGATCAATCATACAAAATAATGGTAACATTGAGAATGATGTCACACATAGAATTCAAGTTGGATGGAAGAAATGGCGGAGTGCAACAGGGGTGATTTGTGATCGAAATGTTCCTACTAAGTTAAAAGAAAAATTTATAGGACCACAATTAGGCCGGCTATGCTCTATGGAAGTGAATGTTGGGCGGTAAAGCAAAAACAATTACATAAAATAAACGTAGCAGAAATGAGGATGCTTAGGTGGATGTGTGGTAAACAAGTAGGAGTAGCACCAATTGATACAAAGATTAGGGAAGGGCGGTTGTGGTGGTTTGGTCACCATCAATTTACAAATGCCCCAACTAGAAAACTTGACTCAATAGAAACTGTAGAAATTCGACGAGGTAGGGGCAGACCAAAGTTAACATGGGATACATTAATTAGGAGGGATTTGAATGGTTTGAAAAGCTCACCATCAATTACACTTAATCGAGCACAATAGAAAAGTTTGATCCATGTAGCCGACCCCAGTTAATTTGGGACTGAGGCTATGTTGTTGTTGTTGTTGTATCGACTTCTCTCGACGATGGCCTAGGTCGGCGGGGAAACAAGTCAGGATTATGAATTCATGGCATATTATGTGAGATCTTTTATTTTATTATTTTAATTTAGTTTAATTCTCCTATTTCATTGTTGTTGATTTTAATGAATATGGTTTAGATCTAGGGTATGTATGTGGCCAGTGCATGCTTTTAGGTGGACAATCTATAGTTATTTGGACCATTAATATCCGTGTAATTGTGCTTTTGGACCAATAAAGTGACAAACACTCACCCGTTTGCCGTAAAACCCTTTCAGTTCTTGAGTGTGCAACAATTGAATCTAGGTTAAATCGGAAGCAGATGCGATCCGGTTATTTAGGATTAGTGTTCCCACATACCCATATTACTGCGGTTAGTGTGTTAAACCCGATTAGCGGATGTCTAGGGTTATGCATTAATTAGGGAAGTAGTTAGTGGCGGACGTCCTAGCTATCGAGATTAGGGGAATGATGAATTTCTGGTGGATGTCGATTTTCTATAGCTAATCTAGGAGAATATAAATTAATGACTTTTTGGGAAAGATTGAAGACCATGATTGCCATTGAGTCTTGATCCTTATTTGTGGAACTGTAGACCTATGTGTTATTTAGGTGTTTATTAATTGTTTTCAAAGTTATTTTAGTTATTTTATTTATTTATTTTAGTTAGATTAGTTAGTTAAATTATTTATCTTAAAACCTCCGATTTTCCCTTTTTGTTGTTTTTAACCTTAGAAAGTCCACCAATCTCTGTGGGATCGACCCTTTGCCACTATTCTACAAAATAGCTGGTTTATGAAACTTTATTTTATTGACGCGTTCGGCGCGCGTCAAGACCTAATTATATTACTTTAGACTAATATAAACTTATGTATATAGTCACATTGGCAGTCTATTAATGGTTCATTATTCGTATTTATGACCCAAACAAATCCCCGACTACCCAGCACTTGGTGCCCCACGCCTCAGCACATATCTCGAGGTGCACCATTTTCATAGTGAGTAAGGATAAGTCGTGATATGACATGGGATTGTTATGATATGACAAGGGATTGTCATGGTGAGTAAAGGTAGGTTATGGCATGGCATGGGATTGTCATGGTATGTGATGGTTGGTTAGGACTATCATGTTGGGATACATGATAGAAAAGGTTTACAGTTATTGGTGTTAGGTAACTGGGTTAGAGAAACTTGAACACGAAAATCAAACTGAAAGTAGGTTGCGGAGATGTTGGAAGAAAGTGACTGATCTTGACTACCTCGACAACATGCACCTATGTCTCAGGGTGACACTATGTTCCCTTATAGGAGTAGTCGGGTGTTCAAGGGACTGTAGAAGGGGACTATCAAGGTGTGAGGCGTGGTCACATGGAGATAGGACAGTTACATCAGAGTTTACTCAAGATTCAAATTTCGAGGACGAAATTCCTCCTAGTTGGGAATAATTGTAACGGCCCAAATTAATTAAACTAGGATTAGCGTTAATCTCGGAGATTAACGATCATAATTCGGGCATTACGCAGACAACGCGGTTGGCTCGGACACGATAACCGAAGAGATATGTTATTTATGTATGGTGGTTGTGTATATGTGGTGTTTAGATTTATTATTATTATATTGCACCGCATGTGTGTATGTTGCTATCGGGCGAGTTTGGGTGACGGGTGTTCGCCTCGAAAGGTGTGTCAACGCGTGTGTCGGGTAGATGAACTACGGGTATGCTAGGAAACTCGACTAATCCATGTCAAGATGAATAGTAAATCAATTAAAATGGGTAATGTGACCATAAGATAAGTAATTCAATTAAAACAATAGGCTATGTCATACCTCGTAATGTGTACCGAGACGCGGGCACCGGGTACGGGGTAGTCAAAGGTTAGTGGGACCATAAGTCGGTTAATATGAGTAAATAAAAACATTAACCATATGTATCAAAACTGGCCAAAGCTAATGTTTTAAATTAAAATAAATCAACGACTATAGTTGGTTAATTAATTGTAAACTATAGGATTGTCCTTGAGATACACCTAAGCACATCTAAGAACCAGGTGAGTAACTAATTGGTGTCATTTGAGCTGGTTAGTAGGAGTGAGTGGGCAAAATGTCAAGAGGTGAGCCATTAGATAAACATCGGGATACGTAAATACATGAGGATCAAGAGTTAGGAATGAATCTCATTTTGATATATATTGATGTATTGATCAAACACATGCAATAAAATAAACAACATTGTTGGGAAATCAGAGAGAAGATGAAGAGATCTGGAGCTGGAATTCAACCACTTTGGAGGCAAGTTGAGGAATCAAACCAAGGTAATCATCTTCTCCATCATCTCTTCTATATAATGAACCCATTTTTGATGATTTTTGATCAAATTGGTGTCAAAGGAGGTTCTGAGGTTATGTTAGATGTTGTTTGGTGTTAATTGGATATGGAGTGAGTGTTAGGTAGGTTTAGGTTGTAACGACCATCAAATTTACACCGAGGTAGATTTTATTTGTCTATGGTGTATGTATTATTTATTTATGCCCAAATGTGAATTTCTATTGTCCAAGTGTATGTTTATTTTGTTGTGCCGAATTTGCGAGTAAGGTATACGCAGGGCATTCGGTGAGTTGAGACATGAGCGGGGACGTACCTCGAGTTGCGTATTGACATGGGACCGAGGTAGCGGCTTATGGGGTAAGTGTAATTTGAATTTACTTAGTTGTGTATATAGCTTTAGTGTGGTCACATTGAATATTCAAATAGCAAGCCTAAGTTAGTGAAATAAAACAAAGGCCTTAGGATGTGCATTGAGACACGTATTGACTTATCTAGAGATCAAGTGAGTCTATATTTGGAGTCATTCATGCATGACTTTGTGGGACAAGTGTGTGAGGGTGGTCCACAAGATAAGCCTCGGGATACATAAGTGCACATAGATGTGTGGCTATTGTAAAATCAACTCCAATCATATATATACCAATTGGTCAAACAAACTTATCACTAAATTGCTCATCAACGATTTGGCCAAGAAGAAGATAAGAAAAGAGGCTATTGGAGTGCTCAAGAGGTGGGGGGAAAACTCGAGAAATCAGTGAAGTGAAGAAGAAGATCAAGTGTATCAAGTTAGGTACTCCATTAACATAGCTTGGTCAATTCAATAAATTCATGTATTTGATGTTGTAGGGTGTTGTTTTGTGTTGTGGTTGATGTTAGGGACCTATAGTAACGTGTATGAGGGTCCCCAAGGCATCACCATGCCCTATATGTGGAAGAAACCCAGAATTTGAAATGCAGAATTCTGGGTTCTGCTGCACATAGCGCGCTAGGTGGAAAATCTAGCGCGCTAATATTGATTAGCGCGCTAGATATCAAAGTTAGCGCGTTAATATGTAAATTAGTGCGCTAATGTCAAAAATTAGTACGCTAATATGGATTAGCGCGCTGTGTATGAGGTAGGCGCTAATTACCCTGGCAGCACATAAAGTTGAAATTTTCAAAAATCTCCAAAACAATATAATTTGGTCTAAAACATGTTTTAGGTCCTCACGAACTTAAGGGGAGGTCTCGGGAGTAAGGGTGATCATTTTGGGGAGCGTGTCCAAGCCACGAGGGCGAGATAACGCGAGTCCGAAGTAAGTAAGTAAACCAATTAAGGGAATGCATAGTAATTCATATTCCATTTTTATTGTCTTTGTTGATACGTGTTGTTCTCGAAATTCCATTCTTGTTTCCTCGATTGAGTGTCTATGGCCTAAGTGTGTCGGGAAGGTACTCCTGGGATTATAGCTAGTTGGGCTAACGTAAACATTACCTGTGGAGGTGCAGCTACCCAACCAAACGTGAGTTTTCCCCGAGTACTGAATTGTTGTGGATTGTTGTGGATTTAAGACCACTTAGTATGCCTTTTTTTATTCCTAGGCACTCGTATTTCGTCGTGCATATCTATCAGTCTGTTTATCATGCACTTTTTATCTTTTACCTGTCTATTAATACCTGCATGATATTTGGACTGTTTTTAAATGATTCATGAATTATTGTTTATATCCTTCTGGTTATTACTTTCTACTTTACTGTATTCACCGTCTAGTTTGTGACGGTGGGTGCAGAGTGGATAGAGACGAGCAAGGGGAAATGACCGGTGATCGGTGACTTCCTTTGAGGATTTTATAGAGACGAGCAAGGGGAACTGACCGGTGATCGGTGACTTCCTTTGAGGATTTTCTTGGAGCGGTTCATTCCTTGCACGATATTATGTTTTGCCATTCTTGTTGTAATTATTGTATATTATTATTTTTTATTACACTAGGACATATTAGATCGAGTGAGATAGGATATCATATGCATGTTTATCTGTTGATCTCAGGGTTCCACACTGTATGTTGTTTCATTTTTATTTAAATTTGAGTTATTTAACTTTGTCTAGAATTTAATTCCGCTGCAAACTATTCTGAAAAAGACAACATAATAACTCAATGTTAAAAGAAAAATTTATTGAGAAAGTAACTATTGGAGGCTGACTAGGCCTGCGTTGACTTTATGAGGAACAACTCGGGGGTCTACGTGGGTTTAAGATGGGCGGGGCCTAGTTTTATGGGAAACTGGGGCCGTCGCATAGGTAGCCAAATTGGAAGGGAAATACATAATTCTCGACTTGAGAATTCTGTCCCATAGGCTAGGTAGCGCACTACCTGGAATGATTAGCGCGCTAATCGTTCTGGGTTTCCCACTGTTCTTCAGGATGAAGAACAGTAGCGCGCTACATCCTGTCCATAGCACGCTACCACCACATAACGCGCTACACTAATCCCATAGCGCGCTAACAACAGACATAAACTGAACATAAAGGGCTGTTTTGGGATTTTTGACTTAATACATATCCCAAACACCTATAAAGATACTAAACATGTAAAATTGGACTTCAGGGACTTAGGGGACTGTAGCTCGGGTATCGGGGAGCTAGTCGGGTCAGATACGGGAGTTCGGGGAAGTCGGAGCACGGATTGAGGTGCGTAAACCCATTGGAATGCCTCACTTGATTCATGGTTTGTTTTATCGATATCGCATTTCGTGTGTGATTGCTGGTAGGCACACATGGGGTTTCACTCCTATTTCGATTTGTGTATATATTGGTTGTGGCTAAATCGCTTACACGGGTTACTTGTGTTCAGTGCTCATGTCGATGGCAGTAGAATATATCTACGACTGTCGGGAGGGATTTAGGGTGTTCTCTTGACTTGAAATAGCGTCTGGAGGGATTCATCCGGTTACTGAAGTTCGGGTTTAGTCACTGTAAGCCTATAAGTATATACGTGGTTCCTATTTGATTTATCGATTATTAGCTGGTATAGGTCAGGATTGTCTCGTGATTATATGGATGTTTACTGATTAATGTTTTATTTCTGAGTTGGTTAGTGGTATATGATATTTATTTATTTCGCGCTACTGCTTTTGCTTGTCATATGTTGCCTACATTCATGGGAATATGACGTACTGTTGTCAGGTGTTATATTCGCATGTCTCATATTTTGTTAGTTTTATTTCATGAATATTGTGTGGACTTCTCTTGGGATTTTACTCACTGGACTCTTCACTGTATTTGTTGGGTAACTGAGTACAGATCCTTCGACGAGCAAGGGCAAGGGCAAGGAGGTACTGGGCGACTACCTCTGAGATTGTGGAGCCAACTTGTGTATGATATCAGTATGTATTTATTTATTTATTTTGGGTTTTGGGGACTGTAGAACACGGATTACATGTGTATGAATCTTTTGCTTATCTCGCCTTTGATATATACATGGTATCTTTTGCCAGGTTTTTCACTACTTAGGATTGTTAAATATTGAATAAGTTACTCATTAAAAGACTTCCGCTGTAAAATTATAATATAACTTGATAAATTAAGTAACTGGCTAACTAAATTATTAAAACTTAGAATAGTTAGCATAAGTAGGGTTAGCTAGAAAAGTGTAAGCAATTCGTTAGGTTGCGAGGCATCAATGAGAAGCTGGCCATGATGTGGCAAGGCTAGGTGACGTGGGATGCGACGTGGCGGGTAGTAAGGTGGCCCTGAATTTGGGGCCCCCACAGTTTGGTATTAGAGCGAGGTTTCGAGGAAGCCTCGCGAGTAGTTTAAAGAAAGAGAATAAAACTTAAGCAAACAAATAATGTGTTCTATTTAGTCTATACAAATATCGATTACTCGATGCCCACGTCGACGCGCACCTTATTGTAATCACCCGTCACACCAACTTGTCCGATAACAATGTGACAAACATGCGATGTAATACAATAAATAATGATTTTAAACATCACAAAATAAGCGAACACCATTCATACATAACATATACCCTTGGTTCTCATGTCCGAGTCAACTGAGTTATTCACGTATGGCCCGAATTACAATCGTCAATCCCCCAGATTAATGCTAATCCTAGTTTAAATAAATTTGTGTTGTTACACTCATCTCTTCCATCACCCACTAGGACCGAGACCTTTTCACAATCTCGATGGGAAGAAGCCGAGATCACTAAAGAGGTCTCGGCCTTGTACGTTTGAAACCTGCGAACGACACTTCTTCACTTCCAGGGCACGACGCGACCACATCTAACATTGTTCGACGAAAAAAAACTCATATGATACTTGCGTCCTAGTACAAGTGCTTTGCAATTGCTAAAATCAAGAAATGGATAGGGTCGAAGGGTGTTGAGATGAGAGTGAGGGTGATGGGGTAGGCAAGGATATTCTTGGAATTTTGAGAAATACTGGGGTAAACCAAGTAAAAATAATTCAAAAAGGGGCAATCAAAGTAATGGGGTCCCCTCAGCAATAGGCGGGGTCTGTTTAGCTGATTCCTTAATTAATTAGATCTTATCAATTTTAATTAACATAATCATGGCCTTCTTCAGTTTCTCTTGTGGTACAAATGTATAATTACTATAGTTTCGTTATGTCTAATAAAGTTGATGTAATGTATTATGTTTTAAGCATCTTTGATTAAATAATTTGAGGAGCAAACTGTAAGAGCATAACATAAAAAACAAGTGAGGGAGCCAACTTTTAACCTCTAAAAGTTCGTGAGCAACTATAATTATAGAAGAGATTTATATTGTGTCATGCCAAAGACAAAAAGGAAGCAGTTAAACGGACCCAAGTTTTTGCTTAGAGAACCCCATTACTTCAACATACCCCATTTTTAAATTCTTTTTAGTAAACCGACCTTTTTTCTAAAAAAAAAAAATTCATAGAATACCCTCGTCTTCAACAAACAAAAATCACCCCCAACCCATTTTCAACATTCATACCCCAAATCAAAACTTTCGCAAAACCCAAAAAATTCAACTTTTTCATCTTTCAAGGTCACCGAGGTCGTAGGAGAGTCTATTTTAGTCGAACACCGGCCGATCTGTCATCCGTATACTAAATTCGAAGATAAAATCCGATGGGGTCTATGTAGTAATTTGGTAGGGTATAAGTAAGATTGCGGTCTAGAAAAACCAAAACCTTTAAGGGTGTAACAGTCTTTGTTAACCGATAGTGCTAGTAATATCACAGACTTGTGACTCCGATAGCTACCTAAAACTCCAATATACAATCTAGTTGGGTCCCTGGAGTTAACTGGTGGGGTGTATGTATAATTACAATGTATAATAACTGAAATCTTTACATGCCTTACGGTCTGTAGTAGCCGATAATGTTGGTAATATATCACGAACAACTATGCCCGACACTTAAGTTAAAAACTCAAATATCAATTGGGTAGGGTCAAAGTAGTAACTACGTGGGCTATGTACAGTATGTCGGACAAACAAAATCGATATGTAACTATGTGTTTCGATTTTGTTACTCCATACAATACGAGGACAACAACAAAAAATGAAGGTTATTCATCAATGAAAAAATCCAATAAAAAATCATAAAAATGGCTAGTCGTTGTCAAGGTGGCTTTGTTTTGTCAACTTCTTCGACATTTTTCTTACCAAAAATGTGGAAATCATCAACAAATCAAAAGCCATAAAAATCAAAAACCATCCAACGTCAATGATAGTGAAAATGATGGTCATAAAGTTTGAAAAAAACCCACCAAACTAGCGGAAACAAGGAGAGAACAGACTTACCGAGTCGATTTTCGTGCGAATTCACATGTTTTTGGTCAATCGGAGATGAGATTGTGGAGTCGATTTTAGGCTTTTGAACGGGGTCCAGTCGGTGAAGGAAAAAGATGGTGGGATATGGAAAGAAAAGACCCATTTATATGGGTAATTTGGTCATATCCTCTATTGGCAGAGTTGGAAATCGTAAAAAAAATTAAAACGAGGTCCTCTAAGTAAAAATTGGGATCCGTTTAGCCGCTTCAAAAAAAAAAGGAACCTTAACAAAAAAAATGAAAAAAAAAGCTACAGGGCCTTTTTTTTTTTTCAGAGGCTACAGGGCTTTTTAAAAAAATGCTACAATGCGCATCAGGCCCTTGGCCTGCAATCTAATATACGTATGCACGGCTCGAGTGAGGCGATATGCGTTCTGGTGATTGGTTAATCTCATTGTATCATTTCTTTCTCTTTCTTTTTTTCTAAAGAAAATACGAAAAAATTACAAATGTACACATGTTTGTACTTTAAATGAGAAAAGTAGGGGTGAATTGCATTTATTTCGGACAAATAGGCAATAACGCCCAATGAAAAGGAGCTATCACTGTGGGAAAATTTTTTTGATGATGTGGACATGGCCAGGTGGCGTAAATTACACAGATAGCGCCTTTTCAAAAGGCGCTATCTGTGTATTCTACGCGTCCTACGTGGACAGTAAGGTGGAAGGCAATTGTATAGATAGCTCCTTTTGAAAATGAACTATCTATACAAAATTATACACTCTATGAATGACTCCTTTTGAAAAGGAGCTATCAATACAATTTTTTTCCCCATTAACGACACGTGCATATGGAGATGGACGACCCGCGCCACTCGCGTATGTCGAGGTAGACAACCAATGTAAACAACGCGCACGCATATCGACGCGGACACCCCATGCAAATGTCACCCATGTATGCCGAGGTGGAAATTTCATGCAAATGTCAGGCACGTCTGTCGAGGTGGGCGACCCATGCAACCTCGTGCAACTCATGCAAACGTCACGCACGTGTCTCGAGGTGGTAAAACCAATGTAAACGTCGCGCACGTATCTCCTGGTTGACAACACATGGAAACGCCACGCACGTATGTCGAGGTGGGCCAGCCATGCATATCCACTACAGACCATGGACCCCATGCAAATGTCACGCACGTATTTCGAGGCGGACAACCCGGGTGAGTTGCATGCTTACTATGGATATGCATGGCTGGCCCACCTCGACATATGTGCGTGGCGTTTCCATGTGTTGTCAACCAGGAGATACGTGTGTTGAAAAGACGCTATCCGTGTAACACAGTCCATGTATGATGACCGCGTGAACATGAGCCGACCGAATAACGCCTATGGGTTGCACGGGTTGTACGGGTTGTCCGCCTCGCAATACGTACGTGACGTTTACATTGACTTTATCACCTCGAGACACGTGCGTGACGTTTGCATGAGTTGCACGAGGCTGCATGGGTCGCCCACCTCGACTGACGTGCCTGACATTTGCAGGAAATCTCCACCTCGGCATACATGAGTCACGTTTGCATGGGTTGTCCACGTCGATATGCGTGCGCATTGTTTACATTGGTTATCTACCTCAAGATACGCGAATGGCGCGGGTCGTCCATCTCCATATGCACGTGGCGGTGATGGGGAAAAAAATTTGTATTAATAGCTTCTTTTCAAAAGGAGCTATCAGTAGAAAGTATAGTTTTGTATAGATAGCTCATTTTCAAAAGGAGCTATCTATACAAATTGCATCGCCAACTCAACGCCACCTCACCGCCACCTCACACCCATGAAACCTAGTCATCTCATATAACGCCTAATCAAAATGTGTTATCACCTAGTTTTGAAAATACAAAGTAAACTACCCTATTTTGTGAAATAAAATGTAAATGTCTCCACTTTTGGAAAACACCTATAAAATACTCCGTGGCAGCACGGTGATCACAACAGCTCTCAAATGAACGAAATCAACAAATTACACACGAAAGTCACTTATCCATTATCATCAGTTAGATACACATGAAAATGCAATTCATGTAAATCTAGATGCGTTTCAAACGAATCCCAATGGCTACAAACCCCCTCTCTCATTTCACGTTAGCTCAACAAACACCACTCAGTCTCAGACCACCCAACAACACACTAAACCACTCTCTCCAACTATTATGTCAGCTTTGGTGGCGGCCCCGGCGGCGGCGCTCCTCCTCTCCTCCGCCGTAAAACCCACCAATCCCCGCCGGAAACCACCCACTCTCCACCACCACATCAACCGCAGAACCTCATCAACACTCTCCACAACATGCTCTGCCTCCAACAAGCCCTCCTCCTCTCCCACACAATTCAGGTACTCTCTCTCTCTCTCTCTCTCTCTCTCTCTCTCTCTCTCTCTCTCTCAATGACTCTCAACCTCTTGATCTCCAATCTCGCATCCCAATTTCAGCTCAACGACCAAGATCCGAAGCGAGGTACTCGCCCCATTCCGGTCCGTACGCATGTTCTTCTACCTCGCATTCATCGCAAGCGGATCCCTAGGATCCCTAATCGCTTCCACTCAGTTCATCTCTTCGCTCATCAAACAAAACCCATCAACCGATTTGGGCGAAACCCTAAAAAGCTTGGCAATTGATTTGGCTGCAGTTGCTCTGTTTTCGTTTCTGTACTCGAGAGAGGACTCGGCGAAGAAGGCGCAATTGGCGAGGCTGTCGAGGGAGGAGGGGCTGGGGAATTTGAGGGTGAGGGTGGGGGAGGGGAGAGTGATTGGTGTGAGTGATTTGAGGGGGGCGGCGCGGCTGGTGGTGGTGGCGGGGCCGGGGAGTTTGTGGCGGAGGCGTTTCGGCGGAGCAGGGAGTTTGCGGAGAGGTTGGTGGAGAGAGGGGTGGTTGTGGTGGGGTTTGCTACTGATGGGGAGAGCGTGGGGTTTGAGTTTGGAGAGGGGGAGGAGAAGTTGAGGAGGTTGTGGCAATTGGGTCCGGTTAATGTTCCAGATTGGGCAATGTAAGTAAATCAATTTTGTGCATTTTTTTTGTTGATTTTTGGTCAGTGATTGCAAGGCGAAACCGCCTAGGTAGGCGGTGACAACAACAACATAGCCTCAGTTTCAAATGTTCAAATTAATTGGGGTCGGCTACATCGGCTACATGGATCGAACTCTTCCATTGTGCTCAATTAAGTACCGTTGATGGTGAGCTTTCCAAACCATTCAAATCTCTCTTAATTAATGCGCCTCAAGTTAACTTTGGTCTACCCCTACCTCGTCGAATTCCTTTAGTTTCTATTGAATCAAGTTTTCTAGTGGGGGCATTTGTAGGTTATCTTTGCAGGTGACCTTCTAAATCATTTTTAAAAATTGAAGGGGCTAATTACAATTAAGTTTGGTACAACAATACCTACCAAACAACGAAATCTTCACATAGGTAATGTTGTATAAGGACTTAGGTTTATTAGTATTCTTGAAGTATATATTAAATGCAACTTATAGTTAGTAATAGAAATGATTGTTAATTAAGGACTTATAACTAAGTAAATGTTTTTTTGGCCGCCTAGCATCGCCTCACCTAGGCCAGGGAAATCGCATCGGGATCACCTTGGTGCCTTGCAATGCTTGATTTTGGGGAATTGAATTGATTATCATTTCTAATTTGATTCCTTATTCTTATGCAATTTGTCTTGGGAAAAAACGTTGAATATCAATTTTTATCTTAGATTTAAGCGTGTAATGTAATTGACTTTTGTGGGTATTTTAGGGGGTTGATATGGCTTCTGTTGATATCAATGTCATAAATGTTGGTAGTGTTTTCCTATATGCATTATGATAGTTGTTGGCGTGATTTTTATCGTCAAGCACTGACTTTTAAGCCTCTATTACTAGACTATCCGAAGCTTAATTGATTCATGTGTTTTTTCTTATTCCACTGTGATTTTTGTGTTTTTCAGGTGGTTAGATGAACAAAAGAAGTTGGCAAATGTACCGCCAGAGTCTCCCGTGTAAGTCTTCCACAACTTCAATTAACTTCTAAAAATTTGTGGAAATGACATGCGCTCAAGCTTAAATCAATGATTGCATGCTTGCTTTTGTGAAATAACTATCTGTTTGTTTATTGTCCTTTGTCTTGTAAGATATATTTCTCTGCGAATGGATGGGCGAGTACGTGGGAGTGGTGTTGGGTATCCTCCTTGGAATGCTTTTGTTGCACAATTACCGCCAGTGAAAGGGCTATGGTCAGGTTTATTGGACGGCATGGATGGAAGAGTTCTATGAACATATAATAGCATTGTAGATATAAGACAATTGGGAGGATATAGTGGTCACATTGATGATTAAACGAGGTACTTTCTTCCCTCAAATTTATCCTCTATATTGCTGGCCTTTTTTTGGTCACTTCATTTTAATAGGTTAGCACTTAGATGTATCTATAAAAGTTTATAATTAATCACCTGTAGAATTTAGTTCCCCCATCCCACAATGCTGCATTCAATACAACATATGTTTGATACATTTCATAAGTTAAGTTAAATTAATCACTTTACGTTCAACAAAAGATAATATTTAAGCTTTTCTTTTTCATTCTTTGATGCTATCCAGTGTTTTTATTTTTATTTTTATTTTTATTTTTTTGCATTAAAGCAGTAATAGGAGAAGACGGTTTTCTCCTACATTTTATCCATCTTTGTGCTAAAACTGTATTCATTATCCAATCCGTATTTTCTCTACTGTTGCACTTTCTACTGCCAGTTGCTTTTTCATCATCCCAGGTCTACTCAAATTATCTCAAGCACATCGTTTCGTTTATTAGTTTGGCAAACATTAATGGAAAAAGCATCAGAATAAATAATTCTTGTTGTTAGATTAGATAATGGATTTATGCAAAGTACACCATTAGAGGAAAAGGTTTTTATTGGAGGAGAGTTAAATGGGCATGTTGGGGCAAGTAATGATGGGTTTGCGAGAGTTCATGGATATTTTGGTTACGGTAATAGAAATGAAGAAGGGGAATCAATCTTAGAATTTGCTTCAGCATACGATCTTGTCTTAGCAAATACTAGTTTTAGGAAAAGGGTGTCGCACATAATTACTTTTAGTAGTGGTCATAACAAGAGTCAAATAGATTTTCTTTTAACAAGAAAAATAGATAGAAAAATATGTAGAGACTGCAAAGTAATACCTGGTGAAGCGCTTACTGCCCAACATAAGTTATTAGTACTTGATATTAAAGCTAAAACGACGACTTAATAGGAATAAAAGAGTCAGCGACCCTAGAATGAAGTGGTGGAACCTAAAAAATAGTAAACAAATAGAGTTTAAAGAAAAACTACTAAAGAAAAATGTTTGGAATCTTGACTTAGATGCTAATACAATGTGGCTAGAAATGAGTAGTTGCATAAGGAGAGTAGGATCAAACGTATTAGGTATATCTAAAGGCTTGGGACCACCAAAGAAGGAAACATGGTGGTGGAACGAGGATGTCCAACGAGCATTTAAGACTAAAAGAGAGATGTATAGGAAAATACCTAAGTGTCAAGATGAAGATGCGTACAATCGATATAAAGAAGCTAGAAAACAAGCTAAAAAAGTAGTTAGTCAAGCTAAAACAAATTTCATGGAAGATCTATATGCACGGTTAGGTAATAGAGATGACGAAAAAATATATATATATATAGGCTAGCCAAATTAAGAGATAAAAAGAAACAAGACCTAAGTCATGTAAGATGTATTAAGGACGAAAATCAAAATGTTTTAACGCGCAAGGATGATATTAAGGAGAGATGGATAAGTTACTTTGATAGTTTATTTAATGATGGCCAAGTCGATACTATAGTAGATGAAAACCCACACCTAGAAAGAAATGTAAACTATACATGCAATATTAGAATTCTAGAAGTTAAAGAGGCATTGAAAAAAATGAAAATAGGGAAATCATGTGGCCTAGATAAAATACCCATAGAGGTTTGGAAATGCTTAGGAGAAATTAGATTGACTTGGTTAACAAAACTTTTCAATAAAATTCTAAAATCTAAACGGATGCCAATGGATTGGAGAAGAAGCACGCTTGTGCCAATCTTCAAAAACAAAGAAGACATTCAAAGTTGCTCAAACTACCTGGGAATTAAACTTATGAGTCACACTATGAAACTTTAGGAGAGGATAATTGACAATCGGCTAAGGAGAGAAACAACAATATCAGAGAACCAATTTGGCTTCATGCTTGGGAGGTCAACTACAGAGGCGATTTTCATTGTAATACGTTTGTTAGAAAAATATAGAGAAAAGAAAAAAAGATCTTCATATGATATTCGTAGATTTAGAAAAAGCATATGATAGGGTCCCTATAGATGTTCTTTGGTGGGTTCTAGAAAGAAAAGGAGTGCATGCTGGATACATAGACACTATTAAGGATATGTATGATGGAGTAGTAACATATAAAGACATGTGGAGGAGCTACAAAAGAATTTCCTATTACGATAGAACTACATCGAGGATCGGCTTTAAGCCCATATCTATTTACTTTAGTTATGGATAAACTAACTAGGCATATTCAAGAGGATATACCATAGTGTATGCTATTTGCAGATGATATTGTCTTAGTGGATGAAACAAAAGATGGAGTGAATATGAAATTAGAACTCTGGAGGAATACATTAGAATCTAAAAGGCTTTAAGTTGAGTAGGACGAAGACCGAATACATGCATGCTTGTGAGTTTAGAAACACTAGACATCGAGATGATGGAGTGGTAAAATTAGGGAAGTAGAAGTTCCTAAGGTGAATAACTTTAGATACCTAGGATCAATCATACAAAATGATGGTAATATTGAGAATTATGTCACACATAGAATTCAAGCTGGATGGAAGAAATAGCAAAGTGCAACAGAGGTGATTTGTGATCGAAATGTTCCTACTAAGTTAAAATGAAAATTTTATAGGACCGCAATTAGACCAGCTATGCTTTATGAAAGTGAATGTTGGGCGGTAAAGCAACAACAATTACATAAAATGAATGTAGCAGAAATGAAGATGCTTAGGTGGATGTGTGGTAAAACTCGTAAAGATAGAATGAGAAATATAGAAATTCAAAGACAAGTAGGAGTAGCATCAATTGATACAAAGATTAGAGAAGGGCGGTTGCGATGATTTGGTCACCTGCAAAGATGGCCTACAAATGCCCCCACAAGAAAACTTGACTCAATAGAAACTGTAGAAATTCGACGAGGTAGGGGTAGACCAAAATTAACATGGGATGCATTAATTAGGAGGGATTTGAATGGCCTGGAAAGCTCACCATCAATTGCACTTAATCGAGCACAATGGAAAAGTTTGATCCATGTAGCCAACCTCAATCAAGTTGGAATTGAGGCTATGTTGTTGTTGTTGTTAGATTAGATGAGGTGCATGTTTAACATTTGCTAAGATATTGTTTAGTAAAGTAAGTGTAATTCTATATTGCTGTTGTATAGTTTGGGCTAGCATGACTATGATCTCAACTATAGACTTGTCCAAGTGTTCCAGAATGTTCTACAATATTGTGTTCCGCTTGTTGTTTATACTTTATATTCCTTTTTTTTTTTCAAGTACTATTGACATGCTGATGTTGAACTATGCCATCATTGTGAGAGTTAGATGTGAATGACCAAGTACTCTGTAGTCCTCTTTGTCGAAGGGATATCATGCTGTGTGATTTAACTTAAGTGTCGATAATTTTCTCATCCAAACAATATTGGGGCTTTAGCTTTTGGTGGTGGTTTTATTGATGAAACTGAGTTTTATGGTGTTTTTTAGCTCTTCCAAGAATGCAGTACAATGTTCAAAACTCTAAATTATATTAATCTCGTCAAACGTCAAAATTAATCTTCATTTCATTTTTTTGATATGAGGGGTTCCCTGTGAATGACACTACCAAAGATGCTCTAGAATCTAAAATTTTTTTGTTCATATTTTCAGGTGGAGGTGGATACAAGATTTCATCTCATTCAAATGAGCTGCCCTTTTTACGAAGATTTTACATGACACATTTGATTTATAGTCTTGGGCTTCAAAATGGGGATTTTGGCACAATCTAAATCTGTAAGTTGATACCGTAAATATTTCCATTTTGTGCACTAATTCATTTGTTATTGTTGATCATATTATTGGTGCTGCAAATAAAGCTCTTGTTTCATCTTGACAATGATATCTCTTTAATTGGTTGTGGAAGAGCTTTTCTTAAATCAGAATCTAACTTATGCTTTTTGCTGTCCTATGGTAGAGTGTTGAGTAGTCACTCATTAACATCTTTAATCACTATATTGCTGTTTGCTTAGAAAACATTAAACTATATTGTTGTTTGCTTCTACTCATAATTTTCAAACATTTCATTGCCGATGATGAGCTACTTGTCAACATTTTTTGTTGTCTCATGGTCTCTTTCAGGACTTGGAAAGCACACCATCAATTGCACTAAATCGAGGGCAATTGATGGAAAATCCTCGATTTTGAAGGATGAATTAAGCCTGTAGACATTATGAAATCCAAATTGTTGGACGAGTCTACTGGTCTCTGTTAATATAGATATTGTTCCCTCCTGACTACCTCAGTTGAACGAGAGAAATCCCCACTTTATTCTTTGTCTTGATGTTCTTCGATTTGATACTCATATAGGATGAACATTTAGTTGTAATTTCTATGCATCTCCAATCTCCATTATGATTTTCCACATTGGACTCAAATCCAAGGTCTATACATCTCTAGTAAATCTTCCATTGTAATCGCTCCACGAGCTATCTAACATATACAGTAATCCCAATGAAGTAATCGCTTTCATCTAGAGAAGCAACAACTCGAGAAACACCCAAAACCACTAATACCTATGCTAATCTCCCTTAACCAACTTTGAAAAACAAGTTTGAGGTTTTATTCCAGAAGGCCTTGCTACTATTTAGAGGGAGTATCATGCTTATAACATCGATCCTGAAGTCAAATGCAATAGAAATAGGATTACTATTTTGATCCCTATATCTTCAATACAAGTTCCAACTACAAGGTACATGCCGTCTAGTTCCCTTTTATTTTTTTTTTGGATGCACTACCACCATACTATAAATTTCCCAACATGGATTATTGGATGGTCTTCTATGTATTCAAGTATTCAACTCGTGTTAAGATCAGTGATGGACTGTTCAATAGGTTGTGGAACCATTAGATCCATTTAATGAATTGGGGAGATTGAACATTCAATGGATCTGCACACCCAAAAACATTAGCTACATCGCATTGACAAAGAACTCGTGTGCATTTTCATAAGAAAATTCTCAACTTGTGAAAGTCTACTTCGAAAGACATTAAGTAACGAATGAAAATAGGGTGGCATCTGAAGTAACTTGCGACATCTTTTTTTTTTTTCGAAGTATGTGTCATCTTTTATTTAATAGGAAATGCATATGAAGTACAAACAAAACACTTACAACTTTATTAAGCTCGAAAGGCTAAAACTTGCACATACACATGGTACTCGTACAAGCTTTACTTAGCTTACTCCTGTACTTTCTTAAGGCTTACACTACCTGTCTAACAGGCTTTTATTCCTCTAACATCACTCTTTTTTCTTGCCTATCTGACTAGGCTTTTATTCTTCTACTTCCCTGTCCTTACATATCTAACATAGTTGCGAGTCTCGCAATTATCGGTACATTACATGCATCACATTTAAGCTGAAGCTCTTCCCTGGGATCGATAAGATGGAACAAAGAGAGCTACCTCTTGTCCTCTATTATACTTGAGATTCTCAGCCTCCTGCCTTGATATCTGATACATGCTAGCCAACATGTCCACAGGTAGTCCTCGGAACGGCGAAGTCTTGCCGACGAGATTGTGAGTCATGGCATTCTCGTGTGTCTTGAATGAGACCCATTCAAACCCTCTATCTCCGGCTTGCTTCACTACCACATAGTTCTGTGGAACCACCAGAACTTGCCCTTCTTGGACTTGCCCATCAAAGATGGCATGTTGTTGTTGGTTCCCAACTATCTGAACTCTTGCACTGCCCCTTGTCACATAAATCAATGAGTGGGCATTCAAGTTCCAGTGCGGTGCATAGATGGCGTTCTGCATTGTTAGACAATCAAAGCATATCAAGTTAGTTTCGTTTAAGATTTCAATGTGAAGCTCTAAAGCATATACTATGTTGGTTAATTTGCTATGTTAATTACTTACCCTGTGAAGAACTCCCCTTGTAGCACTCAATCCCAGCAACCTCAGAATAGGCAAATCATTGTTGGTGACAGTGCTGATCCTCCCTGCTTGTGGGTTGTACAGATCTGCTCTCGATGGCTTTCCGATGTTCTCCCTCAACCTCATTGTGCACAATGTCTCCTCCAATCCGTTTTGGACCACATCTCTGCTCTGCCTCTCATACTCTTCTTCCATTCTCGAGGGTCGGATCAGTTGGAACCCGCTTTTCGCTCTGATCATGTGCCCCCTCATGTCTCCTCTGCCCTTAATTTTCTCCACCAAGTCTCTCTCAACTCCCAACACCTCCTGCAATATCTGGTCGTCGATGCCGCCGAAGATGTTATTTGCTGAAATGCCTTGTTCTTGGTATCTCTGTGGCTGTTCCTCTTGTCGTTGCTCTTGTAGTCGTTGGAGTCGCGAGTAGTCTCCGGCCAAGTAGAATTTCTGAATCATGAAACATAGGAGCAGATATTATCGTTAATTTCTATTTAAGCTGGTAGAATGATCATATGTGTTATTGTTTCATTGATTGTTTTTACTCTGTATTGTTGGTCAAGCTGGTTCATGTTGCTGGAGGTGTCTAAGATGGAGACCAAGACAAGGTCAGTGTTCCCATCATTGTAGTACCAGTGAACCATCCCTGTTGGATTTGCGACAACATCACCTTCGCGGATTCTTCGGACCTTCTGGTGCTCGTCTTGAACCTGCCCTCCTCTTCTTTGTGTCTCTTGTTGTGAATACGGTTGGACTGATTGGTATGTCTCTGCACATCCAGGGACAATTAGAGAGTGGAGCC
Organism: Stephania cephalantha; assembly: GCA_039657325.1. Lineage (NCBI taxonomy): Eukaryota > Viridiplantae > Streptophyta > Magnoliopsida > Ranunculales > Menispermaceae > Stephania > Stephania cephalantha. Next base: position 6,030,784 of record CM077579.1, read on the forward strand.
CCTGCCCTGCATTTTTTTAGGAAGAATCCATTAGTCTATCATTTCAATCAAACTTCAACAAACAACATAGCTATATTAGATTAGTACTACTAATCACGCAAAATGACTTGATTTGAGGTGTATCTCGTTGAAAGGACTAGCAAAAACAAAAAAATAAAAATAAAAATGTTGAAGCTAGACCCATGTTGGACGATTTGAGGTTCGAAAAGGAGGACACAAGCTTACCAAATTGAAAAAGCAAGTCGGGGCTGAGTGGACCAGTTGGACTTGTGGGGAGTGTTGGAGATGTGGGAATATCAATTAGTTGAAACTTGAATGTAAGAATATGGCTTATTAGTTAGAGTGGGAACTCCAACTTGTCTTGGCATTTGGAGTAGTGCCCACTCACAAGATAGTCTCTCATCACTCGCTTTCTCATGAATTGGGCCTTATACAAAAACTTAGAAAATCTTACAATATTTGAAGTGGCTGGTAAGTAATTGTAGGTGCAACACAAAAGAGCCTTGTATGTGAATTTTTTATTAATAGAAAGAAGAATAAAAATTGTTAGTAATTGAAATTTGAAGGTGCAACACAAAAGTGGCTTGTATGTGGATGTTTTATTAATAGAAGAATGAATGAGAAGTGAAGTGAAAGATTGCCTTGGACGACATAGGCGAGCTTGGGAGCATTGTTGTAACCAGGCAAGTCGAAGCTATTAGGCTTAATAGTTTGCGAATGAGAACCACGCCGGCGCACCGGAATTCGTCATTGTTTTGGAACCAAATCTCAGTCACTCCCCCTCGGACTCGAAACGTTGTTGGGGTTGGCGAGCCTGGATCCTTTGGATCGGCATTGATTAGGTTGTTGCCATTGTTGTGCGGCCCGGATTGGGCGGAGCACAAGCAAAGGAAGGAGAAGAGGAGGAGGAGAGGGAGTTTGGACATTGTTGGTGGTGTTGGATTGATTGGTAGAGTAGGAGAGGAGTGAATGTGGCGAATAGAGATTGTTTTTTGGTTGGTATTTATAGGGGAGAAGTGGTGTTTGGGAGGATGACACATTGAGGAGTGCTTGTTGATATTCTTCAGCCATTCTTCACAATGCATGGCTTTGTGTAAGTATGTTTCAAGGCGTGTGGCATATATAGTGTGTAGTATTGTTAGAGAACCAGACAAGCTTTGTGTCTCTGTGTGCATGTGTGCATGTGTGCAAGTGTCTTCTTCAAGGTTGTGGTTTTGGAGTTTATTCAAAGAGTGTTATTTCTTTTATGATATACTTAACTTTAGCGAGAACTTATTAACTATATATAGAAGTTATATTTATACTTCACATTGAGATCCATTGTTTACTGGTTTCAGTTCATTTGAGTTTACTCGTTGTGTTAAAAATGAGTTTTATTTTGCTATTTATTGGTTTATTTGTTTGTTGGTTAAAAATATACTCAATATATTTGGTCTTGGCATGAAACACAAGATTAGACGCTAGAGCTTGAACTTCAGAATCCATAGAATTGGACGAGATAAACACTATAAACGAGTTTACAATTTACTGATCATGATCAGTGAAAGCTTCAATATGTATACATCCATTTAGGACTGTCGAAAAAGAAGCCCTGTCGATAAGGTGCCTTAAAAATATCAGAACTCGCTTGCAGGCTAGCAAGTATTCATCCATTTAGGACTGTGAATAACCTAACTAAGCTCATTAAAAATGAAGCTTATGTCAAGTATTGAGATATTGCAGAGCTTGAATAGTACTTTGGTTCGAAATAGAATCAGAGAAAGGTCTACCCTTATGTAAAGACAACTTGGGACAAGAAAGGGGGAAAAACTGGTTTCGAATTCTGAAGACCGGTCGTCCTTAAGAGCTCAGTAATATACTTTTGTTTAGTAAGTAACAAATCGACTTTATCTAGAAATACCGAGGAAAAAATCAGCTTCACCCATGGTTTTCAAATTGAATTTGGAGTTCAGCAAGGTGATAAGTTACTGGACTCTAGAGGGATTAGACCCAACAACTTAGTATCAAGAACAACATAGACAAGAAGTAGAAATATATATAGAACCTACTGATCTTAGAAAGAAGAGAGAAACATTTGAAATGGAATTGGAGGCCTAATCAAGGCAAAACAGTTCGAAGCTTTTAAAACCAAGCTCGTGGTGCTTGATTGAGTTCATATTTGGACTTATTTAGCTTACAAACATAGTGAGGATAGAACTTATTAACAAAGCCTTTAGGTTGTCTCATAAGCACCACTTCAGCAAATTCTCAAGCACAGTTCACATCAATATGTTGAATCGATCAATTATGTCTTACCACCAGAGTGATCATGATTCAAAGAAAAGAAGGTTTAACCACAAGAGAGAAGGTATAAAAAAAATCCAAATCAGGAGTTTGACGAAAAGCTTTAGCCACTGATCGAGCCTTGTACCTTTTTTTGATAGGAAATGGCAATTATATTAGTAATGAAAATTACAACTACAACAGCGAAATTAAGGAAATGTAAAATACAAGCATACAATAGATCAATCTAGCCTTCCTAGGTGATTCAATCACATTCAACAATTATTTTCTAGTTACTAATCCATTCATTTAGAGTAAAACCAAGGTTCTTCCACGCCACGAGCCAACTTGCCACTCGATATGTTATGAAGTCCCACTAACCGAGCCTTGTACAGTTGTACCTTTGAACATCACTAGAATAGTGTTAACCTTGAATATCCATTTGCACCAACTATACTCATATTAGGAGTTGAGGAACAAAGGATTAAGTATTGTTTTTATCCAAAGCACTAGTTTCCTCCATGATGCTGAGAACTATAACCAATAAACATGTATTCGTTGATTGAAAGTTGAACTTGGGTTTAAAGTACATAAAACTAGGAAATAAAGAGAACCCTGAACGTTTCTGAAGTAGGAATAATTGTGTTTTTTATGAAAGCATATTTATTAAGGAGAGTTCGAATTGACAACAGAAGATGGCAAGTTTTGCTTTAGTTTTTGTATTTTTTATCAAACAGAAGATGGCAAGTTATTTATGAGAAACACAAAATTCATGAAAGCCTTTTCCCTAAATGTTAAGTTCGACGTATTTCTACAGTAGATCTATATTTTCTTAGGAACACCATCTGTTGGTGTGTGAAAGGACAAGAGTATCAATGAACAATTCCTAACTTGGTATAATAAGGTTCCGTAGGTTTATACTGAAGTCCCATAAAATAAACAAATGGGGCATATTGTGGTTTTGAAATAAAACACAACATGGAGAAGAAGAATAAAAACAGACAAATGTTTATTTCTCATTATAATTTCTGAATCAATAGTGCCTATTATAGGCTTACAATGAACTAACTAAAAGTTGAAATTACTCGACTATAATCATATATTTTGCTACTAACTTTGACTAACTAAAACAGAAAAATAAGAAGAAAATTCTTGACAATAACTTAAAAATTCATTGAGTAGTTCTAACCAAAGTCTGAATCAACCTTCAACAATCCTTGATTCAAAATTTTTGTAGGTATCAAAATAGTTCTTATTTAATTTACACTGCTGCAATTTTTCATTCTTGTGATTTGCAAATCTTTTCCATGTGCCCAATTTGTCAGCATTTCCTACACTTGATATTAGGCCTCCACCAACATTTTATGTGGATGATTTGTCTTTTTGCTATGTGGGCAAGGTGGATATGATTCTTCAATGTTGTTGTGCTTTATTTATTTCTCTCCTCCCGATTTTTCGTCTTTGCTATAAGTGCACCTTCTATGGTATCTTTCTCTTTTATAATATTTCTTTGTTCTTTTTTTGTCAAGTATCTTTCTTTGTTCTTGAGCTTGCAAAACATTTAATAAGTTTGTCAACTAAGCTTTGACAAATCCTTAGTATTTTTCAAAGAGGAAATATTTACTTCAAATTAGTCGGGAATTGTTTCTATAATTTTTTGAACTATTCTAGAATCGAAAAAGTAATTACCAAGGAGTCTTAGTTGATTGGCAATGGCAAGAAGTCTATCATCAGAGTAATCCTTGATCGCTTCTGATTCCTTCATTTTTGAAACTCGAATTCTCGAATCAAGTTTATCACTTGCATTCCTTTGATTCTTCCATCTCCTTCATATTCGCCCTTCAAGAAATTCTCGATTTCATGTATCGTTTTCATTGTCATGATTCTGGTGAAGATGGTGAAAGTGACGGCTGCAAACAAACTTGCTTTGGCTTTCGATGTTCCTTTTCTCCTTTCCTTTTGAAGTTTCATATGAGCCACTGTTGGATTATTTGGAAGAGGAGAAACTTCATATTCATGTTCTATAGCCTTCCGCAAGTCGATTCCATCAAGGTATGTTCCAATTTAACTGCCCACACTTGATAACTTGTTCCGTCGAATATTGGAGGTGCAAGTTGAACAGAGAAAACTTATGAATTCATTGCTCAAAAAGATTATAGTTCTTGTTGTACTTTAATGTTGTAATTCTTGGTTGTAGCTCAAGGTTGCAATTCAGGGTTGTAATTCTATGTTTTTGGGTTAATAATATTTCACTCATCTCATGCATGCCCTTTAAGAAAAGTAGCTCTAATACCATGGTGTGGTTTTGAAATAAAACAGATAGAAGAAGAATGAAAACAGAGAACTATGTTTATTTCTCATTATAATTTCTAAATCGATAATGCCTATTATAGGATTACAAGCCAAAATTACTCAACTATAACCAGATATTTTGCTACTAACTTTGACTAACTAAAACAGAAAAATAAGAAGAAAAACCTTGACAATAACTTAAACATTTATAAACTAATTCAAACCTAATTTTGAATCAACCATCATCACATATTCATCAAATATTAGTTTTAATGGATATTGTCAAAAAAAAGAAAAGAAAATGACTATAAACATCAGTAAAACAAATAATATAATAACAAGATCCTTGTGATAATGGATAAGGTAATTTGTGCATCGTAGGAATCTCACATGAATCACAAAAAGGAACACAAGATGTAGAAACATTTATATTAAGAGACCCCAGAACTTGTTGCAAAACTTTTTTGTTTTGATAGGCAAACTTGTTGCAAAACATTAATAAAAGAACGTCCTAATCTCTAACATGCCGATAACAATAAGAAACCGTTGAACGATGTCCTTCCTAATCTAGCATGCATTATTACAACTAAAATCTAGCATGCATTATAAAAACTCAATTTTTCACAAGAATCGGGAGAACAAACATGTGTCAATGGAAGATTAAGCTAAATTTTGGAGAAGATTCTTTGGGAATACAATAAAGCGCATTTTTAAGCATTCCTTGAAGCAAAACCCTGATTTTAGAGATGCATTCATACCTTAAAATTATTGGAACGCCTGAAAAGAAAGAGGCGGTGGATATATATGTGTGTGTGTGTAAAGAACTGGTTGATAGTTTCTTGTATTGACCACTTTGAATCCTTCCCAGGCTTTCTAACAAGGCTTTTATTCCTCTTAACATATGTATATATATATATATATATATATATATATATGTGCTGACTGAAAAGTATTTGTAAAGAACTGGTTGATAGGTTCTTGTATTGACCACTTTGAATCCTTCCCAGGCTTTCTAACAAGGCTTTTATTCCTCTTAACATAACTCTCTCTTCTTGCCTATCTAATAAGGCTCTTATTCCTCTAACTTAACTCCCTCTCCTTACTTATCGAACATAGTCGCGAGTTTCGCTATTATCGGTTCGCTATTATCGATACATTACATTCATCACATTTAAGCCGAAGCTCTTCCTTGGGATCGATAAGATGGAACGAAGAGCGCCATCTCTTGTCCTCTATTATACTTGAGATTCTCAGCCTCCTGCCTTGATATCTGGTACATGCTAGCCAACATGTCTACTGGTAGTCCTCGGAATGGCGAAGTCTTGCCGACGAGATTGTGAGTCATGGCGTTCTCGTGTGTCTTGAACGAGACCCACTCGAATCCTCTATCTCCTGCTTGCTTCACCACCACATAGTTTTGTGGAACCACGAGGACTTGCCCTTCTTGGACTTGCCCATCAAAGATGGCATGTTGTTGCTGGTTCCCAACTATCTGAACTCTAGCACTTCCCCTTGTTACATAAATCAATGAGTGGGCGTTCAAGTTCCAGTGCGGCGCATAGATGGCGTTCTGCATTGTTAGACAATCAACGATCAAAGCATATCAAGTTAGTTTGGTTTGACATTTCAATGTGAAGCTCTAAAGCATATACTATGTTGGTTAATTTGCTATGTTAATTACTTACCCTGTGAAGAACTCCCCTTGTAGCACTCAATCCCAGCAACCTCAGAATAGGCAAATCATTGTTGGTGACAGTGCTGATCCTCCCTGCTTGTGGGTTGTACAGATCTGCTCTCGATGGCTTTCCGATGTTCTCCCTCAACCTCATTGTGCACAATGTCTCCTCCAATCCGTTTTGGACCACATCTCTGCTCTGCCTCTCATACTCTTCTTCCATTCTCGAGGGTCGGATCAGTTGGAACCCGCTTTTCGCTCTGATCATGTGCCCCCTCATGTCTCCTCTGCCCTTAATTTTCTCCACCAAGTCTCTCTCAACTCCCAACACCTCCTGCAATATCTGGTCGTCGATGCCGCCGAAGATGTTATTTGCTGAAATGCCTTGTTCTTGGTATCTCTGTGGCTGTTCCTCTTGTCGTTGCTCTTGTAGTCGTTGGAGTCGCGAGTAGTCTCCGGCCAAGTAGAATTTCTGAATCATGAAACATAGGAGCAGATATTATCGTTAATTTCAATTTAGCTGGTAGAATGATCATATGTGTTATAGTTTCATTGATTGTTTTTACTCTGTATTGTTGGTCAAGCTGGTTCATGTTGCTGGAGGTGTCTAAGATGGAGACCAAGACAAGGTCAGTGTTCCCATCATTGTAGTACCAGTGAACCATCCCTGTTGGATTTGCGACAACATCACCTTCGCGGATTCTTCGGACCTTCTGGTGCTCGTCTTGAACCTGCCCTCCTCTTCTTTGTGTCTCTTGTTGTGAATACTGTTGGACTGATTGGTATGTCTCTGCACATCCAGGGACAATTAGAGAGTGGAGCCCCTGCCCTGCATTTTTTTAAGAAAGAATGCATTAGTCTATCATTTCAATCAAACTTCAACAAACAACATAGCTATATTGGATTATATCTACTTTCGTGTTGTAGCAGTCTCAAATATCACTAAATAACATGATTTGAGCCAATTCTGACGAAACAAAAGTGACTTCTACTTCTCAAATCACGCAAATGACTTGATTTGAGGCATATATGATGACTCAAAGAAGTGGCTTGTATGTTTTAAATCAAGCAAAATTATTTGATTTGCAGTGCATCTAACAACACAGAAGTGGCTTGCGTGTAGTTGACATCTTCTTAATAGAAAGATGAATAAGAAGTGAAGTGAAAGATTGCCTTGGATGACATAGGCGAGCTTGGGAGCATTGTTGTAACCAGGCAAGTCGAAGCTATTAGGCCTAATAGTTTGGCGAATGAGAACCACGCCGGCGCACCGGAATTCGTCATTGTTTTGGAACCAAATTTCAGTCACTCCCCCCTCGGACTCGAAACGTTGTTGGGGTTGGCGAGCCTGGATCCTATGGATCTGGCATTGATTAGGTTGTTGCGTGCGTCGGCGCCCGGATTGGGCGGAGCACAAGCAAAGGAAGGAGAAGAGGAGGAGGAGGAGGGAGTTTGGACATTGTTGGTGGTATTGGATTGATTGGTAGAGTAGGAGAGGAGTGAATGTGGCGAATAGAGATTGTTTTTTGGTTGGTATTTATAGGGGAGAAGAGGTGTTTGGGAGGATGACACATTGAGGAGTGCTTGTTGATATTCTTCAGCCATTCTTCACAATGCATGGCTTTGTGTAAGTATGTTTCAAGGCGTGTGGCATATATAGTGTGTAGTGTTGTTAGAGAACCAGACAAGCTTTGTGTCTCTGTGTGCATGTGTGCATGTGTGCAAGTGTCTTATTCAAGGTTGTGGTTTTGGAGTTTATTCAAAGAGTGTTATTTCTTTTATGATATACTTAACTTTAGCGAGAACTTATTAACTATATATAGAAGTTATATTTATACTTCACATTGAGATCCATTGTTTACTGGTTTCAGTTCATTTGAGTTTACTCGTTGTGTTAAAAATGAGTGTTATTTTGCTATTTATTGGTTTATTTGTTTGTCGGTTAAAAATATACTCAATATATTTGGTCATGGCATGAAACACAAGATTAGACGCTAGAGCTTGAACTTCAGAATCCATAGAATTGGACGAGATAAACACTATAAACGAAGTTTACAATTTACTGATCATGATCAGTGAAAGCTTCAATATGTATACATCCATTTAGGACTGTCGAAAAAGAAGCCCTGTCAATAAGGTGCCTTAAAAATATCAGAACTCGCTTGCAGGCTAGCAAGTATTCATCCATTTAGGACTGTGAATAACCTAACTAAGCTCATTAAAAATGAAGCTTATGTCAAGTAGTGAGATATTGCAGAGCTTGAATAGTACTTTGGTTCGAAATAGAATCAGAGAAAGGTCTACCCTTATGTAAAGACAACTTGGGACAAGAAAGGGGGAGAAACTGGTTTCGAATTCTGAAGACCGGTCGTCCTTAAGAGCTCAATAATATACTTTTGTTTAGTAAGTAACAAATCGACTTTATCTAGAAATACCGAGGAAAAAATCAGCTTCACCCATGGTTTTCAAATTGAATTTGGAGTTCAGCAAGGTGATAAGTTACTGGACTTGAGAGGGATTAGACCCAACAACTTAGTATCAAGAACAACATAGACAAGACGAAGAAATATATATAGAACCTACTGATCTTAGATAGAAGAGAGAAACATTTGAAATGGAATTGGAGGCCTAATCAAGGCAAAACAGTTCGAAGCTTTTAAAGCCAAGCTCGTGGTGCTTTGATTGAGTTCATATTAGGACTTATTTAGCTTACAAACATAGTGAGGATAGAGCTTATTAACAAAGCCTTTAGGTTGTCTCATAAGCACCACTTCAGCTAATTCTCAAGCACAGTTCACATCAATATGTTGAATCGATCAATTATGTCTTACCACCAGAGTGATCATGATTCAAAGAAAAGAAGGTTTAACCACAAGAGAGAAGGTATAAAAAAAAATCCAAATCAGGAGTTTGACGAAAAGCTTTAGCTACTGATCGAGCCTTGTACCTTTTTTTGATAGGAAATGACAATTATATTAGTAATGAAAATTACAACTACAACAGCGAAATTAAGGAAATGTAAAATACAAGCATACAATAGATCAATCCAGCCTTCCTAGGTGATTCAATCACATTCAACAATTATTTTCTAGTTTCTAATCCATTCATTTAGAGTAAAACCAAGGTTCTTCCACGCCACGAGCCAACTTGCCACTCGATATGTTATGAAGTCCCACTAACCGAGCCTTGTGCAGTTGTACCTTTGAACATCACTAGAATAGTGTTAACCTTGAATATCCATTTGCACCAACTATACTCATATTAGGAGTTGAGGAACAAAGGATTAAGTATTGTTTTTATCCAAAGCACTAGTTTCCTCCATGATGCTGAGGACTATAACCAATAAACATGTATTCGTTGATTGAAAATTGAACTTGGGTTTAAAGTACATCAAACTAGGAAATCAAGAGAACCCTGAACGTTTCTGAAGTTGGAATAATTGGGTTGTCTATGAAAGCATATTTATTAAGGAGAGTTCGAATTGACAACAGAAGATGGCAAGTTTTGCTTTAGTTTTTGTATTTTTTATCAAACAGAAGATGGCAAGTTATTTATGAGAAACACAAAATTCATGAAAGCCTTTTCCCTAAATGTTAAGTTTGACGTATTTCTACAAAAGATCTATATTTTCTTTCAGGAACACCATCTGTTGGTGTGTGAAAGGACAAGAGTATCAATGAACAATTCCTAACTTGGTATAATAAGGTTCCGTAGGTTTATACTGAAGTCCCATAAAATAAACAAATGGGGCATATTGTGGTTTTGAAATAAAACGCAACATGGAGAAGAAGAAGAATAAAAACAGAGAACTATGTTTATTTCTCATTATAATTTCTGAATCAATAGTGCCTATTTTAGGCTTACAATGAACTAACTAAAAGTTGAAATTACTCGACTATAATCATATATTTTGCTACTAACTTTGACTAACTACAACAACAACAACAACATAGCCTCAGTCCCAAATTAACTGGGGTCGGCTACATGGATCAAACTTTTCCATTGTGCTCGATTAAGTGCAATTGATGGTGAGCTTTTCAAATAACTTTGACTAACTAAAACAGAAAAATAAGAAGAAAAATCTCGACAATAACTTAAAAATTCATTGAGTAGTTCTAACCAAATTCTGAATCAACCTTCAACAGTCCTTGATTCAAAATTTTTGTAGGTGTCAAAATAGTTCTTATTTAATTTACACTGCTGCAATTTTTCGTTCTTGTGATTTGCAAATCTTTTCCATGTGCCCAATTTGTCAGCATTTCCTACACTTGATATTAGGCCTCCACCAACATTTTCTGTGGATGATTTGTCTTTTTGCTATGTGGGCAGGGTGGATATGATTCTTCAATGTTGTTGTGCTTTATGTATTTCTCTCCTCCCGATTATTCGTCTTTGCTATAAGTGCACCTTATATGGTATCTTTCTCTTTTATAATATTTCTTTGTTTTTTTTTTTGTTTAAGTATCTTTCTTTGTTCTTGAGCTTGCAAAACATTTAATAACTTTGTCAAACTAAGCTTTGACAAATCCTTAGTATTTTTCAAAGAGGAAATATTTACTTCAAATTAGTCGGGAATTGTTTCTATAATTTTTTGAACTATTCTAGAATCGAAAAAGTAATGACCAAGGAGTCTTACTTGATTGGCCATGGCAAGAAGTCTGTCAGAGTAATCCTTGATCGCTTCTGATTCCTTCATTTTTTGAAACTCGAATTCTCGAATCAAGTTTATCACTTGCATTGCTTTGATTCTTCCGTCTTCTTCATATTCGCCCTTCAAGAAATTCTCGATTTCACGTATCGTTTTCATTGTCATGATTCTGGTGAAGATGGTGAATGTGACAGCTGCAAAGAAACTTGCTTTGGCTTTCGATGTTCCTTTTCTCCTTTCCTTTTGAAGTTTCATATGAGCCACTGTTGGATTATTTGGAAGAGGAGAAACTTCATATTCATGTTCTAAAGCCTTCCGCATGTTGATTCCATCAAGGTATGTTCCAATTTAACCGCCCACACCTGATAACTTGTTGCGTCAAATATTGGAGGTGCAAGTTGAACGGAGAAAACTTATGAATTCATTGCTCAAAAAGATTATAGTTTATAGTTCTTGTTGTACTTTGATGTTGTAATTCTTGGTTTTTAGCTCAAGGTTGCAACTCAGGGTTGTAATTCTAGGTTTTTGGGTTAATAATATTTCACTCATCTCATACATGCCCTTTAAGAAAAGTAGCTCTAATACCATGGTGTGGTTTTGAAATAAAACAGATAGAAGAAGAATGAAAACAGCGAACTTTGTTTATTTCTCATTATAATTTCTAAATCAATAGTGCCTATTATAGGATTCCAAGCCAAAATTACTCAACTATAACAAGATATTTTGCTACTAACTTTGATTAACTAAAACAGAAAAATATGAAGAAAAACCTTGACAATTACTTAAACATTTATAAACTAATTCAAACCTAATTTTGAATCAACCATCAACACATATTCATCAAATATTAGTGGATATTGTCAAAAAAAAGAAAAGAAAATGACTATAAACATCAGTAAAAAAAATAATAATACAATAACAAGATCCTTGTGATAATGGATAAGGTAATTTGTGCATCTTAGGAATATTACATGAATCACAAAAAGGAACACAAGATGTAGAAACAGTTATATTAAGAGACCCCAAAACTTGTTGCAAAACTTTTTTTGTTTTGATAGGCAAACTTGTTGCAAAACATTAATAAAAGAACGTCCTAATCTCTAACATGCCGATAACAATAAGAAACCGTTGGATGATGTCCTTCCTAATCTAGCATGCATTATTACAACTCAAATCTAGCATGCATTATAACAAATCAAGTTTTCACAAGAATCGGGAGAACAAACATGTGTCAATTGAAGATTAAGCTAAATTTCGGAGAAGATTCTTTGGGAATACAATAAAGCGCATTTTTAAGCACACCTTGAAGCAAAACTCTTTTCTCTGCCTTTTCCTTAACAAAAAAATGAATCCGAGTAAACTCAATAATCACATAATTGTCATGAGCAAGTTTAAAATACAAATAAGATTTTTAGCATTTTTTTTTTTTATTGCTCGAGTCCATATACCAAGATTGATCTGCTACTGATTTTCGAGATGCATTCATATCTTAAAATTATTGGAACGCCTGAAAGGAAAAAGGCGGTGGATATATATGTGTGTGTGGGCGCGCGCATTGACTGAACTGGTTGATAGTTTCTTGTATTGACCACTTTGAATCCTTCCCAGGCTTTCTAACAAGGCTTTTATTCCTATATATATATATATATATATATATATGTATGTGTGTGTGCTGACTGAAAGTATTTGTAAAGAACTGGTTGATAGTTTCTTGTATTGACCGCTTTGAATCCTTCCCAGGCTTTCTAACAAGGCTTTTATTCCTCTTAACATAACTCTCTTCTTGCCTATCTAATAAGGCTTTTATTCCTCTAACTTAACTCGCTCTCCTTACTTATCTAACATAGTTGCGAGTTTCGCTATTATCGATACATTACATTCATCACATTTAAGCCGAAGCTCTTCCTTGGGATCGATAAGATGGAACGAAGAGCGCCATCTCTTGTCCTCTATTATACTTGAGATTCTCAGCCTCCTGCCTTGATATCTGATACATGCTAGCCAACATGTCTACTGGTAGTCCTCGGAATGGCGAAGTCTTGCCGACGAGATTGTGAGTCATGGCGTTCTCGTGTGTCTTGAACGAGACCCACTCGAATCCTCTATCTCCTGCTTGCTTCACCACCACATAGTTTTGTGGAACCACGAGGACTTGCCCTTCTTGGACTTGCCCATCAAAGATGGCATGTTGTTGCTGGTTCCCAACTATCTGAACTCTAGCACTTCCCCTTGTTACATAAATCAATGAGTGGGCGTTCAAGTTCCAGTGCGGCGCATAGATGGCGTTCTGCATTGTTAGACAATCAAAGCATATCAAGTTAGTTTGGTTTGAGATTTCAATGTGAAGCGCTAAAGCATATACTATGTTGGTTAGTTTGCTATGTTAATTATTACCCTGTGAAGAACTCCCCTTGTGGCACTCAATCCCAGCAACCTCAGAATAGGCAAATCATTGTTGGTGACAGTGCTGATCCTCCCTGCTTGTGGGTTGTACAGATCTGCTCTCGACGGCTTTCCGATGTTCTCCCTCAACCTGATTGTGCACAATGTCTCCTCCAATCCGTTTTGGACCACATCTCTGCTCTGCCTCTCATGCTCTTCTTCCATTCTCGAGGGTCGGATCAGTTGGAACCCGCTTTTCGCTTTGATCATGTGCCCCCTCATGTCTCCTCTGCCCTTAATTTTCTCCACCAAGTCTCTCTCAACTCCCAACACCTCCTGCAATATCTGGTCGTCGATGCCGCCGAAGATGTTATTTGCTGAAATGCCTTGTTCTTGGTATCTCTGTGGCTGTTCCTCTTGTCGTTGCTCTTGTAGTCGTTGGAGTCGCGAGTAGTCTCCGGCCAAGTAGAATTTCTGAATCATGAAACATAGGAGCAGATATTATCGTTAATTTCAATTTAGCTGGTAGAATGATCATATGTGTTATAGTTTCATTGATTGTTTTTACTCTGTATTGTTGGTCAAGCTGGTTCATGTTGCTGGAGGTGTCTAAGATGGAGACCAAGACAAGGTCAGTGTTCCCATCATTGTAGTACCAGTGAACCATCCCTGTTGGATTTGCGACAACATCACCTTCGCGGATTCTACGGACCTTCTGGTGCTCGTCTTGAACCTGCCCTCCTCTTCTTTGTGTCTCTTGTTGTGGATACTGTTGGACTGATTGGTATGTCTCTGCACATCCAGGGACAATTAGAGAGTGGAGCCCCTGCCCTGCATTTTTTAAGAAAGAATGCATTAGTCTATCATTTCAATCAAACTTCAACAAACAACATAGCTATATTGGATTATATCTACTTTCGTGTTGTAGCAGTCTCAAATATCACTAAATAACATGATTTGAGCCAATTCTGACGAAACAAAAGTGACTTCTACTTCTCAAATCACGCAAATGACTTGATTTGAGGCATATATGATGACTCAAAGAAGTGGCTTGTATGTTTTAAATCAAGCAAAATTATTTGATTTGCAGTGCATCTAACAACACAGAAGTGGCTTGCGTGTAGTTGACATCTTCTTAATAGAAAGATGAATAAGAAGTGAAGTGAAAGATTGCCTTGGATGACATAGGCGAGCTTGGGAGCATTGTTGTAACCAGGCAAGTCGAAGCTATTAGGCCTAATAGTTTGGCGAATGAGAACCACGCCGGCGCACCGGAATTCGTCATTGTTTTGGAACCAAATTTCAGTCACTCCCCCCTCGGACTCGAAACGTTGTTGGGGTTGGCGAGCCTGGATCCTATGGATCTGGCATTGATTAGGTTGTTGCCATTGTTGCGTCTGGCGCCCGGATTGGGCGGAGCACAAGCAAAGGAAGGAGAAGAGGAGGAGGAGAGGGAGTTTGGACATTGTTGGTGGGATTGGATTGATTGGTAGAGTAGGAGAGGAGTGAATGTGGCGAATAGAGATTGTTTTTTGGTTGGTATTTATAGGGGAGAAGAGGTGTTTGGGAGGATGACACATTGAGGAGTGCTTGTTGATATTCTTCAGCCATTCTTCACAATGCATGGCTTTGTGTAAGTATGTTTCAAGGCGTGTGGCATATATAGTGTTTAGTGTTGTTAGAGAACCAGACAAGCTTTGTGTCTCTGTGTGCATGTGTGCATGTGTGCAAGTGTCTTCTTCAAGGTTGTGGTTTTGGAGTTTATTCAAAGAGTGTTATTTCTTTTATGATATACTTAACTTTAGCGAGAACTTATTAACTATATATAGAAGTTATATTTATACTTCACATTGAGATCCATTGTTTACTGGTTTCAGTTCATTTGAGTTTACTCGTTGTGTTAAAAATGAGTGTTATTTTGCTATTTATTGGTTTATTTGTTTGTCGTTAAAAATATACTCAATATATTTGGTCATGGCATGAAACACAAGATTAGACGCTAGAGCTTGAACTTCAGAATCCATAGAATTGGACGAGATAAACACTATAAACGAAGTTTACAATTTACTGATCATGATCAGTGAAAGCTTCAATATGTATACATCCATTTAGGACTGTCGAAAAAGAAGCCCTGTCGATAAGGTGCCTTAAAAATATCAGAACTCGCTTGCAGGCTAGCAAGTATTCATCCATTTAGGACTGTGAATAACCTAACTAAGCTCATTAAAAATGAAGCTTATGTCAAGTAGTGAGATATTGCAGAGCTTGAATAGTACTTTGGTTCGAAATAGAATCAGAGAAAGGTCTACCCTTATGTAAAGACAACTTGGGACAAGAAAGGGGGAGAAACTGGTTTCGAATTCTGAAGACCGGTCGTCCTTAAGAGCTCAATAATATACTTTTGTTTAGTAAGTAATAAATCGACTTTATCTAGAAATACCGAGGAAAAAATCAGCTGCTTCACCCATGGTTTTCAAATTGAATTTGGAGTTCAGCAAGGTGATAAGTTACTGGACTCTAGAGGGATTAGACCCAACAACTTAGTATGAAGAACAACATAGACAAGAAGTAGAAATATATATAGAACCTACTGATCTTAGATAGAAGAGAGAAATATTTGAAATGGAATTGGAGGCCTAATCAAGGCAAAACAGTTCGAAGCTTTTAAAACCAAGCTCGTGGTGCTTGATTGAGTTCATATTAGGACTTATTTAGCTTACAAACATAGTGAGGATAGAACTTATTAACGAAGCCTTTAGGTTGTCTCATAAGCACCACTTCAGCAAATTCTCAAGCACAGTTCACATCAATATGTTGAATCGATCAATTATGTCTTACCACCAGAGTGATCATGATTCAAAGAAAAGAAGGTTTAACCACAAGAGAGAAGGTATAAAAAAAATCCAAATCAGGAGTTTGACGAAAAGCTTTAGCCACTGATCGAGCTTGTACCTTTTTTTGATAGGAAATGGCAATTATATTAGTAATAAAAATTACAACTACAACGGCGAAATTAAGGAAATGTAAAATACAAGCATACAATAGATCAATCCAGCCTTCCTAGGTGATTCAATCACATTCAACAATTATTTTCTAGTTACTAATCCATTCATTTATAGTAAAACCAAGGTTCTTCCACGCCACGAGCCAACTTGCCACTCGATATGTTATGAAGTCCCACTAACCGAGCCTTGTACAGTTGTACCTTTGAACATCACTAGAATAGTGTTAACCTTGAATATCCATTTGCGCCAACTATACTCATATTAGGAGTTGAGGAACAAAGGATTAAGTATTGTTTTTATCCAAAGCACTAGTTTCCTCCATGATGCTGAGGACTATAACCAATAAACATGTATTCGTTGATTGAAAATTGAACTTGGGTTTAAAGTACATCAAACTAGGAAATCAAGAGAACCCTGAACGTTTCTGAAGTAGGAATAATTGTGTTTTCTATGAAAGCATATTTATAAGGAGAGTTCGAATTGACAACAGAAGATGGCAAGTTTTGCTTTAGTTTTTGTATTATTTATCAAACAGAAGATGGCAAGTTATTTATGAGAAACACGAAATTCATGAAAGCCTTTTCCCTAAATGTTAAGTTTGACGTATTTCTACAATAGATCTATATTTTCTTTCAGGAACACCATCTGTTGGTGTTTGAAAGGACAAGAGTATCAATGAACAATTCCTAACTTGGTATAATAAGGTTCCGTAGGTTTATACTGAAGTCCCATAAAATAAACAAATGGCGCATATTGTGGTTTTGAAATAAAACACAACACGGAGAAGAAGAAGAATAAAAACAGAGAACTATGTTTATTTCTCATTATAATTTCTGAATCAATAGTGCCTATTATAGGCTTACAATGAACTAACTAAAAGTTGAAATTACTCGACTATAATCATATATTTTGCTACTAACTTTGACTCGGCTACATGGATCAAACTTTTCCATTGTGCTCGATTAAGTGCAATTGATGGTGAGCTTTTCAAATAACTTTGACTAACTAAAACAGAAAAATAAGAAAAAAAATCTTGACAATAACTTAAAAATTCATTGAGTAGTTCTAACCAAATTCTGAATCAACCTTCAACAATCCTTGATTCAAAATTTTTGTAGGTATCAAACTAGTTCTTATTTAATTTACACTGCTGCCATTTTTCATTCTTGTGATTTGCAAATCTTTTCCATGTGCCCAATTTGTCAGCATTTCCTACACTTGATATTTGGCCACCACCAACATTTTCTGTGGGTGATTTGTGTTTTTGCTATGTGGGCAAGGTGGATATGATTCTTCAATGTTGTTGTGCTTTATGTATTTCTCTCCTCCCGATTTTTCGTCTTTGCTATAAGTGCACCTTCTATGGTATCTTTCTCTTTTATAATATTTCTTTGTTTTTTTTTTGTCAAGTATCTTTCTTTGTTCTTGAGCTTGCAAAACATTTAATAACTTTGTCAAACTAAGCTTTGACAAATCCTTAGTATTTTTCAAAGAGGAAATATTTACTTCAAATTAGTCGGGAATTGTTTCTATAATTTTTTGAACTATTCTAGAATCGAAAAAGTAATTACCAAGGAGTCTTACTTGATTGGCCATGGCAAGAAGTCTATCAGAGTAATCCTTGATTGCTTCTGATTCCTTCATTTTTTGAAACTCGAATTCTCGAATCAAGTTTATCACTTGCATTCCTTTGATTCTTCCATCTCATTCATATTCGCCCTTCAAGAAATTCTCGATTTCATGTATCGTTTTCATTGTCATGATTCTGGTGAAGATGGTGAATGTGACGGCTGCAAACAAACTTGCTTTGGCTTTCGATGTTCCTTTTCTCCTTTCCTTTTGAAGTTTCATATGAGCCACTGTTGGATTATTTGGAAGAGGAGAAACTTCATATTCATGTTCTATAGCCTTCCGCAGTTGATTCCATCAAGGTATGTTCCAATTTAACCGCCCACACCCGATAACTTGTTGCGTCAAATATTGGAGGTGCAAGTTGAACGGAGAAAACTTATGAATTCATTGCTCAAAAAAAAGTTTATAGTTCTTGTTGTACTTTGATGTTGTAATTCTTGGTTTTGTAGCTCAAGGTTGCAATTCAGGGTTGTAATTCTATGTTTTTGGGTTAATAATATTTCACTCATCTCATACATGCCCTTTAAGAAAAGTAGCTCTAATACCATGGTGTGGTTTTGAAATAAAACAGATAGAAGAAGAATGAAAACAGAGAACTTTGTTTATTTCTCATTATAATTTCTAAATCAATAGTGCCTATTATAGGATTACAAGCCAAAATTACTCAACTATAACAAGATATTTTGCTACTAACTTTGATTAACTAAAACAGAAAAATAAGAAGAAAAACCTTGACAATTACTTAAACATTTATAAACTAATTCAAACCTAATTTTGAATCAACCATCAACACATATTCATCAAATAGTTTTAATGGATATTGTCAAAAAAAAAAAGAAAAGAAAATGACTATAAACATCAGTAAAAAAAATAATAATATAATAACAAGATCCTTGTGATAATGGATAAGGTAATTTGTGCATCTTAGGAATATTACATGAATCACAAAAAGGAACACAAGATGTAGAAACAGTTATATTAAGAGACCCCAAAACTTGTTGCAAAACTTTTTTGTTTTGATAGGCAAACTTGTTGCAAAACATTAATAAAAGAACGTCCTAATCTCTAACATGCCGATAACAATAAGAAACCGTTGATGATGTCCTTCCTAATCTAGCATGCATTATTACAACTCAAATCTAGCATGCATTATAACAAATCAAGTTTTCACAAGAATCGGGAGAACAAACATGTGTCAATGGAAGATTAAGCTAAATTTCGGAGAAGATTCTTTGGGAATACAATAAAGCGCATTTTTAAGCACATTCCTTGAAGCAAAACTCTTTTCTCTGCCTTTTCCTTAACAAAAAATGAATCCGAGTAAACTCAATAATCACATAATTGCATGAGCAAGTTTAAAATACAAATAAGATTTTTAGCATTTTTTTTTTTTTATTGCTCGAGTCCATATACCAAGATTGATCTGCTACTGATTTTAGAGATGCATTCATATCTTAAAATTATTGGAACGCCTGAAAAGAAAGAGGCGGTGGATATATATGTGTGTGTGTGGTGTGTGTGACTGAACTGGTTGATAGTTTCTTGTATTGACCACTTTGAATCCTTCCCAGGCTTTCTAACAAGGCTTTTATTCCTCTTAACATATATATATATATATATATATATATATATATATATATATATATATATATATATGTGCTGACTGAAAAGTATTTGTAAAGAACTGGTTGATAGTTTCTTGTATTGACCACTTTGAATCCTTCCCAGGCTTTCTAACAAGGCTTTTATTCCTCTTAACATAACTCTCTCTTCTTGCCTATCTAATAAGGCTCTTATTCCTCTAACTTAACTCCCTCTCCTTACTTATCTAACATAGTTGCGAGTTTCGCTATTATCGGTACATTATATTCATGTTCGCTATTATCGATACATTACATTCATCACATTTAAGCCGAAGCTCTTCCTTGGGATCGATAAGATGGAACGAAGAGCGCCATCTCTTGTCCTCTATTATACTTGAGATTCTCAGCCTCCTGCCTTGATATCTGATACATGCTAGCCAACATGTCCACTGGTAGTCCTCGGAATGGCGAAGTCTTGCCGACGAGATTGTGAGTCATGGCGTTCTCGTGTGTCTTGAACGAGACCCACTCGAATCCTCTATCTCCTGCTTGCTTCACCACCACATAGTTTTGTGGAACCACGAGGACTTGCCCTTCTTGGACTTGCCCATCAAAGATGGCATGTTGTTGCTGGTTCCCAACTATCTGAACTCTAGCACTTCCCCTTGTTACATAAATCAATGAGTGGGCGTTCAAGTTCCAGTGCGGCGCATAGATGGCGTTCTGCATTGTTAGACAATCAAAGCATATCAAGTTAGTTTGGTTTGAGATTTCAATGTGAAGCGCTAAAGCATATACTATGTTGGTTAGTTTGCTATGTTAATTATTACCCTGTGAAGAACTCCCTTGTGGCACTCAATCCCAGCAACCTCAGAATAGGCAAATCATTGTTGGTGACAGTGCTGATCCTCCCTGCTTGTGGGTTGTACAGATCTGCTCTCGACGGCTTTCCGATGTTCTCCCTCAACCTGATTGTGCACAATGTCTCCTCCAATCCGTTTTGGACCACATCTCTGCTCTGCCTCTCATGCTCTTCTTCCATTCTCGAGGGTCGGATCAGTTGGAACCCGCTTTTCGCTTTGATCATGTGCCCCCTCATGTCTCCTCTGCCCTTAATTTTCTCCACCAAGTCTCTCTCAACTCCCAACACCTCCTGCAATATCTGGTCGTCGATGCCGCCGAAGATGTTATTTGCTGAAATGCCTTGTTCTTGGTATCTCTGTGGCTGTTCCTCTTGTCGTTGCTCTTGTAGTCGTTGGAGTCGCGAGTAGTCTCCGGCCAAGTAGAATTTCTGAATCATGAAACATAGGAGCAGATATTATCGTTAATTTCAATTTAGCTGGTAGAATGATCATATGTGTTATAGTTTCATTGATTGTTTTTACTCTGTATTGTTGGTCAAGCTGGTTCATGTTGCTGGAGGTGTCTAAGATGGAGACCAAGACAAGGTCAGTGTTCCCATCATTGTAGTACCAGTGAACCATCCCTGTTGGATTTGCGACAACATCACCTTCGCGGATTCTTCGGACCTTCTGGTGCTCGTCTTGAACCTGCCCTCCTCTTCTTTGTGTCTCTTGTTGTGGATACTGTTGGACTGATTGGTATGTCTCTGCACATCCAGGGACAATTAGAGAGTGGAGCCCCTGCCCTGCATTTTTTTAAGAAAGAATGCATTAGTCTATCATTTCAATCAAACTTCAACAAACAACATAGCTATATTGGATTATATCTACTTTCGTGTTGTAGCAGTCTCAAATATCACTAAATAACATGATTTGAGCCAATTCTGACGAAACAAAAGTGACTTCTACTTCTCAAATCACGCAAATGACTTGATTTGAGGCATATATGATGACTCAAAGAAGTGGCTTGTATGTTTTAAATCAAGCAAAATTATTTGATTTGCAGTGCATCTAACAACACAGAAGTGGCTTGCGTGTAGTTGACATCTTCTTAATAGAAAGATGAATAAGAAGTGAAGTGAAAGATTGCCTTGGATGACATAGGCGAGCTTGGGAGCATTGTTGTAACCAGGCAAGTCGAAGCTATTAGGCCTAATAGTTTGGCGAATGAGAACCACGCCGGCGCACCGGAATTCGTCATTGTTTTGGAACCAAATTTCAGTCACTCCCCCCTCGGACTCGAAACGTTGTTGGGGTTGGCGAGCCTGGATCTTATGGATCTGGCATTGATTAGGTTGTTGCCATTGTTGCGTCTGGCGCCCGGATTGGGCGGAGCACAAGCAAAGGAAGGAGAAGAGGAGGAGGAGAGGGAGTTTGGACATTGTTGGTGGTATTGGATTGATTGGTAGAGTAGGAGAGGAGTGAATGTGGCGAATAGAGATTGTTTTTTGGTTGGTATTTATAGGGGAGAAGAGGTGTTTGGGAGGATGACACATTGAGGAGTGCTTGTTGATATTCTTCAGCCATTCTTCACAATGCATGGCTTTGTGTAAGTATGTTTCAAGGCGTGTGGCATATATAGTGTGTAGTGTTGTTAGAGAACCAGACAAGCTTTGTGTCTCTGTGTGCATGTGTGCATGTGTGCAAGTGTCTTCTTCAAGGTTGTGGTTTTGGAGTTTATTCAAAGAGTGTTATTTCTTTTATGATATACTTAACTTTAGCGAGAACTTATTAACTATATATAGAAGTTATATTTATACTTCACATTGAGATCCATTGTTTACTGGTTTCAGTTCATTTGAGTTTACTCGTTGTGTTAAAAATGAGTGTTATTTTGCTATTTATTGGTTTATTTGTTTGTCGGTTAAAAATATACTCAATATATTTGGTCATGGCATGAAACACAAGATTAGACGCTAGAGCTTGAACTTCAGAATCCATAGAATTGGACGAGATAAACACTATAAACGAAGTTTACAATTTACTGATCATGATCAGTGAAAGCTTCAATATGTATACATCCATTTAGGACTGTCGAAAAAGAAGTGTCAATAAGGTGCCTTAAAAATATCAGAACTCGCTTGCAGGCTAGCAAGTATTCATCCATTTAGGACTGTGAATAACCTAACTAAGCTCATTAAAAATGAAGCTTATGTCAAGTAGTGAGATATTGCAGAGCTTGAATAGTACTTTGGTTCGAAATAGAATCAGAGAAAGGTCTACCCTTATGTAAAGACAACTTGGGACAAGAAAGGGGGAGAAACTGGTTTCGAATTCTGAAGACCGGTCGTCCTTAAGAGCTCAATAATATACTTTTGTTTAGTAAGTAATAAATCGACTTTATCTAGAAATACCGAGGAAAAAATCAGCTGCTTCACCCATGGTTTTCAAATTGAATTTGGAGTTCAGCAAGGTGATAAGTTACTGGACTCTAGAGGGATTAGACCCAACAACTTAGTATGAAGAACAACATAGACAAGAAGTAGAAATATATATAGAACCTACTGATCTTAGATAGAAGAGAGAAATATTTGAAATGGAATTGGAGGCCTAATCAAGGCAAAACAGTTCGAAGCTTTTAAAACCAAGCTCGTGGTGCTTGATTGAGTTCATATTAGGACTTATTTAGCTTACAAACATAGTGAGGATAGAACTTATTAACAAAGCCTTTAGGTTGTCTCATAAGCACCACTTCAGCAAATTCTCAAGCACAGTTCACATCAATATGTTGAATCGATCAATTATGTCTTACCACCAGAGTGATCATGATTCAAAGAAAAGAAGGTTTAACCACAAGAGAGAAGGTATAAAAAAAATCCAAATCAGGAGTTTGACGAAAAGCTTTAGCCACTGATCGAGCCTTGTACCTTTTTTTGATAGGAAATGGCAATTATATTAGTAATAAAAATTACAACTACAACGGCGAAATTAAGGAAATGTAAAATACAAGCATACAATAGATCAATCCAGCCTTCCTAGGTGATTCAATCACATTCAACAATTATTTTCTAGTTACTAATCCATTCATTTATAGTAAAACCAAGGTTCTTCCACGCCACGAGCCAACTTGCCACTCGATATGTTATGAAGTCCCACTAACCGAGCCTTGTACAGTTGTACCTTTGAACATCACTAGAATAGTGTTAACCTTGAATATCCATTTGCGCCAACTATACTCATATTAGGAGTTGAGGAACAAAGGATTAAGTATTGTTTTTATCCAAAGCACTAGTTTCCTCCATGATGCTGAGGACTATAACCAATAAACATGTATTCGTTGATTGAAAATTGAACTTGGGTTTAAAGTACATCAAACTAGGAAATCAAGAGAACCCTGAACGTTTCTGAAGTTGGAATAATTGTGTTTTCTATGAAAGCATATTTATAAGGAGAGTTCGAATTGACAACAGAAGATGGCAAGTTTTGCTTTAGTTTTTGTATTATTTATCAAACAGAAGATGGCAAGTTATTTATGAGAAACACGAAATTCATGAAAGCCTTTTCCCTAAATGTTAAGTTTGACGTATTTCTACAATAGATCTATATTTTCTTTCAGGAACACCATCTGTTGGTGTTTGAAAGGACAAGAGTATCAATGAACAATTCCTAACTTGGTATAATAAGGTTCCGTAGGTTTATACTGAAGTCCCATAAAATAAACAAATGGCGCATATTGTGGTTTTGAAATAAAACACAACACGGAGAAGAAGAAGAATAAAAACAGAGAACTATGTTTATTTCTCATTATAATTTCTGAATCAATAGTGCCTATTATAGGCTTACAATGAACTAACTAAAAGTTGAAATTACTCGACTATAATCATATATTTTGCTACTAACTTTGACTAACTAAAACAGAAAAATAAGATCAAACTTTTCCATTGTGCTCGAAAAAATCTTGACAATAACTTAAAAATTCATTGAGTAGTTCTAACCAAATTCTGAATCAACCTTCAACAATCCTTGATTCAAAATTTTTGTAGGTATCAAACTAGTTCTTATTTAATTTACACTGCTGCCATTTTTCATTCTTGTGATTTGCAAATCTTTTCCATGTGCCCAATTTGTCAGCATTTCCTACACTTGATATTTGGCCTCCACCAACATTTTCGTGGATGATTTGTCTTTTTGCTATGTGGGCAAGGTGGATATGATTCTTTCAATGTTGTTGTGCTTTATGTATTTCTCTCCTCCCGATTTTCGTCTTTGCTATAAGTGCACCTTCTATGGTATCTTTCTCTTTTATAATATTTCTTTGTTTTTTTTTGTCAAGTATCTTTCTTTGTTCTTGAGCTTGCAAAACATTTAATAACTTTGTCAAACTAAGCTTTGACAAATCCTTAGTATTTTTCAAAGAGGAAATATTTACTTCAAATTAGTCGGGAATTGTTTCTATAATTTTTTGAACTATTCTAGAATCGAAAAAGTAATTACCAAGGAGTCTTACTTGATTGGCCATGGCAAGAAGTCTATCAGAGTAATCCTTGATCGCTTCTGATTCCTTCATTTTTTGAAACTCGAATTCTCGAATCAAGTTTATCACTTGCATTGCTTTGATTCTTCCGTCTTCTTCATATTCGCCCTTCAAGAAATTCTCGATTTCACGTATCGTTTTCATTGTCATGTTTCTGGTGAAGATGGTGAATGTGACAGCTGCAAAGAAACTTGCTTTGGCTTTCGATGTTCCTTTTCTCCTTTCCTTTTGAAGTTTCATATGAGCCACTGTTGGATTATTTGGAAGAGGAGAAACTTCATATTCATGTTCTAAAGCCTTCCGCATGTTGATTCCATCAAGGTATGTTCCAATTTAACCGCCCACACGATAACTTGTTGCGTCAAATATTGGAGGTGCAAGTTGAACGGGGAAAACTTATGAATTCATTGCTCAAAAAGATTATAGTTTATAGTTCTTGTTGTACTTTGATGTTGTAATTCTTGGTTTTTAGCTCAAGGTTGCAACTCAGGGTTGTAATTCTAGGTTTTTGGGTTAATAATATTTCACTCATCTCATACATGCCCTTTAAGAAAAGTAGCTCTAATACCATGGTGTGGTTTTGAAATAAAACAGATAGAAGAAGAATGAAAACAGCGAACTTTGTTTATTTCTCATTATAATTTCTAAATCAATAGTGCCTATTATAGGATTCCAAGCCAAAATTACTCAACTATAACAAGATATTTTGCTACTAACTTTGATTAACTAAAACAGAAAAATATGAAGAAAAACCTTGACAATTACTTAAACATTTATAAACTAATTCAAACCTAATTTTGAATCAACCATCAACACATATTCATCAAATATTAGTGGATATTGTCAAAAAAAAGAAAAGAAAATGACTATAAACATCAGTAAAAAAAAATAATACAATAACAAGATCCTTGTGATAATGGATAAGGTAATTTGTGCATCTTAGGAATATTACATGAATCACAAAAAGGAACACAAGATGTAGAAACATTTATATTAAGAGACCCCAAAACTTGTTGCAAAACTTTTTTTGTTTTGATAGGCAAACTTGTTGCAAAACATTAATAAAAGAACGTCCTAATCTCTAACATGCCGATAACAATAAGAAACCGTTGGATGATGTCCTTCCTAATCTAGCATGCATTATTACAACTCAAATCTAGCATGCATTATAACAAATCAAGTTTTCACAAGAATCGGGAGAACAAACATTTGTCAATTGAAGATTAAGCTAAATTTGGGAGAAGATTCTTGGGAATACAATAAAGCGCATTTTTAAGCCTTCCTTGAAGCAAAACTCTGATTTTCTGCATTTCCTTAAAAAAAATGAACCCCTGAGTAAACTCAATAATCACATAATTGTCATGTGCAAGTTTAAAATACAAATAAGATTTTTAGTTTTTTATTGACCACTTTGAGTCCTATACCAAGATTTCTGCTACTGATTTTCGAGATGCATTCCTCTTAAAATTATTGGAACGCCTGAAAGGAAAAAGGCGGTGGATATATATGTGTGCTGACTGAAAAGTATTTGAAAGAACTGGTTGATAGTTTCTTGTATTGACCACTTTGAATCCTTCCCAGGCTTTCTAACAAGGCTTTTATTCCTCTTAATATATATATATATATGTATCTCTTCTTGCCTATCTAATATGGCTTTTATTCCTCTAACTTAACTCGCTCTCCTTACTTATCTAACATAGTTGCGAGTTTCGCTATTATCGGTACATTATATTCATGTTATTATCGATACATTACATTCATCACATTTAAGCCGAAGCTCTTCCTTGGGATCGATAAGATGGAACGAAGAGCGCCATCTCTTGTCCTCTATTATACTTGAGATTCTCAGCCTCCTGCCTTGATATCTGATACATGCTAGCCAACATGTCTACTGGTAGTCCTCGGAATGGCGAAGTCTTGCCGACGAGATTGTGAGTCATGGCGTTCTCGTGTGTCTTGAACGAGACCCACTCGAATCCTCTATCTCCTGCTTGCTTCACCACCACATAGTTCTGTGGAACCACCAGGACTTGCCCTTCTTGGACTTGCCCATCAAAGATGGCATGTTGTTGTTGGTTCCCAACTATCTGAACTCTAGCACTTCCCCTTGTTACATAAATCAATGAGTGGGCGTTCAAGTTCCAGTGCGGCGCATAGATGGCGTTCTGCATTGTTAGACAATCAACGATCAAAGCATATCAAGTTAGTTTGGTTTGACATTTCAATGTGAAGCTCTAAAGCATATACTATGTTGGTTAATTTGCTATGTTAATTACTTACCCTGTGAAGAACTCCCCTTGTAGCACTCAATCCCAGCAACCTCAGAATAGGCAAATCATTGTTGGTGACAGTGCTGATCCTCCCTGCTTGTGGGTTGTACAGATCTGCTCTCGATGGCTTTCCGATGTTCTCCCTCAACCTAATTGTGCACAATGTCTCCTCCAATCCGTTTTGGACCACATCTCTGCTCTGCCTCTCATACTCTTCTTCCTTTCTCGAGGGTCGGATCAGTTGGAACCCGCTTTTCGCTCTGATCATGTGCCCCCTCATGTCTCCTCTGCCCTTAATTTTCTCCACCAAGTCTTTCTCAACTCCCAACACCTCCTGCAATATCTGGTCGTCGATGCCGCCGAAGATGTTATTTGCTGAAATGCCTTGTTCTTGGTATCTCTGTGGCTGTTCCTCTTGTCGTTGCTCTTGTAGTCGTTGGAGTCGCGAGTAGTCTCCGGCCAAGTAGAATTTCTGAATCATGAAACATAGGAGCAGATATTATCGTTAATTTCAACTTAGCTGGTAGAATGATCATATGTGTTATAGTTTCATTGATTGTTTTTACTCTGTATTGTTGGTCAAGCTGGTTCATGTTGCTGGAGGTGTCTAAGATGGAGACCAAGACAAGGTCAGTGTTCCCATCATTGTAGTACCAGTGAACCATCCCTGTTGGATTTGCGACAACATCACCTTCGCGGATTCTTCGGACCTTCTGGTGCTCGTCTTGAACCTGCCCTCCTCTTCTTTGTGTCTCTTGTTGTGAATACTGTTGGACTGATTGGTATGTCTCTGCACATCCAGGGACAATTAGAGAGTGGAGCCCCTGCCCTGCATTTTTTTAAGAAAGAATGCATTAGTCTATCATTTCAATCAAACTTCAACAAACAACATAGCTATATTAGATTAGTACTACTAATCACTCAAAATGACTTGATTTGAGGTGTATCTCGTTGAAAGGGCTAGCAAAAACAAAAAAATAAAAATAAAAATGATGAAGCTAGACCCATGTTGGACGATCTGAGGTTCGAAAAGGACACAAGCCCGAGGGAATAGTTTCACATCAATTAGTTGAAACTTGAAAGTAAGAATATGGCTTATTAGTTAGAGTGGGAACTCCAACTTGTCTTGGCATTTGGAGTAGTGCCCACTCACAAGATAGTCTCTCATCACTCGCTTTCTCATGAATTGGGCCTTATACAAAAACTTAGAAAATCTTACAATATTTGAAGTGGCTGGTAAGTAATTGTAGGTGCAACACAAAAGAGCCTTGTATGTGAATTTTTTATTAATAGAAAGAAGAATAAGAAGCTTGTTAGTAATTGAAATTTGAAGGTGCAACACAAAAGTGGCTTGTATGTGGATGTTTTGTTAATAGAAGAAGAATGAGAGTGAAGTAAAAGATTGCCTTGGACGACATAGGCGAGCTTGGGAGCATTGTTGTAACCGGGCAAGTCGAAGCTATTAGGCTTAATAGTTTGACGAATGAGAACCACGCCGGCGCACCGGAATTCGTCATTGTTTTGGAACCAAATTTCAGTCACTCCCCCCTCAGACTCGAAACGTTGTTGGGGTTGGCGAGCCTGGATCCTTTGGATCTGGCATTGATTAGGTTGTTGCCATTGTTGTGTCTGGCGACCGGACTGGGCGGAGCACAAGCAAAGGAAGGAGAAGAGGAGTAGGAGAGGGAGTTTGGACATTGTTGATGGTGTTGGATTGATTGGTAGAGTAGGAGAGGAGTGAATGTGGCGAGTAGCCATTGTTTTTTGGTTGGTATTTATAGGGGAGAAGAGGTGTTTGGGAGGGTGACACATTAAGGAGTGCTTGTTGAGATTCTTCAGCCATTCTTCACCATGCATGGCTTTGTGTAAGGATGTGTGGAGGCGTGTGGCATAGTGTGTAAGTGTTGTTAGAGAACAAGACAAGCTTTGTGTCTTTGTGTGCATGTGTGCAAGTGCAAGTGTCCTGTTCAAGGTTTGTGTTTTTTGGTGGTATTCAAAGAGTGGTATTTTTACTATGTTATGCACAATCCTGAAAACATGAATTTATGAAGTAAAGTTAACTCTTTTATACCTCACATTGAGATTCACAATTTAATTGTTTTTGTGGCATTAAAAAGAGTGTTATTTTGTTAATTGTGGTTCTATTGTTGCACGTGCCTCGAATCATGCAAACTACGTCGTTCCGTTGATCGCTATGATTTGTGGGATTGTTTTAACATGTTTATTTATGGAAAATGATTTGTCGACACAAATGGGGCGCACACATTGGGCGCACAGCCTATGTGGCGCCCCATTTGTATGCTTTTTCGTGGGCCCCATAGCTGAAAAAGGGGCGCCACATGGGCGTGCGCCCCATTTGTGTCAGCATATCACTCCCCTTGTTTTATTACCTTTTCAATTCCATTAGGAATCTATATATGGTATACTGTACTATAAATTTTGATCGTCAATTCACGATCATCTAACAAATTAAAGACAACCTCAAATTAAACACTACAAGGAATGCAAATTGACTGGAATTTAATACTTGTGACCTGAATAACACCTTCTATTCTATACCAGATCAAATTTGGATAAAACTTGAAAGTTACTCATGTTAAGAAAAGTAATTTATCTTAACAATAATCAAGTCAAGTATATAGCAAACTGAGGAAATCCTCAAGTAGTTTCTCAGTATCATAGTTCTAATATTTAACTATGCATAGCAAGCCAAAAAATTTGAATAAGTATTGATCTTTTCTCAATACCTAAGAAACAAACCCAGTTTCAATTGAAATCCGTTAAGGAAACTACTAGTTATGGCAACTTAATAATATATTCAGCAGTTAAGGAAGTAGTATCTCGTGTAATTAATAGTTTCCATTTGTGATTGCACTTTTCTTTTGTATTTTACGCCTTGTACGTGTATATGTAGATTACCTTGTACACAAGATTATTACACAATAAATATATTCCATTCAGAAACTAACATGGTATCAGAGCCCTAATTGTGGGTTTCTCTGGTTGTGTGAGACACAACACTGCCGCTCGCCTCTGTTCGGCATTGCATGACAATCACCACCACCACCGGTCCCGATCGCGTTTCTGCATTGCCGCCATTGCATTGCCGCCTCGTTCGCCGCCTCGTTTCGCAGTTGAGACACAACGTTGTCGCCGTGTTCTGCTCATTGCCGCCGCTCAGATCTGCTCGCCGTCGTTCGCTTCGACTCGACACCGCCGATCGCGCGTCGCTACGTCCGTCTCGTTGCTTCGCTACGTTGTTCACGCGCGCGCGTCGGATCTGTTGGCAGTCGTTCCGCCGCTCGGATCTGCTCGCCGCGACCGCCGCCGCCGTTGCCACCGCTGCACTCTCTTCTCGCTCAACACTCGCCGCTTGCCGGCGTGAAGTAGCGCGGAATCATCCTTCGCGATCCTTCCATTTCGCGGATCAGAGAGACTCGTCTCGCCAGAGACCTTATCGCTGCACGCCGTTGTTCCGCCCCTGCACCCCAAACAGTTTGTCTTGAAATCTTAAATTTGGCTTGCTTGAGAATTGTAGAAAATTGAAATTTGGTTTGGAGAAAAGGCACTGTTACTGTAAAGTTTCTTCATCAGGGGCTACGGGCACAAACTTTTCAGATCGGCACGCCGTCGTCGCCCGCGCACCAAATCTGTCATCCGACAATCGGACAAGTTTCTTATTTGATGGAGAAAATTGAAGTCTCACAGCCTATCTCCATGATTCTTGATGGTACAAATTACTCACTTTGGTCCCAACGAATTAAAAGTTTTTTTAATTGGTCGAAAACTTTGGAGAATCGTTACGCGAGACAACCCTAAACCAAAAAAGGATGCCACGGAGACACAAGCCAAGTTTCTTGACCGACTTAACGACTGGGACAGTAAGAATCATTATATCATCACCTGGTTCTGTAACACATCTGCTCCCTCTATTCATATTCAGTTTATTGATTTTGAGACGGCTAAAGAAATTTGGGATTTTTTGGCCGTTAGATACAAAACATCTGGTTTGGCACAGTATTATCAATTGTTCACCACCTTGAACAGTTTGAAACAAGAAAGCTGGTCGATCTATCAATGAATTTTTAGCACTCATTCAACCAATATGGAACCAGTTACAACAGGCCGAAATCAGCAAAGACCACCTTCATCTCATCTAAGTTCTCATGGCTCTTCGCCCTGAATATGAATCAGTCCGTGCGACCCTCCTGCATCGCGATCCACTACCTTCTCTTGACGCATCTGTAAAAGAAATTTTGTTTGAGGAAACTCGGCTTGGCTTGGTCAACTCTGCCCCTTCATCAGAAGTGGCCCTCGCAACTACTCAATCATGGCCTAAAATTGCCTCCCACCCTTGTAAGAACTACAGAAAAACGGGACATTCGTTTGTCAACTGTCCTACAATTGAGTGTCGATACTGTCATGAACGCGGTCACATAGTGCAGAGCTGTCCAAATAAACGATTTCGTCCTAAAGGCACACCTAAGTCTGCATCTGTCTCTAACACTAGTTCTTCTGTTGCTGCTGCTGTATATGATGGGCCACCTCCCTCTCCGATGTTCTCTATGAGTGACTTGGAAGCAATCATCAAACAGGTGATACCTACCCAACCCACTGCCCTATCTGTAACCTCAGGTAACCAATGGTTCTTTGATTCTGGGTGTTGTAATCATATGACACCAAATCTATCTTTATTGTCTAACAGTAGTCCTTCGCTACATTCCTTGAGAATTCAAACTGCAAACGGTAGCTCCATGTCTGTTACCCACTTAGGAACCGTGTCCAACCATAGTTTGAATCTCCCAAACACCCATTGTGTTCCCAACCTCACTCTGAACTTAATTTATGTTGGTCAATTATGTGACCAAGGCTTGACTGTTTTATTTTCTCCCCCGGTTGGTTGTCGCAGTACGGGACATTCGAGACGGTCGATTTTGGGAACGGGGATCAAAGTAGGACGATTATTTGAGCTCACGTCACTTCATGTGCATGTCGTCAAACAAATTTCTGCAGCAGTTTTCACCCCCTCAGTCTATCAGTGGCACCTTCGTCTTGGTCATACATCAGCCAGTAAACTTCGTACTCTTGTTTCCAGTGGGTCATTGAGTATTTCTAAATTTGAGTCTTTTGATTGTGTGCATCGTCAATTAGCAAAACAACCTGCTTATTCCTTCAGTCTTAACGAGTCCATCAATAATACTCCGTTTGGGTTAGTTCATTCTGATGTTTGGGGTCCCGCACCTACTTCCACTGTGAATGGTTATCGATATTTTGTACTGTTCATTGATGACTATTCCAGATTTACTTGGATATATTTTCTAAAGAATCGATCTGAAATATCTCAAACATATATTGAGTTTGCTAATATGATCAAAACTCAATTTGCACGTACGATCAAAATTTTTCGTACTGACAATGCTTTAGAATACCGTGATTCTATGCTTCTTCAGTTTCTTAAACAGCAAGGTATCATTGTTCAACGTTCCTGCCCGTATACCTCTCAACTAAATGGTCGAGCTAAAAGAAAACATCGACATATCCTAGATTCTGTCTGAGCCCAGCTTCTCTCTACGTCCTGTCATGAAAAGTTTTGGGGTTAAGCTGTTTTAAATTGTCTTTACCATTAATCGACTTCCTACACCAGTGTTAAAGAACATCTCTCCTTTTGAATGATTGTATGGCACACTACCAGACTATTCTCATTTTCGGGTATTTGGTTGTGCATGTTTCGTTCTTCTTAACCCCCCTGAACATACCAAACTTGAACCGCGTGCTCGTCTATGTTGTTTCATCGGGTATGGAACTGAACATAAGGGCTATAGGTGTTGGGATCCTCTTTCTAGGAGATTACACATCTCCACCCATGTCACTTTTTGGGAAAATATAATGTTCTCTACCCTATCCAAATTCGACAGTTCGCTATCCTGTCCTCAACCATTTTTCACTAACCCCTATATCGAGCTTTTTCTATCTCCTACTGCAGGTATGTCAGATGAGCTCAATGATCGTGATACTGTTCCCGCACCCGTCGTCGAAGAATCTGCCCCCTCCGATACTCATGTTCCTGCACCTGTCCCACCTCGCCGGTCTGCACGGTATCTGATCCTCCTCCTTACCTCAAAGATTATCATTGTTTCTCTGCTATTTCTTCTTTACATGAGCTCTACTCCCTATCGAGAGGCTAGTTCTGACCCCTTGTGGCAGCAAGCAATGACAGAAACACTGAGTGCACTAGAGAAGACTCATACTTGGGACTTAGTGGAGCTACCCTCTGGCAAAACTCCGATTGGATGCAAGTGATTTACAAAATAAAAACTCGCTCTGATGGCTCTATTGAGCGGTATAAGGCTCGTCTGGTTGCTAAAGGTTACACACAAGAATATGGCATTGACTATGAAGAAACGTTTGCCCCTGTAGCCCGCCTGACCTCTGTTCGAAGTTTACTTGCTGTAGCAGCTGTTCAACATTGGCATTTGTTTCAAATGGATGTTAAAAATGTATTTCTGAACGGTGATCTTGCAGAAGAGTTTTATATGTGTCCACCTCCTGACTATTCTCATCCTCCAAAACAAGTTTGCCTTCTCCGTCGCGCATTATATGGGCTTAAACAGGCTCCCCGTGCCTGGTTTGCCAAGTTCAGTTCCATTATTACACAGTTTGGCCTTCAGTCAAGTCCTCATGATTCTGCATCTTTGTTTGCCGAAACGACCGACGGAGGCATGGTTCTTCTCCTACTTTATGTCGATGACATGATCATCACCGGGGATGACTCACTTAGGATTTACGACTTACAACAATATCTCAAAAGCCACTTTGAGATGAAAGACTTGGGTAATTTGAGCTACTTTCTTGGTCTTGAAGTTAATTCTACTTCTGATGGGTATTATCTTTCACAAGCAAAATATGCCTCTGATTTGCTCTCTCGTTCTGTCATCACTGATACTGATATTGCATCCACCCCATTAGACACGAATGTCAAGCTGACTCCGTCAGATGGTACACTTCTTTCAGATCCTACCTTATATCGTCAGCTTGTGGGGAGTTTGGTTTATCTTACTGTTAGTCGTCCGGACATTGCTTACGCGGTGCATGTTGTCAGTCAGTTCATGTCAGGCCCTCGTACTACTCACTTCACTGATGTTCTCCGTATCATTCGATACGTGAAAGGTACTCTATTTCATGGACTCCACTTCTCTGACAACTCTCCATTAGTATTATCGGGTTACTCAGATGCAGATTGGGCGGGTGATCCTACCGACCGGCGTTCCACTACTGTTTACTGTTTCTTCTTGGGCAACTCGTTAATATCCTGGCGAAGCAAGAAACAAACAGTAACATCTCGCTCTAGCACCGAATCTGAGTATCGGACTCTCGCTGATGCCACCTCTGAATTACTTTGGCTTCGATGGTTCCTTGAAGATATGGGGGTTACACATGATTCTGCTACCATCCTGCATTGTGACAATCAAAGTGCGATCCAAATTGCACACAATGATGTTTTTCATGAGAGAACAAAGCATATTGAGAATGATTGTCACTTCATCCGTCAGCATCTGGTTCGGGGCACTCTTCAGCTTTCCTCTGTTTCCTCCTCCAATCAGACGGCTGATATCTTTACTAAAGCTCATCTTTCGGGTCGCTTTCATGCCTTGGTAGACAAACTCAAGTTGATTTCTACGAATCCATTTTGAGTTTGAGGGAGGGTGTTAAGGAAACTACCAGTTATGACAACTCAATAAGATATTCAGCAGTTAAGGAAAGTAGTATCTCGTGTAATTAATAGTTTCCATTTGAAATTGCACTTTCCTTTTGTATTCTACGCCTTGTACGTGTATATATAGATTACCTTGTACACAAGATTATTACACAATAAACATATTCCATTCAGAAACTAACAAAATCAACATACATAACGTAGTTTAATTAGGATTTATATGAACCTTAACTCATGCTAAAGTTCTTGGTACATGTACCAAAAGTCAAACTTTTCATCTGTTAAGCTTAGAAATCATGGAAAATCGAAAAGGAAAAATGCTTACATCGACATGCACATGTTAGTGTCCCTTGATTTTTGCATCGGGATGCGTGTACTCACGCCCTGATGTGTATTGCACTAACGATGACAAGTGCGTGTCTGTGCTGGGTTACAATAGCAATGCCCAATCGAAAACTATATAGGCTTTGAAATGAAAATTAAGGTTTGTGAGATTGCTTTAGTTCGTGTTTTTGCAGAGCTGTCTTTGCAATATATAGAAGTTTTGTTCTGAATTGAGTAATTCAGCCATAACTTTTAAATTGTAACTCGAAAAATCTTGGTCTTCCAGCATTCTCTTAAAGATACATTCAAATTTGGATTTGTGAATACAATTATAGATAGATATACAGTCTTTGTTATAGAGTATGTCTTTGTTAATTTAGTATTGTAATAAGATGATGAAAGTAGCTAGCATATCTTGTACTAAAAAAAAACTCATTTTATTGAGCACGAAAGGCAAATACTTGGAACTACTAGTCTTGTACAAGCTCTACTAAGCATCACTACCTTCTCTTCAAGACCTTTATTCCTCGAACTAAACTCGACTCGCTCGCTCACTCTTCCGCCCATCTAAAGCAACTACATACTAGTAGCTCTTATTGCTAGTACTACTACTGATGCATTACATGCATTACATTTAGGCCGTAGCAATTCCCTGCGGAGACCGCCGCGACGGAGCAAAGATCATCACCTCTTGCCCTCTATTGTACTTGAGATTCTCAGCCTCTTGCCTTGATATCTGGTACATGCTCGCCAACATGTCCACAGGCAGTCCTCGGAATGGAGAAGTCTTGCCGGCAAGGCTGTGGATCATGGCGGTGTCATGTGTCTTGAATGACACCCACTCGAATCCTCTCGGTCCGGCTTGCTTCACCACCACAAAGTTCTGGGGAACCACCAGGACTTGGCCCTGTTGGACTTGCCCATCAAAGACTGGACTCTGCTGTTGGTTCCCAACTATTTGAACTCTTGCACTGCCCCTTGTCACGTAAATTATAGCGTGGGCGTTCAAATTCCAGTGTGGTGCAAACAAGGCATCCTACATTGTGAGACAATTAATCACCACAATCAAACCAATCAGTTTGCCTAACTATGGTACGTGAAAAATGCTAAAAATTAGGGGTGTATTCAATTTGACAAATCCATCGATTTTAAAATAGTCTAAGAGATTTAGAAAGTCTAGTAGTATTTAATTTGAATTCCGATAGACTTTATTGGAGTTTTTAAAAGTCCAGGGTACTTAATTTAGATTTCGATGGATTATTTTGGTGGAGTTCCAAAAAGGACCCTTAATTTAGATTTCGATGGATTATTTTGGTGGAGTTCCAAAAAGTTCAGGTCTACAGGTAAAAAGTCGATAATATGTTATAAGAAAACATAGTTTCTTGCGCGGTTAAAAAGATAATTTTTCTTGTAGTGTATGAAACTGAGATATGAATTACCTTGTAAAGGACTCCCCTTTCAGCACTCATTCCCATTAACCTGAGAACAGGCAAGTTTAACCTATTGACAGTTCTAAGCCTTCCTGCTTGAGGGTTGTACACATCTGCTCTTGATGGTTTGTCAATGTTCTCCCTCAACCTTGCAGTGCACAGTGTCTCCTCCAGTCCATTCTTCTCCGCGTCATTTGTGGCGACGCACTGCCCTGCTCCCTCTTCTTCTTCAATCTTTGATGGCCTGATGAGCTGAAATCCGCTCTTAGCTCTCAACATGTGCCCCCTCAAGTCTCCTCTGCTCTTGATTCTCTCCACCATGTCTTTGCTTACTCCCAACACCTCCTGCAGTATCTGGTCGTCGATCCCGCCGAAGATGTTGTTTGCCTCGAACCTCTGCAGCTCCTCCGGCCTCGCCCCATGATAGTATGTCTGCTCTTGCTGCTCATGCTGCTTTTGCTGAATTCCATGATCTCCTCCCAGATAGAATTTCTAAGACATCATCGCAAATAAGACCAAATGTTACTCTTAATAGTATAATGTCTAAGTTAGTTGTAGTAACATGTCAAATTCATTCATGTTACTCTCACTCTATCTTAGTTACCTTTTAATATCTGACTGAGACAGAGTTCGTACGTGAGTTCTAACTATAATAGCTACATATTATATTTTCTCTTCATTTTTCTTGGGTTATGATGTTAGGGTGCCCGAATATTAACTCCCACGAGACCAGTCGAATGAAACATGAAGTGTACATTTTTATGGTTGATTTTATTGGACTACTTGAGCTTACTCTGAGTTGGTGGTCAAGCTGGTTCATGTTGCTGGCAGTGTCGATGACGGAGACCAAGATGAGATCGGTGTTGCCATCGTTATGGAACCAGTGAACCATTCCGGTTGGATTTGCGACAACGTCGCCTTCCCGGACACGCCTGACTTTCTGGTGCTCATCTTGGAACCGAGCTCCTCCCTGTTGTGTTCCCTCTGTAGACTCAGAGAATTGTTGGCCTGCTTGGTAGGTCTCTGGACATCCAGGGACTATTACAGAGTGAAGCCCCTTCCCTTCAAATTAGAACTCCAAATGTGAATCCATTAGCCAAAATCACATATACTTCATGTCAATTCAACTTCTTTTTCAGAACAAAAAAAATGCTTTCCCAACACACATTAATTAAGTCACATATTATGTATAAATATATATATTGTTAATAGGCCCACGTTGTCCGGAAGTCTGGGCACTTCTCCGTGAGTCTGTAAATCTCTACAGAGTAGAGATATTTTTCTCTAGTACTAATTGAGGAGAGATTCAAACTTATATACTTCTTTATGAAGTCTTATTTAATCGATGTAGGACTAACTTTCGATCCATACATCTCCAACATACATGTATGCGTATGCGTGTGTGACTATATAATTAAGTGTAACATAGTAAGCATTGTTAGTTCATCATTTACTATAGCATGCTAGCTGCATTAATTTGTGAAATATAGGTAATTAAGTGATTGCCTTGGACAACATAGGTGAGCTTTGGAGCATTGTTGTAACCCGGCATGAGGAAGCTATTAGGACGAATGGTTTGTTGAATGATGGCAACACCGACGCAACGGAACTGGTCGTTGTTCTCTAGCCACATTTCAGTGATGCCGCCTTCGGACTCAATGCGGCGTTGGGGCCTAAGGGCCTGGATCCTACGGAGCTGGCATTGATTTAGTCGTTGACATTGTTGGGTTTGGCGCCCGGATTGGGCGGAGCACAAGCAAAGGAAGGAGAAGAGGAGGAGGAGAGTGAACTTGGACATTGTTTTGTGGTGTTGGATTGTTTGGTAGAGTAGGAGAGGAGTGAATGTGGCGAGTAGGGATGGTGTTTTTGGTTGGTATTTATAGGGGAGAAGAGGCGTTTGAGAGGTTGACACATTAGGAGAGTGTTTAATGAGATTCTTTAGCCATTCTTCACTATGCATGGCTTTGTATGAGAATGTGTTGAGGCGTGTGGCGTAAAATGTAAGAGGAGACAAGTTTTGTTGGGGGAGACCTTGTCATCTTCTTGATCTAGGTAGTTGTGTTGAAGAGTTGTTTTTTTCTTTTTTTTTTTTCATATTTTTTTTTTTATTAACCCAATATGTATTCATACTTTTGTATGAATATTGATTAGTCTCATGTGTCATGTGATTGTGGAGAGGGATTATCAATGGCTCGACGTTTGGTTGCATTAAAAATCGAACCTGAGACTGTGCGCCTAATCCACTACCTTCACCCTTTATCACTAGGTCAATCCGTTCAGGTTCTCTATTGTTTTCATTTATGACTTGGAAAAAATCAAGGGTATGTATGGATGACGAGAGAATATTTTTGGTTTTCATTGTTAAACATTGTTATTTATAGCTATTTTATTCAATGTCTTTTTTATGGTGATGATTGTATCGATGGCCAAGAGTAGATCGTTTGTTTACTACGTTAGCCAAATCCAACAAAAAAGTATGTGCTAAGCCTCCTCTTTTTTTTTTTTTTTTTTTTGTGTCAAATTGCTAAGCTTCCTTATTCATACAATCAATTATATCCACTCCTAGAAATCAACGACTAAAGCAAAAAGGAAAAATAATTTGCATATAAAATCTGATATAGTAAGCGCAAGTCACCACCAATTGTGAATTTGTGTATGTTAATTAGGACCGATTCAAGTGTGGATGAGTGACTTTATCTATATATAAAAGAAAGAAACAACTTACATTCATTGGGGTTCGAACTCATGAGTTCGTGACCTCTTACTCTCAAACTCCGTACCAAATCATTGAGCCTTCAATTGATAGTGGATAAGTGACTAGTATATATTGTTGAAATTTAAAATAAAATAAATAAAAAAGCTTTGATTGGATTTGCTACCTGCAATTATATTGAAATCAATTATTATATTATAACATTAGAGAGATACACCTTACAAGAGAAATGAAATACATATTTATAGACAATGCTTACACATGTATGGACTTGGTCATCATGCATGACCCATTCACACCACTACATACATGCATTTAGGGGTGTCAATTTTTTGTCCGGCCCGATTTTGTCCGGTCCGTAAAGAAAAGGGTTTTGGCAATAATTTTCTAAATCGGGGCCGGGTCTGGGCAAGGCTTTGACGTCTGAATTAAAATTCGTGTCAAGTCTGGACAAGACCCTCTAAGACCAGACCTGGCTCAGATTTCAAAAATGTCACTTTTTTGAAAATATACTTCTATACATTATATGACTATTCACAAAAACAATTATAGAAATAAGGAAACTATATTCATAGTTTTTTTTTCAACAAGTACATATATAGATTATATAGAAATGAGGTTAATTTCTTTGACGATCACCTAACTTTATGAATTATAACATTTTGGTCACAAAAGTTACATTTGTAACACAAAAATCACAAACCTT
This sequence comes from Stephania cephalantha, assembly GCA_039657325.1. Classification (NCBI taxonomy): domain Eukaryota; kingdom Viridiplantae; phylum Streptophyta; class Magnoliopsida; order Ranunculales; family Menispermaceae; genus Stephania; species Stephania cephalantha. The sequence goes on from CM077579.1 coordinate 6,070,796, forward strand.
TTAAAAATCTTGCAACGGTGGTCACCCAAGCCTTTTTCATGGTCCTTTTATAGTAAATTTGACAAAGTGGCAATGACGTGGGGCCACGTTGGCAATTAAGAGTAAAAAAATGCCCCTCACCCGAAATCAATCATCTTGTTTAATTTTGTTAAAAAATCGAGAAATCTTTAACCCGAGAAAAATAAATCCCAAAATTTACACCTTAAAAATCTTAAAATTTGTATATTTCTAATTTCTTGAAATTAAACCTCCTAAAAAATAATTTCATTTCTCTATTGTTTGCTAGACTCCCCACCCAAACTGTTATAAAATCTTTTGCATCACAAGGATTTTGGAAAGAGTTGCTGATGTCGATGGATCGGGAAAGCATGTAGGATGGTGTTAGAAGCGTCTGGTAGCTCGTTAAGCCTTTATCTTTGGTGTGGATATTTCACATTTGATGTTTTGAAATTAATTAATCATTTTATTTATAATTGATATTTGTTTGCATTGGATTGCAGTTTTTTTTTTCTTTTTTTAAACGTTGTAGGTGATGTGTTGCTGCAAATTAATTTGTAGGATTTGTTGTTCCAAGTGAAAAAGTTTATCTATATTTGTTAATTATAATTTTTATTACTCTTTTAAAATGTTTATGTTGTTACACTAAAAAATTACAGAGATATATCAACTTCGTAGAAAAAAGGAAAATAATGATAGTTCAGCACCAAAGCTAAAATTCATTTTTCTTTTTGTTTTTAGTTCTTTAATTTACTTTTGGAGTGAATAATATTTTGAGATTATAAGGATTGTGAAATAAAAAATTAGTTGTCTGACTTAGAGTGAAGGGTATTTTTGACCCTTAATTGCCAACGTGGCATCACGCCATTGTCACGTTGGCAAATTCGCTAGAAAATGAACGCAAAAAGTCTTAGGTGACCACCATTATAAGATTTTTGTAAGGTTTGTGATTTTTGTGTTACAAAGATAGCTTTTGTAACCAAAATGTTATAATTCATAAAGTTAAGTGACTGTTAGAGAAATTAACTCTATAGAAATGTATTATTTTAGTTTCGAGACTTAGCTAAATTGCTTAAGACAATATTATGAGTTTTGTCATTTACTAAAAACACTTTATTATGTCTTGTAATTTAAAAGAGTAAATACAACTTGGACATTACTTTTAAAATTATGTCAGAAAATATTATATTACAAGGAATTTACAATGATATTTATAATTAAAAAAACTTTTCAACATAAAATAAATTTTAAAAAAACTCAACAAATGCGAACATTTGGACAATCCGAATTTAAAGTAAACTGGGTATGGGCAAAGCACACTTGTCTTAATTTAAAATCGGGTCGGGTCTAAATAATGCAAATGCTCGTTTATATCAAGGTCGTCCAGACACGGACCCGTCCAGACTCGAAAAATTGACACCCATACATGCATGCACTCATTGACCCACTTCACTAACTAGTAATTAACTACCTACGTACACATGCAGTGTAGATTTGATTAACTACCCAACTCCATCACTTGGACTAAAAACACTTTAATTAAATTTGAATCATATTCTCCAACATATATAAGCTTAGAGTATTATGCCAAGGTAGGGTAGAGTTTTCACTCCGAACTTATAACTTATTCTATTTTTTCTCGACTAGTAGATGTGGTATTATTCCTATCCATCAAATACCGATACACTAATGATAATACCAATCTACAATCAAAGTATATCATGTGCTTGATACTTTGTTCAATTATTATGTGTTTAAATTTATTTAATTATTTATTTTATAAGAAAGAAACCAAGTTTCCTCCATTGGAGCTCGAACCTTAATCTTTGCACTAAGTTACATATACCAAACTAGTTAGCTACTCTAACTTGATTGGTAAATTTATTAATTTATTTATTTTTTTCTGATACTTTAACATTCATTGGTACTAGAACCCCTCATCACGACTATTTCATAAGAGGCATACCCATTCTATAACAAAACATACCATAAAAAAATTAGAAGATTTGAATTAATTAATGACCCCAAATAAACAATTAGTAAGTAGTCAAAATTATTGGCCCAGGCTTAAATTTCAATGTGTTGTGTTTGTACTGCTTCTTAGGCATTTTTTTCTTTTAAAGTTGGATATATATCATCAAAGCATCTCAAGTGAGATAGATGAGGCATCACTGCCAAAAAATTAAGATTTAAAGAAGTCGTGGGTTTTATTGTTGTAGTTTAAAAAAAGTTGGATATATTGGCGTGAAAACCCAATCCCGAACTCAGCATCAAACCAGCGCCTCACTTACAAGTGGTACGACACTAGCCACGACGCTACCTAGAGAATTCTGGATTTCGATCCATGGATTCCCAGCGCTGTGACTTATAGTGTACGGCGGGAGATCGCTGAGACCTATTTCGTCTGTAAATTTTGAATTCCAACTACTTTTTCCTAGTGCCCTGCAGGTAAATCCACGGTGTTGGAAAGGTGCTAGATGGTTTTCTAAATTAAATCGGGTTTTTGAGTTTTTCAAATTTTTTCGAGTTTTATCGAGGTTTATATCGTCGGGAATAAGGCCGGGGCAGCGGTAACTAACCCCGAAAACCTTTATCATCATGGCGTTGTTGCGGCAAAAACGTCACATTGATTTGCAAAGGAATTTAACAATAATTTTCAAATGTTAATACAATAAAATGACTTATCTCAAATAAGCTTGCTAATAATAACAAACAAACTTATACCTATATAGAAACTCGAGGAGAACCAGATAGGAACTTCCCGTTCAATGATTGGAATATGATAGTAGCGCTAGAGGTAAGTGGGGTTTGCTTGATCTTCAATCATGTCATGCTATTAGATATGCTAGGATCTGCGGTAGTGAATAGTTGGTTTCTTGCTTGAAATCAAATCGAATTATATCTTGTTGTACCTTTATCTTGTCTTTTTAAGCTATATTTTATGAGTGCATGTGGAACTGATATGATTTACAAAAATAATTGTAAATGGTACATTGGACTGGAGAGCCGATGGCCACTGGTGATCTTCCTCCGCTATTAAATGATTTCTTGAAGGCCACTACGTGGCAGGCAAGATCATAATGATATTTAAACACCTAACTATAAGGTGTGATCATAACTGATAACTTAAAGTTGGTTGGTTGTCACATCACACACGGTTTATATCTAGTTCCCACTTTTTTGACTCTATGGCATTCATATCATCGTTATTATCTTGTTGAACAATCTTATTTAGGCTTTAGTTTATTGTATTTTTCATTCTATATTACACTCATTTATATTATTTTTTCATACCCAGAATGATAGTAGGGTTTTTGTTGGGTTTCGGGGTTCATACGCAATGGAAAATTCAAGACAATTTTGAAAAAACCCCCAATATGATTGAAAATAAGTTCCATTAAATTAGATCTATAAAAGTAAAACCATACCTTAATCCATGTTTTCCTTCTCTAATTGTTTGATCTCCAAGACGTTCAAACGCCCGTCCTCTATCGAAAATCCATACATGAATGGTGACTACAATTTGGAGTGCTAGCCCCAAGAGAGATAGAAAACGTTTTTTTTTTCTCTCTCAAAATCCAGAGAACTCGAAAATAGCAAAAACGAAAATCTTGTTTCCTTTTAGGGTTTCAACCTCTATTTGTATATGTAGATAAACCCTCACTTAAAATCATATTCGTAATACAACTATTGTATTTAGGTAGTTTAAGTAAATTACACATACACCCCTATTAATAAGTTATCATATAACAAATTGTAAGGGCTTTTATGTCATGAATTTTATCATATGAAAATTCATTACTTTGGACCAATTGAAATTGTGCAAAGTCATTCTTTGTGTGCGACCGAATAGGTTCATGTGACGTTGGCAGTGAACTAAAACAATTTTGGTACACAAGTCATAAACGGTCTCTAGCAAGGCATTATGACTACCCAAGTAGCATGAATATCAAAATCGATACAATCTAATGAATAACATATATCATATCCTTTTATCGTGCGATATCCTTTGATTAAACATAAGGCATGAAAAGTCACTCTTAATGTTCAATCGTACTAGTCTCGGTCTTTAGGTAAATTGAAAACATCATAGTGACATTGATCATATCAATTCACATGGACTTGACCATTATCAGTCTATCATATCGAGGGATCCACTAATATCTCTCTTTATACGAGAGTGACAAATTCTATCTTGATTACACACCTTCACATATTATTCACATGATAACCGATCATAATCTTTATAATCGTCCAGTTAAAGACAACGTTTGATTGTGTCAAATTACCATGCTCCTAATATTGTAGTCTATAGTAATCTTAAGTCGAATGACTAAATGATATATCTATCATGAGTAACAACTATGACTTAATCCATGTGATGTTCTCATAGCGGGTTAGTCTAGTACCTTGTTCCTTAACAAGTACTTATGATCTCGATTTGTATCCTTATATGCATGATCATCACATGACCATTAATCAACATCCATACTAGTCTTAATTCATTATAGCTCACAGTATAATGACCGATTATGGACATTTATGATATTTCAACAAATATAATTGATCTTACTATAAGGTAAACATGCAATCACTTATAATAAAACAACAAATGAAAACTTTTATTTTATTAACTAAAAGCATAAAAGTAAGGTGTATTTAATTTTTTTGTGACTTTTGTAGATTGGTTACAAATCTTGACTTTTGTAGATTTTTTGTATAAAAATACACATAAAGAAGTCTTCAACTTCTCTTCACATCAACCTAGAAACTTTTAGAGACTTCTAATTTTTGTTGGTTACATTTATCAATAAGGACTTCATAGTTCACAAGAGGTCTTTTTCATATCAATTGTTTTTATCAACTTCTACAATTACTCCACAACTCTTGAATTTAATTGCTCACCCATTATACTTTAATATCTATGTTGATGAAAATGGATTGATGTCATTATTAACAAAATCTCATTCTTGCATCACTATACATTTTGGATAGTTTTTTTTTTGACAAATAAGTTTCGTTTATTTAGTGTATTATTATAATCTCAAAAAGTGTAGTATTATTATTTTTGAAGAAAATAATTGTATAATTTTTTTAAAATGCAAGAAGTGCATTTTTTAGAATTTAAACTATCATTATTAAGGGAAAAATATACTTTTTTGCTTAAGTCAAACAAAAAAAAATAAAATGCAAAATTTTTACACTAATATTTCCAATGATCTTTTCTCAAAAAAGAAAAAATATTTCCAATGATCTTATTTGATTCTTTTCTACCACTAAAAGATGATTTATTTACCTATTTATTATATTGATATTTATTTACTTATTTGTTATGCTACTACCTTGAGAGTAATTCATTAATATGTCTATATGTTTTTTTTTACTAAAATACAAAAATACTTTAAAAAAAATTAGTAATACTTCTTAAGAAAAAATTATAATTATTTATTTTTTATAATAAAGTGCAAAATATTTATTTCATTTTAAAAATCACAATAATCTATTAGTATCATCAAAATCATGTTTAAGAAGTTCACAAAAGTCACTAAAAATCTTAAATGTTGATAAAAGTCATCATAATGAAATCTACATAAAAGTTTATCAAAGTCTTTAAAAGTCTACCAAAATCTAAAACTTCATAAAAGTCATTCACTTATAAAAGTAACCAAAAGTCTATTAAAATCTTAATTGAATACACCCCTGTAAAATTATAAGATAAAAAGTATTTATAGATGGACCTAAGGCACATTCTCCAACAATTTCATCCATAATCATGTTCATGCAAGTTATTACGCATTAGGTATTACTCGGATGATTGAGGGTGAAGCAAATTTTTGCTTTACTCAGTCCGTCGAATTTATTGCTCACCCCATGTTTCCCTCCTTAAGTACCTCAATTGTTGCCCAGGATAAAAGAAATGGAAAGACCATAGCACAAAAGCTCTTTTCTTGTTTGCAAGGTCGTTTTATTTATATATACTATGTTTTAGTCTTGACATATATTAAACATGGGATTTCATATGGGTAGTTGTTTGAACCCATAGTTTACGTTTTAGTTGGTTTGTAAGACTTCTACTTTGATTCCGCAACTTGATTAGACATTGAAGGCTTCTTATTTCCGCACCTATTGCCTTAGTTATCTATTGTAGAATGTCTTGATTTATTTTCTGCAAGTTAAGGCTTACTAGATCATCACCGGACTTGCTAGGTCATCTCGAGGGGTTTGACGATAGCTTAGGCCGGGCGACCCTTATTATGGGGTCGTCACAATAGACACCCATTTTTGATGATTTCTTGTACAGTCGTAACAATCCATACTTTATATGAATTTGTGGTTTGCGTCCGTAGAGGAGTTTTGATTTTGTCGAAATGAAGTATAATTTAGGTCTTAACAGGGATGGGAATGTGTTTAGTGCATTTTGTTTTTAGGGGTTGGTTGGTGGTGGGATCTCTTCATGTTTTAAAGGAGTTTCGTCCAATCGCCGACATTCACTACCCTTCGTTTCATTTCTAGTTCTTCTATGGAAACCAAATTGTGCTTTATTAAGATGACAAACTTCTTTAAAGAATGAGACTAAAGTGTATTGAACTATGGAAGAATTTAATGAGCAATTACTTAGTGCATCTCCAATGTTAAATGCGGATTGTGGGCGTGGATTCTCAACGTGAAGAGGATGTCCATCCCATGTGACTCAAATTGACATTGAACTTCAAAATATGTCTCTAACGATAGATGTAAATTTGTGGCTCAATTAATGAGGTGACATTTCTTTTTGTAATTTTATTAATTAAATTGTGAAAATAAAAGAATAAATAAAATAAGTTAATATTTTAAAAAATCTTTGTTGAAGATAATCCTCTAGTCATCAAGCCTAACCAAAATTCTTCATGGGGGTGGCAGAGTCTCTTATTGGGCAGAGATATTTTGCTGAAGGGTCTGAGATGGGGAATTGGCGATGGCAAATGCATTCTCACATATGGCCACCTTTGGCTTCCGATACTAACTTCATTCTGACCAATGATTGTTAGACAAGGCTGCCCCAATTTTGTGGGAGATTTGATTGATCATTCTTCAATGTATTGGAATCATGCACTTATCCACAGATACTTTACATGAGAGGATGCTAAGATCATCACTTCCATCTCTCTAAGCCGTACTGCTAGGCAAGATTGTATCGTTTGGCATTATACTAAATCAGGCAAGTATACGGTGAAGTCGGGGTACAAGCTAGTAAGTGAACTGGGGAATATAAAAAAGCCTAGCAGTTCATCACCAAGCAATTCAACCTTGAAAGAAAAAGAACAGATGGGGTGGACTAGAATGTGAAAGCTGCCATGCCTGCCAAAAATCAAGTTCTTCATTTGGAACTGTCTCCATGAACTAATCCCAACACAAGTGTTCTGAGTCCAAAGGAAGATAGTAAATGAGCCCCTATGCACAATGTGTAATGAGGAAAATGAATTAGTCATACATATGCTCTTCATATGTACTCATGTCCGGAGATTTTGGATGGGTAGTCCATTAGGCATGGATCCCTCGAGAATCCAAGGTTGCAATTTCAGAGAAATATGGCTCTATACAGTTAAAGCAATGGAGGATAGGAAGGTGGAAACTATTATGTGGACATGGCTTGCTATTGGACTTTGGCAGGTGTGGAAACGAAGGAATAAGTTTGTATTTCATGGCATACGAATACCCATGGAGGAGACACTCAATCTCACTATGGAACGATGCCTCGAATGGAATAAAACGACTATCAGTCCCCTAGCCTATAATCCGGATCATGATTTCAGAGTTGCAAGCAAATTTTTTCGAGGGAATATCTTATGTACTAATGCTGCACACAACCCCATTACTGGCAGAACATGGCTGGGCTAGTTCATCAGGACTCAAAAGGGGCTGGTGTTGCTTGCGAGTTTTCATTGTATCGAGTACACTCCTGATGTTGATTGCGCTGAACTATTAGCTCTTCGACATGCTCTCTCCACAATCAAGGAAAGGACTACAGACCTGACCATATTTTAGAACTCATAGCTGGAGATTCATCTATAAGCAATCATGAACTCATGGCAGCATATATTAAAGATCAAGCACACAATCTTGGGGACCCAAGCTTTCGCCATGTTCTGCATGCGTATAATGTTGTGGCCCATTGCTTGGCCAAAAAGGCCTTGATTTCTTGTAACTCAATGTTATGGACTGATTGTATGCCCCTGGAGATTAGTTTTCTTGTAATTAAAACGTTTGGCTAATACAATTTTATGACCAAAAAAAAGGATGTCAATTTAAATGTCAATCCACGTATCTTGGCATTCAAAATGCACAGTTCATTAGAGATTTTTTCACTACAATGTCTATTTAGTCCTAAGTGGCACACATTGACATCCAATCTATATTCTCATTGGAGATGCTATCAGGAGGTCGATCTTACGTTGACCAAGTGTTCCATTTGCTTAAAGACCTGACATCTCCGATGTTGCGAGAGTTTTAGTAAGGAAATGCTACATTTTTAGTTTTTCGTAGCGTGGTGGTGATCTTGGTTTTCAATGTTATTGAAAAAATCTGATCTTTATGTTGCTTTGTTTCCACTAGTGTTTTTAGGGTTATTTGTTGTAATGTTTGTGAAAGTGCGTAAGCCTGTAGTGTAATACATTTGTCAAGAATTGTATAAGCTAACACAGTCCTTTTATCATTTTTATCTTGCTTCTTTCTATTACTTAAGTCATTTTTCATCTAGCGCATTTCAAGTTGAAGAGTTTTCTTACTTATGTGACAGTTGATTTTCTTATTTAGATCTCATATTGGCCTTGATTGAATTTGTGGTCCTTAATTGATCGATTATTAAGAAAATTAAGGCTTGAGCTATTTCTTTGCATTAGAGCATCTCCAATGGTAAACGTGGATTGCATGAGGTGGATTCTCAATGTGAAGAGGATGTCCATCCCATGTGGCTCAAATTAATATTGAACTTCAAAATAGGTATCCAATGGTAAATGTGAATTTGTGGATCAATTAATGAGGTGGCATTTCTTTTTGTAATTTTATACCGGGTATTTTAAAAAGTTTAGGCGTGCCAGACCGTTCGCTTGGGCCCGATTACGGAATTGGGCTTGGGTGGTGGAGGACGACCCTACCCTAGGTCAAATGATGGTCGTCACAAACATACCCGGTATAAATCCTCGAGAAAATCCCAAACTACTTATTTTTGATAAAAACACTCAATTTTCATCAATTTTGCTAAAAACCCTATTTTCTCAATTTTCTAGGGATTTTTATTTTATTTTTTCTATTTAAAACCCTCATGTTTTTAAATAGATTAAGGGGGAGGGTTCATCCCCGAACTGGTCGGTCATCTGGGGATCCCACCCATGGATCCCCCCCTCTTTTTTTTATGTGAAATGATTCGCTAACCCACTTTGATAACCCAGATTCGTGACTGCGCTGACGTGGCTAGGGTGGGACCCACTTTTTTTAACTTTTCGTCAGTCGGTGGTAGAGGCTGTCAGGGAAAATAAAATGATTTTCAAATAAAGTCGAAAACTCAAACACAAAATAAAAATGGTCATTCGGTCTGACTGTTTGACAGAGTACAGACAAGTACAGTCAGACTGTCAGTCCGACGTGACTAATTTTTTTAAAAAAAACCCTCATTTTTTAAGTTTAAAATGCTAAAAAATAGAGGATTTCGACCACAAGAGATCTGAAACTTCTGTTTCCTCTGCCCTCCCATGTTCTTCTCAAATTTTTAGGGCTTCATCTTCTACCTAAAACCGATTAATGGGAGGCTCGGTCAAAACATTCGACTGGTTTGCAGCACTAATGACAAAGGTATTCGTTAGTTTGGCGAAAGGAGACCCACCTAGTTTTCCACCTGGTTTGCATCACCGAGCCTCAGTGAAGACCTCTCTTGAAGAAGAAGGCAAGTGCATTTTCAACATTTTCAAATAGGCATGTATTGTTTTCATCTAGGCCATGTAGTTTTAATGGTTCATTTGCTCTGAGTTAATGGTGAGATTTAGTTAAATTTGTTTTGGGTCAGTTTAACTGAGTGAGGGCGTTGTTATGTTAGGAGAATTAGAGAGTTTTCAGCTACGATCTTTCTATATCTTGTTGTATAGGTTGTAATTTCTTGTTAGCTAAATATTTTGTTAACATTAAAAAAAACAATGTATTTACCAAACGATGAACGATGTTGGAATTGCGGAAGCAACAACCACTTTGAAAATTAGTGTCTGTTAAAAGAGTGTGGAACTGGTATTATGTTGAAGAGACGCTTAAAGAATGAAGGCGCCAATAAAGGTTTCAACTTGTAACAAAGGTTGTGGTAACTTCATAGGGCGAGACCAGATCGACCGCACCTCCGTTACTGGATAGCCAATTGTAATGCAGTTTGGTAGTAATGTTTGCACTAGCTGGGGCGAGGCCAGCAGCTCTGCTTGCATTCAAAGACAGTCATTCGACATTGAGTTGGGTAGCCAAGGAGTAGAAGGTTATGATAATGTTCATGAGTTTGTGGCATTGTTCACCTCTAAAATCACCATTAGTGAAGGGAACCGAGGTAGAGTGCAAATGGAGTCTGAAACATCAATTAGGTACATTAAGAAGGATGATTAGAGGTCGTCGTATGTATTGAAACTCTTATCGAATATGTATGTATGTTTTATTTGTGTTCAACGCAAAACAATGTATTGAAGCAATGTTTCCCTTCTTTTATGCTATGTTTTGCAGTCCTACATGATAATCACAAACAAAAGAAACAAACATATGTTGCGCATAAACACACCGTATGCATAATACAGCCATGATGAACACACAAACATTATGTCACGCTCTCTTAACACACAAAGAGCATGGCAACAAAGAATCCCTCTAAAGTCGAACGACCGACAATCGCAATAAATTCCTTCTTTGTCCTCCAGATATGCGACAACTATACATATTCGTAATAAAGTCTTCCAAATTTGGGACTGTGAACAACTTATCCACACTATAATAGCAGTAAGTGTCTCCTTTAAAAACTAGTTTTAACTTACAATCCAACACCATGAGAACCTCTTTTTGGAATTTGGCTAATATGTTGTCTGTGTATATACCCTACATTTGACGTTCATACGACACACGACATGTCAATGGATCCAACTTGTGGAATGAAATAAAACATGCATACGTTTCCTTTTCATATGTTTTTAGCAAAGCCAACTCATATTGGCTTACGAATTGCTTTAAATACGTCTTAGATGACACATATCCATCAAAGAAATGGTTCATTCCTTCACTCCTCTGAGTAGTTGACATTCCAGCCCAAAAGTGACCCTTAACGTACACTGGAACCCATTTCTCCCTAATGTCTTATAACGATTACAACCATTTCCTTGTTTTATCTCCGAAAGAAAAATCAATCAACACTTTGTTGTGTGCTAACTCAAATACTTTTGTACTCAATGAATCATAGATTGCATTTTTTAACCGTGCCACAATCTGCTATCTCTCACGATGCCCCCTTGCTTCACAGGCACTTTCTTCATGATGTGCCAAAAACATAAGCGATGTCGAGCATTTGGAAATACTTTGGCAATGGCATTCCCAATTGATGAGCATTGGTCAGTTATGATGGCTTTGGGATCCTTACCCATGCATGTCAGCCATGTCTTAAACAACCACTCATATGTGGGTACGTTCTCGTCAACCAACAATGCACAACCCAACAGCCCTGACTGTTCGTGATGGTTTTCGCCAACAAATGGTGCAAATGGCATGTCGAACTTGCTTGTTAAGTACGTTGTATCAAAAGAAACCACGTCACTAAAGTATTCATAAGCGGTTCTCGACTTACTATTAGCCCAAACACGCTTCTCATCTCATTTTCTGGACCTATGTCAATCACGTGGAAGAAGTTAGGATTCTGCTTTTGCTTCTTTATGAAGTGTTGGAGAACGGCTTCTGCATCACCAACACCAAGCCTCAGCCGTCATGCTGATTCTATATGATTCCTTATATCTTTTTCATTGAAGGTCAAGTTATAAATTCTTTCAGCAGACACTTATTTAGCCATAAATGACTTGCACATTCGAATTCCAGCAGTGTCAGTTAATTCCAATCTTTTTTTTGTTACAGTTGGGATGACCTTGTTGCATTTATAAAATCTAGATTTTGAAGGGCTGACAGGGTGATTATGCTCCAACCACACCTTAGTCATGTGCCACATCTGGTCAGTAAATAGTCTGGCTGTTATTTGTGGAAATCAACCACACCTTGCATTTAATCATTTTTGGTATATTCCCTTAGATTTATTGTAACATTCCTTCACACATGCAAAAACATACTTCCAAATAACGTTGTTCCTTTTATCAGTCGAATGCACTTTGATCCCAAACCCCTTATGTTTAGCATAACGATGGAATGCAGCTTTCACGTCTTTAGCTCTGTCAAAAATTATCCCAACTTCAGGAGCTTTTGGTACCTCAAATGTATCAAATTCATCACTAGATTGTTCATCACTACAAACTACATGTGGCTCCTCAACTGTTAAATCAACATCTATTGGCTGGCGAAGTTTTTGGTTTGTCTCATCCTCTTCTAAATCAACAACTTCTTCGACTATCTGATTCAAATCAATAAAGGGATCTATAGACTAACTTAAATGAAAGCATAGACCAATGATCTTTTATCGACTGCATAAAAATAAGGTTGTAATGTAATTAAAGACCTTTAAAATTCCAATAATTTAGGCATAATGCAAGTTCAATAATTATCTATGTAAGTCCACCCATGAAAGACCAATTCCCCATCACTAAGTCTAAATTGTGAAGAGGTTCCAATAGATTAAAGAGATAAGGAGCCTCATGTGTAAACTCTAATTTTCGATACCAACTTCACTAAAAATCAAGATTATTCAAGGGACCTTTATTAAGATGTCATTTGGGAACATCATAAATTGAAACCCTAAGTATTTAGGGAACCTAAACCACTCAATCAAAAAAGAAAAAAAAACAAGTCTGCCCAGTCAACCTGAGTGGCTGAGTATACATGTCAAACCCTAAATATCTTGCCCTCTATCAAACCCCTAAATCAAGTGCACCTTGTTTTTCTTGCAAGCCAAAACTGGACTGTAAATAACATGAATGGAAAAGGGGATTACCTATGTCACTTTGCGAGGAATCTTGCACGACTGTTGTACTGTCTTCTTGACACTCTAAAAAGGCGATGGTGGTCTTCCACACCTCAAAAGCCCAAAGAATCTTCCCCTCAATTTCTACAAATCAGAAAAGAAAACAAGGGAGGAATATGACTTAGTGCCGCAAACCAGTCGAGGATGTTGACTGCGGCTCAAACACAACAATTATAGGTAGAAGATGAAGCGCTAGACATTTGGGAAGAACAGGGGAGATAGCAGAGGAGACGAGAGATCAGTGATGCACGAAACCCATTTTTTCCCTTTTTTCGTATATTCCCTCCAAAAAATGGAGAGAAATTTAAATTTTTTAGGTCATGTTGGAATGATAGACTGACTATACTCGTCGCAATCTGTCAAACGATCTGACCGAATGACCATTTTAATTTTGTTTTTGAGTTTTCGAATTTAATTGAAAATCATTTTGTTTTCCCTGACAGACTCTGCCACCGACTGACGAAAAGTAAAAAATATGGGTCCCACACCTGCCACGTAAGCGCGCTCACAAATCTGGGTCACCAAACTAGGTTAGCGAAGCATTTTCCTTTTATATATATATATATGATCAGGGGAGAAAGTCTCCCCATCCCCATCGTCTACTTCAAAGCCCCCCTTCCTCTGATCATCTCTTTCCCCTGGTCTCTCCTCCCTCAAATTTTTTTTCTTCTTCTCCTCCATTAACGTCTTTTCTCTTCTCTACTGTTTTTTTATTCAATCGAAATTTCCTCTTCTTTTTATCACACAATTAACAACAAATAACAACAACCTCAAATTCGAATCAATAAACAAAACCAGTCCACACACAATCAAAATTCAAATTTTCATTAAACCTCACCTTAAACTGTCACCTTCAACATCAACACCCACGGTTTCTCCTCGAATTTGCTCTCTAACAGAGAGAGAACGAGAGAGAGAGAGAGATCGATAGTGCGAACAAAGAAAAATAGAAAATAGTGAGGAGGGACGGTGAATGGTGAGACACCCTCTCATTCGATTTTGTTTTGATGTACGGGCGGCAATTGATCAATATGCCCCTCAGTTTATATCTCCATTAATACAAAAGAAATGCCCTTTGAGGTAATTAGCCCCTTTTGATTTTTTATTTATTTTCATATTTATCTCTTCATTTTGAGTCCAAATTAAACCCCGAAAAATACTCCAATTCCGCCAAAAATTGGAGAATTTTCCAAACTACTCCAAAACTCTCGAAAAACTTACTTCACACAAAAATCGAAGTGTGGAGCCCATGTCGGCCCGTGAAATCCATTTAAAGTCCAAAACTTGAATCTTTAAACTTAAATCAAATTTTTTCATCGCGAAACTCGAAGCTAATGTTTATGTCTATATCTTGACTATCTCGGCACCCGTCTCGACATGTATCTCGAGACAAAACCCCGTGAAACATTGAATCCACTCAATCGATTAAAATTTTGTAAAATAACATAATAAATAGTATACTACACTAGGCACACATCACAAAATAATAAAATTAATTATAAATCTCAATTTCACTGGTATTTTAACTCCCGACTCGCGACCAAAACTTTAATTAAGCTCCCTTAATCTCGGATTAACCGTAATTACTGATTTAAAATTTTCAAGATTTGAAATGGCTCACTTATCCATGACGCAATGACCTAACTGGTTGCTTACATTTTTCCATTATTTAACCCTAACTTAGCTAATTAATTTCCATATAAATTTTAATGATTTCATTAGCCAGTTAATCAATTTATCAAGTTATACTACAATTTTACAGCATAAGTCTTTAAATGAGTAAATTATGCAATATTTAACAATCCTAAGTAGTGGAAAACCCGACAAAAAGATACCATGTATTATATCAAGGCGAGATAATTACAGCAAAAGATCTATATACATGTATTCAGTGTTCTACAGTCCTCAAAATCCAACAAAATATAAATACGTACATATGATAGTAAAACACGAGTTGGCGTCGCTATCTCATAAGTAGTCACCTAATACCTCTTTGCCCTTGCTCGTCGAAGGATCTGCACTCAGTTACCCAAAAAATATGGTGACGAGTCCAGTGAATAAAATTCCAAGAGAAGTCCACTTAATATTCGTGAAATAAAACTAGTAAACTACAAAACATGCGAATATAAATCCTGGCAATAGTAAGCCATATTCCCATGAATGTAAGCAGCACCAACAAGGAAAAACATTAGCGATAAATAAACAACACATGCCAACTAAACATGCTCGGAAATAAAACATTAATAAGTACACAGTCGTATAATCACGAGAAAACCCTGACTTAAACTAGCCAGTAATCGATAAAATCGAATAGGAACCACGTATATACTTACAGGCTTCCAGTGACTAAACCCCAACTACGATTACCGGATGAACCCCTCCATATGCTATTTCAAGTCAATGGAACACCCTAAATCCCTCCCGACGATCGCAAGTATATCATACCGCCATCCATACGAGCACTAAACACAAGTAACCTATGCAAGCGATTAGCCACAACTAATATATATGCAAACAAAAATAGGAGTGAAACCCCATGTGCCCACCAGTAGTCACACATGTAATCTGATACTGATAAAACAAAATCATGAATTCTGTGAGGCATTCCAATGGGTTTACGCACCTCAATCCACGCTTCGACTTCCCCAAACTCTCGAATCAGACCCGTCTAGATCCCCGATACCTGAGCTACAGTCCCCTAAGTCCATGAAGTCTAATTTTTATATATTTAGTATGTTTATTGGTGTTTGGGTATGTATTAAGTTGAAATCCCATAAACAGCCCTTTTAAATTCATTTTTCATTTGTAATTAGTGCGCTAACGGGTCTACCTAGTGCGCTAGGGGATCTGTCTAACGCGCTACTGTTCTTCATTTTGAAAAATAGTTAGGTGCCTAGACTGATTACCGTGCTAGCTAACCTGGTTAGCGCGCTAATTGCCCTTTGTGATAGAATTCTCAACTTAAGAATCATGTCCTTCCCCTCTCAATTAGCTATCTTAGCCCAACTAAACCACTCTCAACACCAAAGTGGTTTCAAAACATCATTTAAATCAACCTCATAACATCAATTAGATCAAAATCCTCAAATCCATGATTTCCACTAGTTTTTTTCCAAATTCAACCAATACATCCAAATTCTTCAAAATTAGTTTATAAATTAAATGGAATTGTTCATCACACTTGGAATTCACTAAAGACTTATTAAAACCTCCATCATCAATTTACATCAATTTTCCATTAAAACAACAAATTTAGCTAAGTTAATAATGTAGAATTGTTACCTAGTTGATGTACCACTTAGCTTGCTCAATTCCTCACCAATCTGTAAGTATTCTTTACATTATACTTATCCTAAGTGATCCATGTGGGCCCCACACATTACAAGTGTCAAATTATGATTAGAGATAACGGTTGATGGGCGGTTATCTTTTGGGATATTAATCAACGTAGTTTGGTCCCCAATTTCATTCTCAAAAAGGTTTTGACTCCGAACACCATTAAGGAGATGAGAAGAAGAAATTGGAAGATCAAGCTTTGGAAAGAACAACAATGGCTGGAGGTAATTCTTATTTTATTTCCGCAATTTAGATTAGATGATCTTTGTGTTTGTTCACACAAAGATCATTAATGTTTAATGTCTAACAATTGGTATCAGAGCAACAATTCCTCTGTCTTGTTGTTGATTGCTTTTGGTTAATTCATTGATTCATGAATTTCATGGCCCAGTGAGTTTTAGTTCTCCTATTTTCGATTTCGATTTAAGTGTGGAAAGTCAAAAACAATATATTTTTCAATTTCGGTGTACATGTGAAGGCCGATTACTACAAATTTGATGTAATTGAAGTCCAACACTATTTAATTCATGTTTAATTCGATTATTATATTCCAAAAGAGATTCGATCGGGATGTTTGTAATTTCAAATTCCGATTGCAAAGTTTGGATATTTAAAATCGATTAAATTTTTGGGAAGTTGATTTTATGGTTTTGGATTCCTACACAGTAAGCGATTTCTTAATTTTACTTTTCGATGCAATTGAAATCGCAAAGAGTATGAATAGTTTTTTTTTGTTATACTTATCTAATTAAACTGATTATAGATTGATACAAATAATTCATGCCTATTTTAATGGCCCAACGTGTCATATTCGGGGTCGCTTATTATATTTGGTTAGGATAACTACTAGCACACACGTGTAGTTTAATAGAACTGACATATGCTAGATGAATATGACGCCTACATATTAAGAGTAGTACATGTGCATAAGAGGGATTATATATATATGCATATATAATAGAACTGATACATGTTTAGTACAAGTTGATAATCACTTGATGAGTATTATGTTCTATATATTTAATTTTCGTGCACATTAATTATTTTATTTAAATAATACATGAGATAATATGCCATGAAGTATATATGCATGTATATAATTTGTTAGTATTGTTTAAATAAGGATGCAATACATTAAGAAATTCATTGATTAAATGTAGGATGATCCATGCATGTGAAATTTTAAATAATGTTAGAGTGGCCACAACATCTAAATTATATAGGATCATTCATGCATTTGTTGTAATTAATAATATGGTTGTGGTAAAATTTATCCCACATGATATTTTACTATACTCATATAATTAATTAGAATAGAATATCAAATTGTATTTTCTTAATTTACCCACAGGAATTGAGAAAATGAAAATAATTTGATAGTTTTATTATATGGTTAATGAATCTTATTGAGTAAAGGCATTAGCCCCGTGTGCATGTTTTTACGTCACTTTATTTATTTCTTTTATTATGTTTGCATTGGTAAAACATATTATTTGTAGTCTCTATTTGTTGTTAAGCATGTATTTATTTATTTAATATTTGCAGCTACTCATATACCCGTCTTAGGTTCTGAGTTAAAATTTGAGATCCCGACTCTTAATGGAGAGAATTATAGGGTATGGAAGGAGAGAATTCTCCTCCATTTGGGAGTAATGGATATAGATTTTGCCATACGTAAGGACGAACCACCAGCAATCACCGAGGCTAGTCTTCCTGACGCGGTTGATCTCTACGAAAAATGGGAGAGATCTAACCGCATTTGTGTTATGTTCATTAAAACGAACATAACGGCTAGTATTCGGGGTACGGTGGAGAAGTATGACAAGGTTCATCCATTGCTTAAGGCCATCGAGGATCAGTTTCAGACATCTGATAAGGCACCGGCGCAAGACTTAATCATGCAATTTCATCACTCCGATGACCGGAGTTAAGGGTGTGCGCGAGCACATCAGCACATCATGGATGAGGACATAGCGCCGACTCAAAACACTTGAGGTTGATATGTCCGAGAGCTTCTTAGTCCACTACATTTTGAACACACTCCCTTCTCAAGATGCACCCTTTAAGATCTCTTATAACACGCATAGAGATAAATGGTCGATCAACGAGTTGACGACCATGTGTGTTCGGGAGGAGAGGGTAGATCGATTATGGAGCAAGGAGAGAATGGTGTGTTGCTGACGGTGGACAAGAAGAAAAAGGACAAGAGAGCCAACCGGAAGGGGAAAGACAAAATGCAACCCCAAGCGTGGAATTATGAAGAAAGAATCCAAGTTGTTTCTTCAGTAAATAAAAGGGACACATGAAGAAAGATTGCATCAAATTCCAACAAAGTGGCTTCAAAAGAAAGGTATATCAATTTCATATGTTTGTTTTGAATCTAATATGGTTGATACTTTACATGACACTTGGTGGATTGACTCGGTTCTTCAATCCATGTTTCCAATACATTACAGATATGATAAATCTGCATGAAACCAATGCGGGAAGTAAGTTGAGCATTTATTCAGAAATAAAATGCGCTCACATGTGGAAGTTCGTTGGAACATGCATCTTAAAATTGTCTAGTGGCTTTATTTTAAATTTGGACAATGTTTTCTATGTACCTAATTTTTCCGTAAACTTAATTTCGTTTCCAAGTTGTTGTATTTGGGATTTCACTTCAACTTTTCTGGAACATCTTTTGATTTGATATTTAAATCAAATATCGTTGGACATGGTACTTTATTGAATGGTTTATTTTGTTTGAATTTAGAAAATAATGCCACTGCAATGCATGTTACTGGTTTGAAAAGAAGTGTCATGAATGGTGAATCTTCTATGTTATGGCACCGGAGATTGGGACATATCTCCAAGGATCGAATCAAAAGATTAGTAAATGATGGAGTACTAAGTGCTCTTGACTTTGCTGATTTTGAGATTTGTGTGAACTGCATAAAGGGAAAACAAACTAAAGTATCCAAGAGAGGTGCTCATAGAAGTTCAACATTATTAGAAATCATCCATACTGACATATGTTGTCCAGATATGGACTTGAAAAATGGTCCAAAATACTTTATCTCCTTTATTGATGATTTCTCACGTTTCATGTATGTCTACTTGCTTCATCATAAAAATGAAGCATTGAATGCCTTTAAAGTTTTCAAGGCTGAAGTAGAGAAACAAAGTGGGAAACAAATTAAGATTGTCAGATCTGATAGAGGAGGTGAGTATTATGGTAGATACACTGAAGATGGACAAGCAATTGGTCCATTTGCTAAGTTTCTTCAAGAGCAAGGAATAGTTCCTCAATACACCAATCCAGGTTCTCCAAGTGAGAATGGTGTAGCAGAAAGAAGAAACCGGACCTCGATGGATATGGTTAGGAGTTTGCGTAGTAATGCAACTCTACCTATCTTTTTGTGGAGTGAAGCTCTTAAAACTAAAGTGTATATATTAAACAGTGGTTCCAACTAAGGTCGTTTCAAAGACGCCATTTGAGTTAATGAAAGGTTGGAAACCTAGTTTGCGACATATACGCGTTTGGGGATGCCCGTGTGAAGTGAGAATCTATAATCCACATGAAAAGAAGTTGGGTCCTAGAACCATCATGGGTATTTCATTGGATATGTCGAGAGGTCTAAAGGATATCGCTTCTATTGTCCTTCTCATAACACTAGAATTGTGAAATCTAGAAATGCAAAATTTCTAGAGAATGACATGATTAGTGGGAGGAATCATTTTCAGATAATGTTCCTAAAAGGGTTCATTTTGATGATTTTCCTTCTAAATCAAGTAGTGATCATATGTATGTCATTCCAAGTTTTGCTCAGGTTCTATTGAGAATTGAGGAACAAAGAGTTCAAACTCCACAAGTTGTTGACAATCCTCCAAGTAGATCAAGTTGTTTATGAAGAACTTGAAATGGTAGAACAACCAATTATTTATGAAGTACCTCAAGTAAATGAACAAGTTGATCAACATGATCTTCAAGAAAATGTTGATGCAACATTAAGAAGATCTACTAGAGTTAAAAGGTCAGCAATACCTAGTGATTTCATTGTGTATCTGCAAGAATTGGACTATAATGTCGGAGTCGAGAGTGATCCCGAAACCTTTTTCACAAGCCATGAATTGTGCTGAATCTGAATTATGGTATGATGCTATGAATGATGAAATGAATTCTATGTCATCAAATGATGTTTGGGACCTTGTTGAGTTGCCTAAAGGAGCCAAAGCAATTGGATGCAAATGGATCTTTAAGACAAAGAAGGACTCATTAGGCAACATTGAGAGATACAAGGCCGACTTGTTGCAAAAGGATTCACACAAAAGGAAGGAATCGATTACAAGGAAACTTTTTCTCCGTATCTAAGAAAGATTCTCTTCGCATAATTTTGGCTTTGGTTGCACATTTTGATTTTGAGTTGCAACAAATGGATGTGAAAACCGCATTTCTTAATGGTCAACTAGAGGAAGAGGTTTACATGAAACAACCGAAGGATTTTCCTCTATTGGCAATGAGAATTTGGTTTGCAAGCTTAAGAAATCTATATATGGATTGAAACAAGCCTCCCGACAATGGTATTTGAAGTTTCATGATGTTATCTCTTCATTTGGTTTTGTTGAGAATATTATGGATAATTGTATATATCGAAGGTTAGTGGGAGCAAAATTTGTTTTCTCATTCTATATGTCGATGACATTTTACTTACGCAACAAATGATAAGGGTATGCTTCATGAAGTGAAACAATTCCTTTCTAATAGCTTTGATATGAAGGACATGGGAGATGCATCCTATGTTATTGGCATTAAGATCCATAGAGATATAACACGTTGTATTCTTGGAATGTCTCAGAAGCCTATATCAACAAAGTCTTGGAAAGATTCAGAATGAAGGATTGTTCATCAAGTGTAGCTCCCATTGTGAAGGGTGATAAGTTCAGTTTGAACCAATCCCCTAAAAATGATCTCGAGCGGGAACAAATGCTTAACATCCCTTATGCTTCAGCCGTTGGAAGCTTGATGTATGCTCAGGTTTGCACAAGACCTGACATAGCATTTGCAGTTGGGATGTTAGGAAGATATCAAAGTAACCCGGGTATGGACCACTGGAGAGCTGCAAAGAAGGTCATGAGATACCTTCGTGGGACAAAGGACTACATGCTTACATATAGACGAACTAATATTTTGGAAGTCACTGGATACTCAGATTCAGACTTTGCTGGTTGCATTGATTCACGTAAATCAACATTGGGATTTATTTTCATGCTAGCTAGTGGAGCTGTATCATGGAGAAGTGCAAAGCAAACATTGATTGCTACTTCCACTATGGAGGCTGAGTTTGTTTCTTGTTTTGAGGCTACTTCTCAAGGTGTTTGGCTAAAGAGTTTCATTTCCGGGCTTAGAATCATGGATTCTATCTCTAGGCCATCGAGAATGTATTGTGACAATTCACCGCTATCTTTATGGCTAAAAACAATAAAAGTGGGAGTCGAAGCAAGCACATCGACATTAAGTACTTAGCCATAAGGGAACGTGTCAAGGACAAAACAAAGTGGTCATTGAGCACATTAGCACCGAATTAATGATAGCAGATCCTTTAACTAAAGGCATGCCACCAATGAAGTTTAAGGATCATGTTGATAGGATGGGACTTACATCCATTATGTGATTATTATTGTAAGAATGATGTTTATTGGAACTCTTTGAGGTATTTCTTTACTTATGTATGTGTACACATTCATGTTTTATTTGATTTGAGAAATATCATTAAGTTTGGACCAAGAATAAACATGAGGTTTATTCATTAAGTTATGACAATATGTTAAGAAATTTAATGCATTGTGATACATGGAAGATATTACTCACTGATAGAGGACCTATCGCCATGATTCATGTATTTTATTTCTTAATTTTGGTGGTAATGTGTATATGGATCAAGTGGGAGAATGTAAGTATTCTTTACATTATACTTATCCTAAGTGATCCATGTGGGCCCCACACATTACAAGTGTCAAATTATGATTAGAGATAACGGTTGATGGGCGGTTATCTTTTGGGATATTAATCAACGTAGTTTGGTCCTCAATTTCATTCTCAAAAAGGTTTTGACTTTGAACACCATTAAGGAGAGGAGAAGAAGAAATTGGAAGATCAAGCTTTGGAAAGAACAACAATGGCTGGAGGTAATTCTTATTTTATTTCCGCAATTTAGATTAGATGATCTTTGTGTTTGTTCATACAAAGATCATTAATGTTTAATGTCTAACACAATCTTCCATGGATTCCTCTACTTTCCAGCAACTCCTTCTTCTCCAGCACATTTAGGATGAAAAAGGTTTCATTTAATCAACCCATCTTATATATTAAGGTGTGGTTAATTCCTAGCCATTGATCTCTATGTGTTAACATATCCCGAGACTCATCTAATGGCCTATCTCTTGCCACTTAGCCCACTTACTCTCCACTAATTCTCTCCTAGTGACACCAATTTGGTACTCATTTGGTTCCTAGATTTGCCAATACAAATCTCTAAGAAAATCATATGATTTCCAAATAAATTTCACCAACTACAGGCTTTTATTTATTTGATCTAATTACTTAGCTTAGGCCAATTATAATACATGTGGTTAGTGTTTTTAGAACCTCCTATGGACGCATGAGTGGTCCCACTGACCCTCGACTACCCGACACTCAATGCCCCACATTTCGACATTCATTTCGAGGTATGTCATAGCATATTGTTTTAATTTAATCAACTTAGCCTATGGTTACATTGCCCATTTTAATTAACATGAATTAGTCGAGTTTCCTAGTGTACCCGTAGTTCGCCTACCCGATACCCGCTTTGACACGCCTTTCGAGGTGAACAACTGTTACACCAACTCGACCGATAACAACATACACACATGCGATGCAATACAATAATAATAATTTTAAACACCACATATACACAACCGACATTCACAAATAATATATTCCCTCGATTTTCGTGTTCGAGTCAATCGAGTTATCCACGTAACGCCCGAATTAGATTATCAATCCCCGACATTAACGTTAATCTTAGTTTAATTAATTTGGGCCATTACACATCGTTTATATTTTATTGGAGATGTTTTGAACTTCAACGAGTCCCGATCAAATTAGAATATCAAACTATAAGTTTGATGGAACTTAATATATCTTCATAAAGATCTTACGAGGAGTCAAACTCCAAATGATGAAGTTTTGAACCAAAGTAATATACAATTAATATCAGTGAATATGTTGTACATTAGTTCAATTGTAGTGCAACACCTCTTGATTACTCAGTGGTGAAGTTTAAAGCACTACTTATTGTAAATTGAAGATGATGTAAGATGTTTGTATGTTGGTGAAGATATAAATGAAATAAAAAGAAAAGCATGATTTACAGTTCAGTTAGTAAGTTTTATCTTTGTTAGGTTGGAAATATTGAATAGAGTACAGTGCATCTGACTTGATATGTTTGAAGAATTGAATATTCTTCAATTATATTTGAGTATAAATGAAAAACAGATAACATATTTTTAAACTTGCATGAGATACAAATTAAAAGTTATATTATGAGAGTACAATCATCGAATTTGTTGATATCTCTGTTTAAAAACGTATGTCTACTCAAGTTAAGGGTAACTGTCTCTATTCAGGAAATGAGAAAAGTTTGTGAACAATAAGTGATTAAGACATGGATTTATGGGAGATCTTAATTAAGTGAAAGGAATGAGGTTCTTGATGAACTCATTATTAGAGAATGATTTGACAAAGTTAGAAAAATAATTTTCTAAACCAATCGAAAAAGTTAAGTGAATTGGCTGACGAGTTGGAATTGGTAATTGCTTTCTAGTCCAAAATATAAATAATATTGTAAGTAGACTTTTAGAGAATGAGTGAGAGTTGCATGAGGTGTCAGGTTTCTATTTCTGAACAGATTAAGAATTCGAGGTCTTTTGTCATGGGATGGATTGCATACTTGTATATTTATGATTCCTTGTGACATTGTTGTTTGTTTAAATTCTTGGAATACAATGCATTTGATTATTAAAAGTGTACTGGATAGTGTGGGATTTACTTATTTGACATTATAAAAATTTTATAATTGGATAGTGACAGGTTCTAGTGGCGATAACAGAAATGGAAGCTTTCCAACTGTATGTAAGTTGTTTAGTTCTTTTCTCTATGAATGTATTGATTTTTGAATGTATTATATTGTATAAATTGGGTTTTGGGTTGAATGTGATTAGGATCTCCTTCGGAATAGCTGGAATGGTTTTTAGATAAATTGAGATAAGTTTTCAATTAAAGTAATAATAGTTTAAGGATTTTGAAAATCTGAGATTGGTTAGAATGAATAAATAATTTAATTGATGAAATATATATTATTATGGATGGATTGCGAGTCCTTCGGTATTTTCACCAAAGCCAACCAGTTTTTGGTGTAGATTCTTGAAGGCTGGGATTTTCGATGTAGGTTTAGTGCTGTCAAAATTTTTTTTACAGAGTTTTGAGGGTAATGTGATCAATTTAAATGAACTTTGAAATTTATTGAATTCATTTAAACGTACTTTAAGGTTAAGATTCAGTTTAGAATCTTTTGTGATTGATAATACTTTCTAATTAATGATTACAATATTTTAATCTTAATTGTTTATTGATTAAGAGGTTAAGGCTGCTAGATTAACAAGGGATTAAGGTAATCTAGGCCAGTTAGATGCCCTAATTAGGTGGGGTTTGACACCGTCACACCAACTCGCCCTATAGCAACGTACACATATGCAATGCAATACAATAAATAATTATTCTACATTATAACCAATTATCATCCATAAATAACATATTCCCTCGATTCTTGTGTTCGAGTTAACCTAGTTGTCCACGTAACACCGAATTACGACCGTTAATCTCCAAGATTAACGCTAATCCTAGTTTAATTAATTTAGGTCATTACAATTCTTCCCAAATAGGGGAGATTTCTTCCCCAAAATTTAGATCTCGAGGAAACTTTAATTCAACTAACCTATCCCTGTGTGACCATGCCTCACACCCTGATAGTACCACTCTACGGTCCCTTGAATGCCCTACTACTTTTGTACCCATCAAAGGGGACGTAGTATTGTACCGAGACATAGACGTGTGTCGCCGAGGTGATCAAGATCTGTCACTCTCAAATATCTCCACAACCTACTCTCAGCCCGATTATGTGCCCAACCCTGTTACCTAACACCAGGTAACCGTAAATCTCTCCTATCATGTATCACAACATAATAGACCTGACCGTGCCATAACATACCATAACATACCATGATCTGCCTTAACCTACCATGGTCTCCCATGCATGCATGAACTTTAACCGCAATTTATTCAAAATCTTAAATCACGTACCCTGAACCTGCTGCAAGGACGTCTCCCGGCTTGGCTCAGTCACCACATACACCGGTTCTCGAGTCTACACCAATATCGCTGTTGCATGAGTCATCGATCTCCGTGGACAATCCCTCTTGACATGACCCTTCTGCCCACATCGCCAACACGTGGTCTTCCATCCTAATCATGTCTGCTGACTCCCTAACCCCTAAGTCTGTCATTATGGTGGCATTGGTAGTGCTAACACAACATAAGCTATGGTTTTTTTATCATCATCCCTACAGCCTCGACCATAATGACTGTCCTTTCTGTCATCCTAATCTCTATATCTTTTTTGCCTAGAACTCTGTCTAGTCTTCCTCTCAGCCTCGACAGATGAACGTCAATTACCCATTTGCATCAGATGTGTCTCATGTGTGAGCACTCTGTCATACATCTCATATATACTGTCCAGCACACCGCAGCATCTCCTCGTAGCATATACCTTGATATCCAGGCCTGTATGCTCTCGTGAATCCGCAATAGCTTGTGTAACCTCTTATGCATAATAAACCATTTCCCAGCTGCCTCCGAGTCTTCGCCTCCATGAGAATATCCGGGATCGAGTTTGATGAACTCCCTCATCAACTTGACATGTGTTGTCATTGAACTCTCAAACATGTCTATCTATGTCTGGAGTAAATGTCGGCGTCGCAGTCGTAGCTATCACCATCTCAGTCTACACTACTATCAGTGCGACTACCACTGCTAGAGTCTCTTTTACTACAGCCAACATTAGTACAACCTGAATAGTCAAAAGTCAATAAAACTTTCGTCTAAACAACTTTAGTATCGGTCATGCTCTATACTCGGGCGGTGGTGAGTGATGTAAGCGACGATGTCTGTGTGCGCATCATGTCCATCAATAGCTCAAACTGTCTATCATGAGCTTCGAATCGCGCGGCTATTGCCGGATCTAAACCCTTATCTCAGATTTTGATCGCTCGTCAGACCAATATCAGTAGTAGGTGGGGTTAGCTGAGAACCCATTGTGATATGCATCAAAAAGCGTGTGCTGAATCACCTAATATATACAACAAAAACATAACACGTATATAAGCCCTATCGTTACCCGACTCAAGTTTGCTTCCCAACTAAGATTTTAAGTCACGATCTTCGGGTTTCCACATCAAATATTTGTTTGTTTAAGTTTTATTCTCTTTTCCTTAAACTATTCTCTAGGCTCCGTCGAACCTCGTTCTAATACCAAACTGTGGCAGACCCAAATTTCGAGGCAACCCTAAGCACCACCACGACGCATCACCATGTCACATAGCGCTGCCATGTAGTGGCCTCCTATCTCTGAAGGCCCGCGACCTAACTGGTTTCTTACACATTTTCCATTAAACTTTAACTTAGCTAATTAATCTTCATTTAAGTATAAGTGATTTAATTAGCCAGTTAATCAATTTATCAAGTTATATTACAATTTTACAGCAGAAGTCTTTAAGTGAATAAATTATGCAATATTTAACAATCATAAGTGAAGGAAAACCCGCAAAATGATACCATTTATATAACAAAGGCGAAATAATATAACAAAAGATCCATATATATGTATTTAGTGTTCCATAGTACCTAAAGCCCAACAAGAATATAAATATATACATATTGTAGTCAAACACGAGCTGACGTCACTATTTTAGAGATAGTCACCCAATATCTCCTTGCCTTTACTCTTGCTCGTCGAAGGATTTGCACTCAGTCACCCAACAAATACAATGACGAGTATGATGAGTAAAATCCAATAGAAGTCCACACAATATTCATGAATAAAACTGATAAAGCTACAAGACATGCAAATATGATATCTGGCAATAGTAAATCATACTCCTATGAAATATAGAGGACATATGGCATGCAAAAATAGCAGCAAGAAATGTAACAGCATATACAAAATTAAGCACATTAAGCATGCTCGAGAATAAAGCAACAATAAATAAATAAACAATCGAATAATCCGAGAAAACATTGGCCTAAACTATCTGGAAAATGATAAAACAGGACGGGAACCACATATATACTTTCAGGCTTACAATGATTAAACCCCAACTACGGTTAACGGATTAACCCCTTCCGGACTCTATTTCAGGTCAAGGGAACACTTTAAATCCCTATTGACGGTCATCGATATATTCTACTACCGTCGACATGATCACTAAAAAAAGTAACCCGTGCAAGTGATTTAGCCAAAAACAATATATATGCAAATCGAAGCTGGATTGAAAACCCATATGTGCCTACCATCAGTCACACATGTATCCGATGTTGATAAAACAAAACCATGAATTCTATGAGGCATTTCAATGGGTTTACGCACCTCAATACGTGCTCTGACTTCTCTAGACTCCCGAATATGTCCTCGCCTAGCTCCTCGATACCCGAGCTACGGTCCCCCTAGTCCCCTAAAGTCCAATTTTATGTATTTAGTATGTTTATAGGTGTTTGGGTATATACTAAGTTGAAAAATACCAAAACAACCCTTAAATTGAGGTTTTCATCTGTCAATATCGCACTACGGGGCTTACCTAATGTGCTAGGTGTGTGTATCGTGTTATGGAGGCACCTAAGAATTCTCAACTTGAGAATTTTGTTCCCCAATACCCCAAATGGCTATCCCAGTCTTGTCGACCCATTCTCCACTCAATAGGGACTCTAAAACACCATTAACAACAACCAAAACAACAATTTTAATAAATTTCATGAAAATTTAAACTTTTATATAACTTTCCAATTATCACCAAATTTCCATCAAAACCTGTTTAAAAACCTAAATTGCAGTGTTAATTAGATTCAACTACACCTAAGAATCATTTGAAAGTAGAAGTTAAGCTTGAAATTTGTTTTGGTAAGAAACTCAAGTTTTGGAGCTCATTTTCAAGATTTGAAGATGATGAAGATGATTACCTTGGGTTCGATCCCTCAACTTGATCTCCAAGATCTCCAATTCTCTCTAATTTTCCAGCTAATTCTCTTCAGCATTTTTAGATTTGCATGCGCTTTGAATCGAAAACCCATTAATTTGATATTTCTAGTTGTTGTTGTAATCTAGTGTGCGTACGTATCTCAAGAATTATCTAAAAACCTTAATTTAAATGTCCAGCTGTCCAGCTCTCCTGGTGACATGCAATTTGGACACATCTTGCCTAGTTTCTTCAATCTAGGATCATCTAGATGTATATTCAAGGTCCACATTTTATCATCCTAATTATAGGCCATTTATTATTTGATCTAATTTAAATTAACTTAGGCTCATTCAATCATTATGATTGGTGTTCTTAGATACATTTATTGAAAAATTAGTGGTCCCACTAATCCTTGACTATCCGGCACTTGGTGCCCCGCGCTCCAACACGCATCTCGAGGTATGTCATATTTTACTTTATTTAATTAATTTAGGCTATGGTTTAATTTAGACATCACACTCTAGTTTTTAGCCTATTCTAGCATCCCCGGGTCACTCCTACCCGATTCCCGCATCGACTCATTTCCCAATGTAACTACCCGTCACACCAACTTGCCCGATAGTAACGTATACACATGCGGTGTAAATACAATAAATAATGATTTTAAACACTGCATTATAACCAACTATCATCTATAAATAACATATTCACTCGATTCTCATGTTCGAGTCAATCGAGTTGTCCACGTAATGCCTGAATTACAATCGTTAATCTATGATATTAACGCCAATCCTAGTTTAATTAGTTTGGGTCATTACAATACGCCTACTTAAAGTGGTATAATATGACACATCATAGGGACTTTATGTTACGAATTTTATCATATAAAATTTATTGTTCTGAGTCAATTTAAATCCGGCAAAATCATTCTTTGTTTGCGACTTAATAGGTTTAGTCAACGTTGGCAGTGAACCAAAACCAATTTGGTACACGAGTCATAAGCGGTCTTTAGCAAGGCATTATGGCTACTAAAGCTGCACGAAGATCAAAATCGATACAACTAATCAATAGTGCATATCATATCTTTTTTCGTACGATATCCTTTGATTAATCATAAGGCATGAAAACCCTTAATGTTCAATTGTACTAGTCTCGATCTCAAGGTAGACTGAAAACATCCAAGTGACATTGATCATATCAATTCAACTTGGCCATTTTTAGTATAACATTTCGAAGGATCTACTAATATCTCTCTTTAAACGAGAGAAAAAGATTATATCTCAATTACACACCTCCCCACATTATTCACATAGTAACTAATCACAACCTTTATAATCGTCCAGTTAAAGACAACATTTGATTGTGTCAAATCACTATGATCATAATGTTGAAGTCTCTAGTAATCTCAAGTTAGAGGACTAAATGATGTACATATCATGAGTAACACCTATGACTTAATCCATGTAGTGTTCTTATAGCAAGTCGATCTAATACCTTAAATCCTAACATGTACTCATGATCTTGATTCGTATCACTATACGCATGATCATCACATGACCATCAATCAATAATCACACTAGTATTAATTCATTATAGTTCTCAATATAATGACTGACTAGGGACATTTAAGATGTTTCAGTAAACATTTATGGATCCTATTATAATGTAAATGGGATGACCCGAAACCCAAAAGACCTGCCCTAGGGGCAATTTAGTAATTTCGCAAACCCTACACTAATTGGTCCCACTATATAAATCTAATTGTAAACTCTAACCACATATACGAACTCTAAATCAAAAGAGAAAGAGGGAGAAGACTTTAGTGTTGGTGATACAAAGTGGTGGTATTCGAATGTACAATTATTTTCCTTATCGTTCTTTTTCTTTTTTCTTGATTAATTGAAAACTTGGGTTGGTTAAAAAAAATTTTAAGGAGAGGAACCCTAATAAGGTGCGGCGCCACCGACGAACGCAACAGCGGGGTTACCGCTGCCGACGAGGGCATCGGCAAGGGCGTCCCAGCGTCGCCCCGAGCAGGCTGCCTAGAGAGGGGCAGCATCGCCCTGTGATGTAGGGTGCCCAGGGGCAGCGTCCCTGCCTAACGCATCTAGGGGCCAACTGGCCCTTGGACATTTGACCAGGGGCCAGATTGGCTCCTGCTCCTCAAGACCAGGGACGAAATGTCCCAGACCACTTTATTTTAATAATAATAAATAAAATATATGTGTATATATATGATATATTTGTATATATGATATATATATATATATATGAAATAAACTAAGAATAAATCCTACTTTCAAAAGGGGCGCTCTACCGAATCCATAAAGGAAGAGTCGGGTGGGTCCTATCCCTCGACCCTCGCATCGAGCGATAGTGAACCCGCGGGACTCATACTAGTGGATTCTGAAATAAATGTAGAAATAAATTGGAATTAATATACGACTTGTCGATGATATGAATGTGTCTTAAATTGTTTAAATTCATAAAGCGGTTCACATTGGACCCCGAGTGAGCGAGGATCGAGGATAAGATTCACTAGTAAGTTGAGATAAGGTGGAGCTTGCTCAATTATCAAATATGGCATAATATTAGTTATGTTAGGACATACGTTTTTAACTAGAGGCTTGAGAAATGGGCTGCATCATGCTATTGATTTGGATATACGTATATATGGAATGTGAATGCATTTGTTTTCCCCTCTTATGATATTCATTGCCCCATAATGTTTATGGAGTCCCCACCCAGAAAATTATTAGCAAGTAATATCTAATGCCCCGGATGTTTGTAATGCCACCGAAGGCTTAACTATTTATTGCCCCAGGATGTTTGTGGAGTTTGTCATCGAGGGTTTTACTTGTCTAATTGAATTCATAAGTATATCAATTAGGGTCATGAGTTGGAGTCGCCTTCTCTAGTACTTTGTGATAGAGGGACGTGCATCGGTGACAGCTTTGAATGAACCTACTATTAGGTTGTTAGGACCAATGAGATGGCACATAAGACCTGTGTGTCATCTAGTGGTTGCCATCACCTCGAGGATAGGTGAATCGGTCACCGGATTATTGCCAATAACTAGTATGTATTGAATGAGACCACAACTTTATATTATTATTGTTTTCTATAGTATCTCTCTTTGTGAGCCCTATGCACGATGATGAATTTTGACTTGAATATATGTTTTTATCAATGTTGACTTGATTTATGAATGTTTTATAAATCTATGTGATGCCTTATTTTAAATACTTCTTTATTTCATTTAAATTCATGCTAGCCTTGCATGCTTTATTAAGTATTACTTGTGTAGTTGATGGTTGAGTGGATTTTTTGCATTACTGAGCTTCGTTGTCCCTTTTAGC
This sequence comes from Stephania cephalantha, assembly GCA_039657325.1. Taxonomy (NCBI): domain Eukaryota; kingdom Viridiplantae; phylum Streptophyta; class Magnoliopsida; order Ranunculales; family Menispermaceae; genus Stephania; species Stephania cephalantha. The sequence continues at coordinate 6,102,965 of CM077579.1, forward strand.
TCACCCCACTTACATCTCAGGACCATACACATCGGCGCTAGATCGAGACAAGGGAAAGGCAATAGCTTAAAGCCTTTTCTTTGATGTGAGTCTTGTAATGATATTATTGATTATTTGATTATGAAATTATTGAACTTAGGTTATATTTAAATAGTTCTTTTCTGGGTAGAATGAACCTTACTTTCATTTAATTTGAACTACTTGGTAGTATTTAAATGACATAAGTTGTTGTAAAAAAAAAAAAAAAACCCAACAATAGTTTCATAGTACACCATATGGATTTCTTTTTATTTAATTCCGCAATTATTTATCCATATGCACTAGTTTGATATTTTGCAGGTTGTTTTATGCGTGCCAGACTGTTCACTCGAGCCCGGTTCGGGTATTGGGCCTGGGTGGCGATTTGGGTCGGGCGACCCAACCTTAGGTTAGATGAGGGTCAGTAAACACGCAAACTTAGTATAATAATGAACATCAAGTGAAATCTTTTATTTTATTAACCAAAATAATAATGTTCATAAGATTGACTTATGGCATATGCCCCAACGCGGGTGGTGCTCCAAAGGGGTGACCTGAGAACATAATGTAGGGCGAGTGTGTAGTTCAATTAGTGGTGGTTTAACATAACTAGCAATGTACTACGTAAGTTCTCAGGGGCCATCCTTTTCGAGTTTCTCTTTCTCTGTGTCCACTGCTTGCATAGACTTGTCTCTCACAAAAGTGAGGATCAGTGACACTGCTAAGAGCCTAAGGAATCCTACTCCAACTATGTTCAAAGAGTGCATAATTCGTTTTCTTTCGTCTAACATTGAAATTACATAACTGAAATAAAAAAGACTTTACACTATATATCAAATTGATCGATATGGGGGAGCAAGCGAGCATACCTAAGTAGACAAACATCGTCGCCATAGTTGTTGGTGTTGTCGTTGTTGTTGTCGTGGAGCCCTTCTCCATCATTCGCGCATAACTCCTATGGCCCGTTCGGTTCATGGGATAACATGGGATAAGTGGTGGTACTAAATAATACTAGTGTTTGGTTCGAGTTTTAAACTGATGATGGGATTATTTTAACCCATAAGAGTGGGTAAAATAAAACCATGAAATGAGTTGTATTATTTAATCCCATTGTTGGTGCATCCAACAATGACCAAATTACCCTCATATTATTAACAACCAAAACACAAAAAGTCATCCTCTCTTACTCGATCTTCATCCGACTCTGCTCTCTCAGTGAAAAAAAAACCCTAGTCTCTCTCTCTCGCAGACCGCACCTCTCGTCTTGCTCCAGGTAAACTCTCTCTCTCTCTGTGGTTAATTTTTTCATATCAGTTGATATGAAATCAACTGTTAACTGTTGATCAGAAATTCTTAGTCAAGTATGAGAGTAAAGCCCCTGAAATATTGAAGTTGTATCAAAGTAAGCTCTGACTTTACGATCTGATTTCATTTGCAATCAGTGACTTGAGATGAGAGATTTGGAATGTTAAGTTGGTATTTCCATGAGAAAGCATTACTAATTTAGGATATCAGTTTTTAGAAGTTTAAAATTTTCATATCAATTGATATGAATTGAAGTGTTCACTGTCAATCTCAATTTGAGATATAAGAGGGCAATTTTGTAATTTCACCTATTTAATCCCAACCTCTATACCCCCAACCGAACAAGTCCCTCAATTAGGACTAATACCAAACTCATTTTATAATCCCAGTGTAAAATAATCTCATGTTCATAGGTTTGATTTACTTGCAAACCAAACGGGCCACTAAAGTAATCCAATAAAACTCGTTTTAGGGTTTTTACAAATAGATCGATTTTGGGGTATATATAATGAGGGGCAGGTTGGTCATTTCACTAACTCCAAAACATGTTATCCTTACTTATATGAATATGCCTGTCACGGCCCAAATAATTAATACACGTTTACTTCGTTAATCAGGACAAAATGACCCGTGACGTGGGACCCACAGTGAGATACGTGTCACTACCGAGGCACGGTGGCCGAGGTAAATATTATATTTGTTGTGTTGTTTGACTAGTGTACTGTACATGTGTAGATTACTAAGTCATTTACGTGTATGCAGATACTGAGACGACTGGGGGATGTGCCTCGAGTCGCGTGTCGACGTGGGACCGAGGTAGCGACATATGGGGTATGCTTAATGTATTTGAGTTAAATAAAAAATGAAAAAAATGAGTGGCTAGAATTAACCTTATATATATATATATATATCTAAGGATAATGTGGGGTTTTATCCACACTTCAAAAAAAAAAATAAAATAGAAAAGAAATGTAGGAAAATTGGGAAATATTTCAGAAAAATTAGGAATAATTCCAAGAAATTTCAAAATAAATAGAAAATAATGAGTTTCTAGGAAAAATAAAATATTTGGAATTTCGGACAAGCATTTTTCAGGGGTTTTACCTCGAAAAACGCGAAATGGGTCGAATGGCCGAAAATAAAAAAAAAATATTTGTCTCGACTTCGAATTGGCCTAATTGAGACAATATTGAATGTTAGGGAACTAAGGGGAGAACTCAGGCGTTTGGGCACGCATTTTGAATTGTCGAGGGATCGGTTAGACTAGGACAAGCGTGTGAATTGTAAGTACAACTGTGAGAATTTTATATTTCATTTCATTCTCTTATTGCTTTATTGGTCTATTGGTAGACAATGCTACTTGAACTAGCACATCATGTTGTTCTTGTATCTATTCATGAGTGAATATTGTGACATGATGCCTTGTGACTTGTTTCATTGACTCTGATTCCTACACTTGATGTTATTCTTGAACACAATTGATAAAAAGCATGCTAATGTAATAATATGGATTTACTTGGACTTGTCTTCAATTTCCTTTGGGTTTTGTAGCCGAACTTATCTTGGTATCCTAGAATTTTGGAATTTATTTATCTTTGAAAATAAAGTAGGGATTATCTAGTGTCCATTGCACGAGAGATGCGCGGTTTACGAGGACATGGGTCTGCTGGGGTTCCGGCACTCACCACTACACTTACGCGGCACACGAGGTATGGGACTCGGGGTGGTCGGCAAGCATGAGATTGATGTTGTAAAGCGTAGAGCGCAGCTCCGCTATATTTGTGTGAGATATGTTGAGCGCAGCTCCATATAGTAGTGGGAAAGGTTAGGTAATAGTTCTCACCGCCGACCGGACGTAGATCATCTTGACTTAGCATGTGCCTGTCTCTACATCTCTAACTATGGTATTTACTTGCATTTCTTGTTTCAGCATTTTATTTCGCTACTTTATGCTTTTAAATATAATTCGTTTATTTTGGAAATGTGGCATGAAATTCTCCAGTTAGTACTTAAATATCACTATACTCACCGTCTAGCTTGTGACGGTGGGTGTAGGTCCGTCGAGCAGTAGCAGACCGGGGAAGGAGAAGATCGATGACTTCCTCTGAGCAGGTCGACGACTCTCCTCACTCATTTTGTACGTCTCGACTTTTGATGTATTATATTTATGTCATTTTGGGTTGTACATTGGGTTGGGTAAATAGTGTCATATAGATACATGCTTTTGATGCTGTATTTTCTTGGTTTTCCACACTTATGAATTTTGAGTTATCATGGCTTCCGCATAATCTTTAAACTATATGAAAATGATAATATAGATCATGACATTAATTTAGAGGAATATAAGAACGAAATGCTGACTAATACGTAATTAAGTCTTAGGTGAGTCGGATTAAGGCTTGATTATGGGATTAGGCCGGGCGGTGCCCTATTTAGTAGTTGGGGTCGTCACAGTTGGTTTCAGAGCCAACTTTAGAGAACTATATGGCTTAAGGCAATATGATACCAACACAGTTGGTATCAGAGACATAGGTTTAGAGACCAAAATGCATAAAATACAAACCTTAGTTGTGGAAACCAGATACTCATTGCCGAGACACCATTAGTTGGGAAGTGAGTGACGGTGAGATGGGGGATTTCGTATATGTACTTGTTAATTGCTCTATGTATATATCTACTTTTGTGCCATGTCACGTAGAAGTTGATTCGCGTTCGCTGTCCATTGCAGACCCCAATGGCTAATACACGCGGGGGAGGAGATGCAGAGCCTAGCGGCTAGTTCGCCTCCTACTCCACTAGAGGATTTACAGCGATTGTATGAGCGAGTGACAGCTCAGGGCCAGCGATTGATTGATTCGCTATGATAATTGCTTGTTATGCTGCACCGACATCAACATCAACTCATACGACTGCTACACTGACTATCCAGGCGTCTGTCCGGTCGCCAACACTTCCTACTACAACTTTAGCAGCGTCGATAGTCGTGACCGCACCAGTGGTTCAGTGGAAGTTCAGCTGGTGAAGGACTTCATCAGACTCAAACCAGCTTATTTTGATGGAGTCAGTGATTTTGAAGAAGAAAGTGATTGTCAATAAAATAAACACATGGAGGAAGAAAACGTGAATAGAGTGAGAGAGAGAGAATTGTGGAGGGGAGAGAGAGAAACGAGGGAAGAGAGAGAAAGATTCTCGAGAGTAGGAAAAGGTGGAAATAGGTCTATGGAGAGAAAAAAATCATCTAAATCCCACTTTGTTAGGAAACTGACTACTAATTTAAAAAATTTGAAAACTAATTGAGTTTTCATCCGCACATTTAAAATCAAAACCGCCTATTAATTTGTAGTTATCAATTAAATTGGGAAAAATTTTAGAAAAATTAGGAATAATTTCTGAAAAATTTCAAAATAAATAGAAAATAATGAGTTTCTAGGAAAAATAAAATATTTGGTCGAAAAATGCGAAATGAAGCCGAAATGGCCGAAAATAAAAAGAAAATATTTGTACTCGACTGTTACTATTGAACTAGCACATCATGTTGTTCTTGTATCTATTCATGAATGAATATTGTGACATGATGCCTTGTGACTTGTTTCATTGACTTATCTTTGGGTTTTGTAGGCGGGAACTTATCTTGGTATCTGAATTTATTTATCAATTTAAATATTTGTATCAAAACACTTAGGGGCATTGTTTGAAGTTTTAGCTTTAACTATGGTATTTACTTGCATTTCTTGTTTCAAAGACTTTATTTCGCTACTTTATAATAAGATCAAGACATGAATTTAGAGAATTCACATGAATTTAGAGGAATTAAGAACGAAAGGTCGACTAATACGTAATTAAGTCTTATGTGAGTCAGATTTGATTACGGGATTAGGATTGACCTATTCGGGACTAATTAGATAATCCAAGTCACAATCCTGTGTATAAGTTGGTCTAAGCCCGATAAATGTTGTTTTGAACTCAAGACCTCTTGGTATTAGTGATACATCTTAACCATTACACCACACCATCTTTTTTTTTGTTTATAATTTTCAATATTTATTAAATATATCTAATTTTTAAAAATTGTAAACAACCACATTTAGTTCCGTCAAAGCCCGCCCAAGCTTGGCTCGTAGTGGGCTTGGGCGGGCTTGACCTCGCCAAATAAAAAAGCGGGCTTGGGTAGGCCTGGACAGAGCTTTCAAAGAAAAAGCCCGCCTGAACCAGGCCTGGGCCCATTGAACAGGTCTAGTGACCCAACTTTATGTTCAAAAAACTCTTTTTTTGGTAGTAAAAAAGTTTTTTTTTTTTTTTTTTTTTTTTTTTATTTTATTTTTTTTTTTTTTGTCAATGAGCGAGAATGCTGTGATCCAAACAACAGGTGATGCACTAATCGAGCCACTTTGTTCTTTATTCTCGATTGATAACACATTCGATTCGTGAAGAACCCTATTTTGGTATTATCAAACATGTTGCAGTGCATCTTCCTCATATCCGATTCCGGGTAATCCTTCTTTCTGGACATCTTTTGATTTCTTGTACGAATTCTTCAATGTTCTGTCGAAATCTCAAAAACCCAGGAAAAAAATCGAATCTTTTGACTGTCCTAGTTTTTAATTTCGTTCTGCACAATTAGGGTTTGTGTTGATTTGAAGAAATTGAATAAAAACGCATTGTTTGGTGTGCAGAGAAGTGATTTTGGAGAAACAGCTTACTGGGCACAAGGTGGATAGGTCAATTTGTGGTTGGTTTTGGGAGCAATCCATCTCTCAAGGAGATTCTGTCAGTGTACTGAAAAACCCCTTTTTTGTAGTGATGAAAAGATGATAAATTTATGTTTATTTTGTTGGTTTTGATTGATTTTTTGTCATGTTGTGCTGGGTTTTGATTTTTTTTTTTTTTTTTTGGGTGGTGTAGCTTCCACCTGTTATTGCATCACCAACACATTATCTGTTTAAGGTTGTTTGCGAGGGGATCACATTTTTGGCTTGCACGCAGGCGGAAATGCCGCCTTTGATGGCGATTGAGGTGTGTTAGAGATGTGCTTGGATGGTTGTTTTGTTGTTTTAGTTCTCAATTTTTAATCTTTTGACGATATGTAGAAAGTTTGTTTATTTGAACTTCTATGAGGGAAGAGAACTATGAAGGGTGTTGTACTGAGCTGATTTTTTGATTTGAAGTTTCTTTCTAGGGTCGCGAATGTTCTCACGGATTATCTTGACGGCTTGAATGAAGATTTGATCAAGGACAATTTTGTTATCGTATATGAGGTAATTAACTTTGGGTTCTAACCACATACATTGACTCATTGTGGATGTTAATTCTTTATTCTTTAAGGGAGCATGGGGCTTCATTTATTTTAGTGTAAGATCTGGATACCATTTTCGAAGAAAAGTAGAATAAGAAATACAGAGATTCAAAGATTAGGGAATGGCGGTTGCGGTGGTTTGGACACATGCAAAGACGGCCTACAAGTGCCCCCACTAGAAAACTTGACTCAATAAAAACTGAAGAAATTTGACAAGGTAGGGATAGACTGGAGTTAACTTGGGACGCATTAATTCGGAGAGATTTAAATGGTTTGGAAAGCTCACCATTAATCGTACTAAATCAAGCATAATGGAAGAGTTAGATCCATGTAGCTAACCCCAGTTAATTTGGGACTAAGGCTATGTTGTTGTTGTTGTATCTGGATACCATTTTGATTGATTAAAAGTTAACTGTTTCCTGTAAACAAAAACTGTTGAATTATAGTGTATGGGTGCCTTTGTGTTTTTAGAGCTGAAAACTGCTAGAAAACATTCTTAATGTATTGTTTCTCATCTTTCCAGTTCTTCATCACTGAATATGGATTTTAGATGAATGGACCGAACCATTAATTGGAATTTCACTCTTCCAACTTTAGCATCGTAAAGATTCTTGTCGTCTTGAACTTTAGTTAGCATCCATGTTAGAGACTCCGCTGAAAGTTTATTACCATTCATCATTTGAAGGTTATTTATTCTTTTGTAATTTCAAATAAATGCAGCTATTGGATGAGATGATAGTCAATGGTTTCCCGCTTACGACAGAACCTAACATATTGAAGGACATGATAGCTCCGCCTAATATTGTAAGCAAAGTTTTGAGTGCTGTGACGGGTACAAGTTCCAACGTAAGCAACATCCTTCCCGGTGCAACAGGATCTAGTGTTCCTTGGAGAACAACGGATCTGAAGCATTCGAGCAATGAAGTTTATGTTGATTTGGTCGAGGAAATGGATGCAACCATTAGCAGGTCCGATTTTAATTTTCCTGCACGATTTTGAGGTTCTCGATTTCAGCGATGTGAGTCCCCTTATCATTGTTGCCTACACGAGGTTTCTTTTTCTCACCTATTAGACTCCCATCAGCATTCCACTAGGCAACAATGCATATGAAGAGGACTCAAATCGCTATAATCTTTTTACTAATACATATATTTTTCCTATAAGAAAAAACTCATACGGCATGTTCTGTGTGTCCATGTCTCATCACTCATCTTAGTATTTGGATTCATTGTGTGAAACAGTTTATCTTTAGTTAACATCTGCAACTTGTTTAGAATATATAGTTCAGAAGGGGGCAATGCCAAGTGAAGAGCAAATATAGATTTCCATACTAATACAGTATCCCCTAATATGGTCCTTGAACTGAACTGCTTTCTCTATTTCATTTTTCGTTCAGGGAAGGTAGACTAATGAAGTGCGAAATATACGGGGAAGTACAAGTGAACTCCCACCTTTCAGGTGTTCCTGACTTGACTCTCTCCTTTGCGAATCCTTCAGTTATAAATGATGTCAGATTTCATCCTTGTGTGCGGTTCCGGCCGTGGGAATCACATCAGATTCTCTCTTTTGTACCACCTGATGGTCTATTCAAGCTCATGTATTACAGGTACATGCAGTATCTCATTTACATCATGATGGCTTTTCATCTGCGCCTTCGCTATGTAGGCATTTTTGTTTCTAAATTCTTTTTATCAATTTTTAGGGTTAAAATGTTAAAGAACATTCCAATATATGTGAAGCCCCAACTAAGTTCAGATAATGGAGTATGTCGCATCAACGTGATGGTTGGAATACGAAATGATCCTGGAAAGACCATCGACTCCATCTCAGTTCAGTTTCAGCTTCCGTCGTGTGTTGCTTCGGCAGAGATGAATTCCAATCACGGAACTGTAAACATCCTTGCGAACAAGGTATACCAATAACTTTATTTGCTAATTGAAATTTCTTATGTGACGACAATTATTTTGTGCTAGTCCTTTTAAAAGTTGTCCAATATAAATCTGTCTTGCAGACTTGCTCTTGGTCCATCGGACGGATTCCGAAAGACAAAGCCCCCTCAATGACTGGAACTCTTGTGCTCGATACAGGTATGGAGCGCTTACATGTATTTCCCACATTTCAAGTGGGTTTCAAGATCATGGGTATTGCTCTTTCAGGCCTTCAAATAGATAAACTTGAGACCAAGAACTTACCCAGTAATCCTTACAAGGGTTTCCGAGCTCTTACACGAGCCGGAGTGTTCGAAGTAAGATCTTAATTTTGCTTGTATTTCATAAGTTTTTAACATTCATTTTATCATGAATATTGCATGTGTAATGTTGTGGGCACCTAAAAAATGGATGATGCAAACAATTGCTGTAAGATCTAAAGCGATTCCTCTTGACAGTAAAGGCAATTTAATTTTTGTTCTTTATATTTCTTTCTTTCAACTTTCACCATTGAATTTGATGTTAACCTACTTCGACATCGTGTATTTCTTTGTATCAGTTCATTTTAAACATCTGACATTCAAAATGCTGAAACCAGTAGAGTTAAGTCTCTAAGATAGAAAAATACAAACAAACTCATGTTTCTGGTTGCGTCAGAAAAAAATAGCCTGCAAAAATAGGACTGTCATTCTTGCTTCTCTCATTATACAATCTTTCTTTTTGAGCTCCTTTGTTTCTTTGGATTGAAAAAAAAAATGTAAGACTGAAGCCAGCAGTTCATCACAAAAAGAATTTAAGTATGATGGACACAAACCACTGAAAAAAAAAAAAAAAAAAAAAAAAAAAAAAAAAAAAAAAAAAAAAGAATGATCGAGCAGCTTTGAATGAATTTTGATTCTACTTTTTACCATGTAAATCTTCTCAAGTGTGTAGTTTAAGTAAGATTTTGATTCTTCCTTCTTCAGCATGAATTCACTCTTTGACCTTCACTGATCTGTAGAGTTCGCTTCTTGTGAGCACATTTTGCATCTCATTTAAACTACAAACCCACTTTCTGAATCAAGATTTTAGTGCCAAATGACAGTTACAACACTCATTATTATTGAATGGTTTATAAACTCAAATTTAAATGTTTAGAATAATTAGTTTGTGAAAAATATCTCCTTTTTGACCAAATGGTTGAATTTTGGGCTTTTTTTTTTTTTGTGTGATTCTAAGGCTTGCCACCATGGATCAGATTCTAGGGTTTTTCAACCATGGGTCATTTGAAGAGCAAAGAATGACTTGTACCATCCCCTACCCCGATTAAGAGAATGCCCGACTTGAAACCCTAATTAAGCCCCGGTAGACCAGTCGAACTCAATTAGAGTAACAGTACAATCGTCCTTCATACCTGATAATCACAATACAATATATAACGTATCGAATAAACAATTGAAAATGTCGCGGAATTAAAAAAAATTCGATAATACAAACGATATACTAAATTATACTAATCAAAGTCCAAAACCGGTATCAACTTCGGTTTACGAAACAACTCCAAACCCTATGTTAATACAAAATATATTTCAATTCAAATATAAAAGACAATAGAGAAACTAATTCACCGTAGAGAAGACTATAAACTCATAATCTTCTTCGTTCCTGAGTCAAAGCGCACGTCGGCAATCTTGAAATATTAATTGGGATGAGCGCTCCAACTTGCTCAGTAAATGACTCACAATTACGATATTAAGAGTCTATCTAATAATCAAGGAATATGAATAACAATATAAATACAACAATATCTATAAGGGCATGATAAATAATATAAACAATAGATAAATAGATGCAAAGCCATAATTCCATAGTCCCCGCACAAGTGACTTTAATTACATTTCGATATACAAGAGTCTTATCTCAGTTGTCCAAGAATACCGCTACCGAAATCCACACACTGGCCAAATGTGTGATTTCATATGTTTATTTAAGAATAACTGAGTCTTCGCACTTTTAGGACAATGAGTAGTATATATATCGGTCGTCGACCGTATAAGGAGACAGGGAAGGCATGGCCTAGCTACCACCTATTGTCATAGGGAGAGGTTCCATCTTGGGTCACTTGTCGCGTCGACTCATACCAGGAGACATAAGTCTACTCATTTCCTCATTTATTTTTAGTGTGTTATGCTTGTCACTGTGCAGTGCTCCCATTCACAGTCCTTAACAACGTGAACTAGATATACTACGATATATAACACAAATGATAAATGTAATTGAGTCTCGCTTACCTCTACCGATCTTTCCTAACTTTAGATCGACTTACACGATTATCGAAATCCTCAAACCTTTTCCCCGGTGATCAAGAACGTAAAATAGATTGATCACCATCAATTTGAGTCTAATACTCATTAGTTAGAACCCATAAACTGGTCCTGTTTGAATTTGGAAATCTCAGAACCACACAAAAACTGATATCGAAGTACGCTCAAGAGCTATTTACATAAATCACACTTTATAACAATTTCAAAGTGCTCTCAACTAGCCCAACTAGCCACCTAGGGTTAACTTTATAACATTAACTTTATTAATTTAGAACTCACAAAACTTCTCCAAATCAACATTTTTGCAATTATATCATCACAACTCAACACCAAATACCAGAAAATTGTTCAATACCACATTCAAAATATTTCCATAGCTCGTAGAGTCAATTTGGACGAAAATCAATAATTCAATTCATCCAAAATCTCAATGTAAATCAATATCAAGTATAAAAACATATTCGAAATAGTTATCAACTGAGTCGCGTCAATTCAACTCATAAAAACCCTAACCTACGACGGTGGAATTTATCACAAATTGGTGCAAATCAACCTAATACATCAATTCACAACAAATTATACCAATTTCTATTAAAACCCCGAGAAAGAAACCAGAAATCGCGAGAATTCAAATTGAATTGAGGAAAATGCCCTGAATTGAGTACTTACTAAATTGCGAGGCAAATACCTTGTTTCCACCTTAAAAACTTAGCTCGAACTGACTGTCTTGCGATGCTCTACAGTTTTGCGGAAAGAAACCGTGCGAAAATCGGACGTAGGGAGGTCACGAAGCGAGAAACCGAGTTGAGAGGTTTAAGGAACAAACGAATGTTAGTTATTTTGAAATTAAAATAAACGTTTTGATTTGATTTATATGCATATATATATTGATATAATAAACAAGCAATTTAATTTCTTTTTATTTATTAACATTCGATGTTCGTTTTTTTGGATCCCCTTTTTCATCACATTGAGCCAAACTCTCGACAAAATAATTCATATTCATAAAACGTCCATAATAATAGTTTTGGTCACACCAAAACCCCAAAAATAATAACTTTGCCCATGACATATCAAACTTTCATTGACCAATTTTCGAGAAATTAATTATTTATTTATTTCACCATTATAGGTCTTATATTAATACATATTAATTGCCTATAATTCAATTACTCAATTTTCACACCAAGCAAACATCAAACATTACATCAACACACTCACATTATTCATGACAAGTCGGGCTTAACTTCGAGCCTAACTCAAGTTAATTAGAATTCAGACTAACACTAATCACATGTTTAAAGTAATGAGTCGTTACATGACTAATCTTGTGCTTCTTTGAAAACTAATACAAGTTTATATTTATTTGTGGGTGGTTGGGTTTAGAAATGGTTTGAAAGAGACCAGCTTTATTATTCGTTTTTTTTGTCAAACTTGTTGCATTGATGTTCCTAAAACCCATAAGTGTACACCAATCTATTACAACGAGAATAATAGATATTACAATCCACCTAAGCTCGGAACAACATCATCACGAGGAAAGCAACAACCCCACATGAAGGACAACAATCTCCTAAAGGAGGGCAACAACCCCATATAGATGACAAAAATTCAAGATATCTAGTTCAAAAGAAAGAAAATACAGCAAGACTACCAGAAATCATGCCTTCGAGTTAGCAAACGCCAATTTGAAATGTCGTTCGCCACCGCATAAGGTTGGTCATTGACGTTCTCCACCATTGAGATGTAGACATGCAACCTTGCCTCGCCTTCTTTTCTCTACCTGTTCCAGAGCCTAGACAAAAAGGGGGCCATCGGCAGCGACCACACCACATCAGAACCCACATTGCTGCCAAAAAGGTGAAAATAGGTGGAAAAGAGAAAGAAGAAGCGAAGGGAGGACAACAACAACAACATAGCCTCAGTCCCAAATTAACTGGGGTCGGCTACATGGATCAAACTTTTCCATTGTGCTTCGATTAAGTGCAATTAAGCGAAGGGAGGACGACAACATAAAAACATAAACACAAGAAACAGAAGGTTTGGAGGGGATGGATCGAAATAGGAGAAATGAGGAAAAGTGTAAAGGAGGGGGTACGGTGGGGGAGCAGAGATGGTAAGGAGAAGAAGAAAGGCGGGGGTAGCAAGAAGGATCAAGATTTAGTGTGATATATTCAGAGAGGTTGGTTAAGAAAAAAGAAACAGGGTACATGAAATTTCCATTTCGTCTAGAATTCTTGACCGCCCATCTAACTTGGTCGTCGAAGTGCTTCTCCCGGAGACCAACCTAGGGAGACTTTGTTTTGTAAATTTTGCCTGCTGAAGGATAGAGGTTCAGACTATCTCAGGGTTTGAGGTGTCTCCTCCAGTTTACACAACAATAGATATTGTGAATTCAAATCATGATAGCTTTTTTTTTTTTTTTTTGGATTTTCCTGTCATGGAGTTGGAGCATCCGACTAACTCCCATAGGCTTAGTCGAATCAAAGGAGGGGCTAAAAAATGGCCTGAACACCCCTGAATATTTTAAAAAAAGGTAATATTTTCTTCACAAGAAAAAGGAAATTGCTCAATCACATAGGAAATTGCCCAATCATTGGAATGGAACATAGGAAACTGTTCAATCATTACAATGGAACATTAATATAAATACATATGGGCATACTCTACATAAATTTTGCTCTTATTAGTTGCTACTCTGTTTGAGAGAGCCTTACAGTTCAATCAAACTGTTCTATTTGAAGTACCAGAAGAAAATTCATCATTCACTATTTAGTATTTACTGATATACATGTCACATTAACAAAGATGTTTGCTTTGGTGATTTGTCAGCAACCTTAGTTCAAGAAGCATAAGTACCTAACTAAAATGCCAGTGTCTTCTACAATCAAGCACTTGTCGAAGTGACGCCAGCGACGCTGTGGAGCACTGGTGCTCCGAATGGCTCTAGTGACAAGTCCTCTTCATTCTCATCTTCTGTTTCCCAAAGAAAGTGTGCATATGCAGCGAGAACATGGCTGGAAGCAAACAATCAAAGACAAAAATTTTGTTTAGATTAAATACTAGATGTATTCAAAACTAACATGGCTTCTAATGGAGCACCGCATACCAATCTTGCGGAGCAAGTTGAACTGAACGCTCGAAGTAATTATAAGCTCTTTCATGGTCATGGTGAAGTTCCCAAATTAGTTTCGCGTATTGCGACAACATCTCGCCATCTCCAGGGTCTAATAGTATTGCACGAGAGTAGAGTTCCTCAGCTTTATGAAGGTCCCCCTTGGACTGCAAGTGAAGTACATAAACATATCAATCCATGCACATAAACGTCGGCTAAAAGGGTATACTTCAGGTAACCAAAAAAAGGGTATAGTTCATTACGCAATCAAGTTGTTTTCTTTATAATGAAACAAGTAAATCTCTAATTTCTCCTTGTTAAATCCATTTTGAACTAGTAGAGTAAGAAATATATTGAAAATATTTCGCTTTCTAGTACATATTCTCCTATGGCACTACAAAATGCTTGCACTTATATTGCGTCTTAGCTTAACATAGAAAAAAATCTTCTTTTGGAGACTATTAACCTTCATTCCATGAAATCAGATCTTTTAAACTCGAACAACAATCAAAGCCTATAAACTGACATTGATCCACGCCAACTGAAGTTGATTGCAGAAGCAAAGATCACAAGATTGATTAGAAATATGAAGCAGCAAATTAAAGATCAATCTCAACCATCCCTCAATTGGTGGGACAGTGATCTTGAATTCTATGCAATGCTGAAAGGGAAGTACATAAACATGTCAATCAATGCACATAAACGTTTGCTAAAAGGGCATTTCAATGCATTTTCAAGTTGTTTTCTTTCTAATGCAACAGTATCTAGTTCAACCTCATTCAGTCCATTTCGAACTAGTCGATTTAGATATACATCAAAAAGCTCAGCACATCGATTTCTAGAACACACCCTACTAAATCCTTACTCATGTTCCATCTAAAGCTCAAACAAAATCTTCTTTTTTGGAGTATGGACTACATTAACCTTCATTTCATGAAATCAATCTCTTAAAACTTCAAACAACAATCAAAACATACAAATCGACGTCAACGGGAACCGAAGCTGATTATAAATTAAAGATCAATCCAAATCTCAAACATCCCTCAATTGGAAGTACATAATCTTGGATCTCTATGTAAGATATGTAGATCATCAATACCATAAACCAAATTACTTGCACTACAATGCAACCAATTGATTAATTTGACTTTCATCACCATAACTAAGGCAGAGGTCGTGGGTTCGATTCTTGGTAGCTACATTATATTCTCTTATTTTCTATCAGGTTATGCGGTTGGCGCGCCCCGCTAACTCACATGGGATTAGTTGAACCAAATTAAGGAGGAGCTGAATCAAGGTTATCAAAAAAAAAAAACCCATCCTAATGAATAACGTTCAGCAATCAAACCAATTTCAACAACAACAACAACAACATAGCCTCAGTTCCAAATTAATTGAGTCAGCCAAATGGATCAAGCTCTTCCATTGTGCTCAATTAAGTGCAATTGATTGTGATCTTTCCAAACCATTCGAATCCCTCCTAATTAATGCGTCTCATGTTAACTTTCGTCTACCCCTACCTCGTCGAATTTTTTCGATTCCTATTTAGTCAAGTTTTTTAATGGGAGCATTTGCAGGTCGTCTTTGGAGGTGACCAAACCATTGCAATCAATCAAACCAATTTACTTGAAAAAAAAATTCTTCAACAATGAACAATTAAAGATCCTCCTGACCTGATAAAGAAACTGAGCATAGTTCCTTAGAAACAAAGGGTTCCCAGGATTCTCCTCAATCAACCTCTTATAGTACTCTTCCATCCCAGACCCTTCTTGCCCTCCATCCCCAAACTTCACAAATTTAAAGAACCCGCCCCGGCCGCCATTACCGCCCCCTCCGAGCCCCGAATCGATCCCTAATCCCCTTGCAAGATACAGTGGTGGACTCACTGGCTCACTCTCCAACTCCTCCTCCTCTTTAATCAAACTCAAGTCCAAATTCCCCCCAAAACCAAACCCAACCTCTCCAATGGTCTCGCCGATGGTCACGGATCGCTCCAACCCACTCTCTTCAATTCCCTCTTCACATTCATCTTCACCAACACAATTGTACATCGAAAACGAAGGGATCGTCTCCAACACAGAACCCCTTGAAGGGTTTTGCTGATCTTGCTGATCCAAATCGAAAACCCCATCAATCTCGCTCGCCGCGGCGGCTAATCCCTCTAAGTTTCCATCAGATTGGGCTCTCCTGAACCCCAATGAGGACGAACGCAATCTGGGTTTTCGATCGAAACTCGATTGCCCAGAATTGGAAATCGAGTTCCGCTTGTGACCCAGATCGTTAATCGGCGAGAATCGCTTGGTGTGATCGAAATCCCTGCTTGGACTGGTCGATGAGAGCAGAGATCCAAGAACAGGGGTCGATGAGCTTCGAAGCAACATTTTCTGATGTTTTCAGTAACTATGGCGGTGGAAATTACGGATTCTTTGCAGTATATGTACGGGAATTGATTGAAATCTGTGAATTGTCGTTAATCGAGGCTGATGAAGGGAAATCAGGGCCGTTGGATGGTGGGGCCGTGAAGGAGATGGTGACCAATGCAGGATGCACGTGAATTGTGAAGTGATTTCCTTGGATTTCAGTGGGGGTTGTCAGTGTTGACTTGGAAATGGAGAAGAGCAATTTGAGTTAAAATTGGTGTTCGATTTGTAGTCAAATTGAGATTGATTGTGATTCCAATTTTTAAGGTAGATGTCATGGAACAAGGGAAATGCTACTTGATTGGCCCTCAAACCGTCGGGTGGGCATACACAAATTAAAGGTGTTTTTCAAAAACATATTGTGGCTTTACTTTTTTATTAACCAAATAGTTGGGCTGACTTTAAAATTTCAAAATTAATTTATAACTCATTTTCAAAATGAGCTATTGATGATGAAGTGGCATGCATCGTTGGTGGGGTGGAAGACACTTGTATGAATAACTTCTTTTGAAAATGAGCTATCTATACAAAATATTAAACTCTATGAATGACTTCTTTTGAAAATGAGTTATTTATTCAACTCAAATATCGCACATCGAGGTGGAGAACTCATGCAAACGACACGTACATATCGAGATGGACAACCCGCGTCACTCGCGTATCTCGAGGTAGACAACCCATGTAAACGACACGCACGCATATCGACGTGGACAACCCATGCAAACGTTACGCATGTATGTTGAGGGAGAGAATTCATGCGAATGTCAGGCACGTTTGTCGAAGTGGACGACCTATGCAACCTCGTGCAACTCATGCAACCTGTTGCAATCCATGCAAACCTCACACACGTATCTCGAGGTGTACAACTCATACAACCTCACCTAATCCATGCAAACCATGCAAAGGTCACGCACGTATTTTGAGGTGGACACCCCATGTAACCTCGTAAAATCTAAGTAAATCATGCAAATGACTCGCACATGTCTCGAGGTGGTAAAGCCAATGCAAATGTCACACACGTATCTCGTGATTGACAACACATGGAAACGCCACGCACGTATGTCGAGGTGGGCGAGTCATGCATCTTCGTGCAAATCATTCAAACGTCACACACATATCTCGATGTGTGGACAACTCATGCAACCTCGTGCTACATATAAAAAGAAGATTAATGATTTGTATAAATGATGTTGCAGTAACCAAATAGATGGTGTACGATTTGAAACGTGGATTAAATACATTGAAACAATCATTCGTTAATCAAGAAAAGAATTTAAATGCACTTAATTGTTATTTCGGTCAAATACAAACTATAAATAAATTCAATAAATGCGGGAATGAATATATTCCTTGAAATAATCAATAACACATAAATAAATACCTTAAAATAGAAAAAAATAGAAAATTAGAAAATTATATTGGTGAAAGGAGAATGCATGTCAACTTTCTATCAGCTCCAACTTTTATATATATATATATATATATATATATATATATAGATAGATAGATATATATATATATATATATATATATATATATATATATAGAAAACATGCGAGTTATTTTTTAAATAGACGACTTAATTAATTAAAAATAATCCGAAAATAGCCAAAAAAAATGTATAAAAATAGCAACTATATATGTCATGTGTCATTACAATAAAGCTTAAAATAATAGCAACTACGCCACGTGTCATCACCATAGAAATCCTCACAGAAGATTTTTCTTTATATGTATATATATAGAAAATATGCGAGTTATTTTTTAAATAGATGACTTAATTAATTAAAAAATAATCCGAAAATATCCAAAAAAATGTATAAAAATAGCAACTATATATGTCATGTGTCATTACAATAGAGCTTAAAATAATAGCAACTATATATATCACGTGTCATCACCATATAAATCCTCACAGAAGATCTTTCTTTATATATATAGATTGACAGCAAAACATTAGGGGAACCAATGTGCGGACTGGTTAGCGAACATGGCCTTCCAAACCCCCCAGACTCCAAATGGGGAAGGACAGATTCTAGAGCATCTCCAATGGAACTATGGATTGAGGTAAAAATAGATCCACCTATGATACAATTCACATCCAATCCAAAAAATGTTCTCCAATAGGACCATGAATTGATAATGTCAATCATATGTGACATGAAATCGAAGTGGAGGGTGTCTACCACAATGTCTACTTCTAAACATTGTGGTAGAGTGCCACGTCAGACAAATGAATTTTTTTTAATTTTTTTATTTTTTCAGGCCTTTATTAATGTAATGAAAATTGAAAATAAAAAGTGACAACTCATCAATTTATGATCTAAATTCATTGTCAATTGGAGACCATTTTAAGAGGTAAATGTATATCTAGTGTCACATAAAATAAACATCATTTTTCACATTCATGATGTGACACCAATTTATGGTCTAAATCCACATTACCATTGGAGATGCTCTAACCTACCTACCAACGTGAGGACTCTCCTCCGAGCAAATGCCATGGGAGTTATTGCGGTCTTCGTCCCTTTTTACCTAAAAAAAAAACAAAAACAAAAAAAAACAAAAAAAACAAAATAAAAAAAATTTTGGGCTTGAAACGAATGAAATACATGGACAAGAACAAACATCTGCACATGGATCCACTTGGTCCACTTGTGAACTTATCCAACACAGCTGGACACCACAACTTGATGGTCTATTTCGTCAAATAAATGAGTTGAATTGTTAATTTTCAAACAGATCTCTTAGGCATAAAATATAGAATCTATTACCAATATTTTGGACTAATGCACTTAGAAAATATCGCTTGATGAGTGTACGTCACTCCATTTAAAAAAATAAAATAAGAGTAAGATCAATTAAGTTTAAATAATTTAAAAAATATATTATTAATTAATTACATTTACACTATATCGAGCGCAACAAAATAGTTGATCCATGTAGTTGCTTTCAATTAAGTTGAGATCGAAAATATACCGTTGTTCTTCTTCTTCTTTCTTTAGTGCATAACTATTCTAAATTCTTGTTCTTGTTGTTTTCTTCACTCCACCATCTATGTTCTGAACCGTTGGATGTATGATTAAATTGAGTTATAAGGACTATTGGATAATTGACTCAAAAAGATTAGACTTTGTTTGACCAAAGAAAAACAAAAGATAAGTATTTCTAATCATCTACACATTGATTGAGTCCAATGTAGGGAAGGTATTATTTGCTGTTATTAGATGATTTACGCGTATCTAGAGGCATATCCAATTGAATAAACGATTTAACAAACAAACCTCCAAAAAAGCAAACTAACATAACCAACCAAGCGACCAACCACCAAACCCTTCTCTCTCTCTCTCTCTCTCCCTCGCTTTACTCAAAAGTTTCAAAGCAACAAGAAAACCAAATAAAAATCAAACCATCTCTCTCTCTCTCTCAACAAAAACCCTAACTGGATCAGAAGATTCAGACCAGATCACAGAGCCCCAGTTCCTCAAAACCCATCAAAGCCCTTGTTGAGCTCTACAGATTTCTGGGTCTTTGTCTTTTTCAATCACAGAGAGAGAGAGAGAGAGAAGGGATGTCTGGTGGGTATGGATGCAGGTTGTTCTGCTGGAACGGCGTCTACGACGCCCTTGCACCCGAATCGGAGCCCTATTCGCTGCCGGCGCCGTTCCCTCAATGGCCCAAAGGTGACATCCTTTGAGACAATTTGTTGTCTTTTGAGTCAATTTGGGTCAATCTTTTCTGGGTTTTTGTGGATTTTTCCCATCTCTGATGTTTTGTTGGTTCCCCAATTTTTTCAGTGTTTCTACTTGTTTTTTTGGTGAAATTTGGGGATGTGAAATGTTTTTACTGGGTTGTTGTTCTATTTTGATGCATGTAGAGATTTGATAATGGGGTTTGTTAGTTACGGATTTATGTTTGTTGAGTGATGAGTTTTTTTTTTTTTTTTTTTTTTTAATTGGGTATGTTGAGATTTGTTTGTTTGTTTGTTCATGAAAAAGGAGGAAAAGAAGAACCTCTTTTGTGTTGCTGGAGGAATTTTGGGGTACAGGGTCTCTTCCCATGTTTGAGCTATTTTGTTATTGCTTGTTGTATGTTTTCTTTATTGAGTATTTTGTTTTAGCATGATTTTGGTGGGTATGAACTCCATGTCTGATCTTGTTATTTTCTTCTTTAATGAAATTTTGCTGTTTTGGGATTTCTCAGTTTTTGGATCTACCTGATTAGCGAATTTTAGGCTGCAAAACATTGAAGTTATGGTATGTTTTTTAGACTTTATGTTACCCTTTTAGGAGTCTTCTAGAGCTGGACTTGTGTTACTAGCGAGTTTCGGTGATTCGGTTTCTGGTTTATAAAATGCTTTTGAACAAGTATTTAATTTGATTGCGTTCGTAGACTAATAAAAGGTTTCAAACATATCATTGGGACATTGAAGCGTTGTTAGTTGATAAGACTTGTTGATGTTCATGTTCGTTGTTGTATTGTTCTTCTTGTTTGTTTTAAGGACTATGCGTCATGTACTTTTGGGTTTGTCATAATATGAATTGTTGAGAAGATTGCTTCCATTCGTAAAGGACTCGTGGTCGTCATTCCCAGGAAAAGGCTTTGCTACCGGAATTATTAGTCTGGGCGAAATTGAAGTTGTCAAGATCAATGATTTTGAGAGTGTGTGGAGTTGCCGTCCGTTGAGTAAAAAGGCTAAAGGTGCTGCATTCTATAAACCCGTTAGAACACCAGATGGGTTTTTCTGCCTTGGTCACTATAGCCAAACAAACGACCAGCCATTGCATGGATTTGTGCTTGCTGCTAGAGAAGTGCGAGCGCAAAAGGCAAAAGGTGACAACTCTAGTTCAACACAATCACAGTCGTCAGCTTTGGCGGAGCCTGTAGATTACACCCTTGTTTGGTGTACAGATGAATGGGGTGGAGAACGACATCATGGGTGTGGTTACTTTTGGCTACCCATCCCTCCTGAGGGATATAGAGCCGTCGGCTATATAGTCAGTGAGAAGCCGGATAAGCCTTCTCTTAAAGAAGTTAGATGTGTTCGAGCTGATCTGACTGAGACCTGCGAGAAGCATGGTACCATACTTGACTTGGAATCCAGGTCAGTGGAGTCCCCTTTCCAGGTTTCAAAAATGAGACCTTGTGATCGAGGGATGCTTGGAAAAGGTGTTTCCGTTGGGACATTTTTCTGCACTAGCTACTTGAACTCTACGAAAGAAGTCGATATCGCATGTTTGAAGAATCTTGAGTCAACCCTACATGCAATGCCAACTCTAGAGCAGGTTCATGCTTTAATAAAGCACTATGGACCCACTATTTTCTTTCATCCCAATGAGAAATACTTGCCGTCTTCAGTTCCCTGGTTCTTCAAAAACGGTGCTATGCTGTATAAAAAAGGGGAGGTGCAGGGTATGCCAATTGATTCGAAAGGTTCAGTCCTTCCTGGTGGTGGCTCAAATGACGGGGAGTACTGGATCAACTTGCCTAGTGATGATAGTAGGGATACTGTCATTTGTGGCAATCTTGAGAGTGCTGAGCTCTATGTTCATGTGAAACCCGCCCTAGGTGGAACCTTTACTGATATTGTGATGTGGGTGTTTTGTCCATTCAATGGTCCAGCCACTATTAAACTTGGGATGGTGAACATCTCGCTCAATAGGATCGGGCAGCATGTTGGTGACTGGGAACATTTTACTCTTCGAGTGAGTAATTTCACTGGAGAGCTCTGGAGTATCTACTTCTCACAGCACAGTGGTGGAGAATGGGTGGATGTGAATGATCTGGAGTTCATTGAAGGGAACAAAGCTGTTGTTTATTCATCAAAAAGTGGTCATGCAAGCTTCCCCCACCCTGGATGTTACCTCCAAGGAATGCTCGGGATAGGAGTGCGCAATGATGCTGCACGAAGCAAGTTTTTTGTGGATTCAAGCGTCAACTATAAAATAATTGCAGCGGAGTATCTTGCCGATGAGAATTTTACTGAGCCTCCCTGGTTGCAGTTCATGGGGGAGTGGGGCCCAACCATCACGTATGATTCAAGATCTGAAATTGAAAAGATAGTCAGTCATTTGCCATTTTTCATCAGGTTTTCGGTGGAGACTATTTTTGAAAAGCTTCCCAATGAGCTTTATGGGGAGGAAGGACCTACTGGACCAAAAGAGAAAAACAATTGGATAGGAGATGAAAGAAGTTAGCTTGCTTGCTTGCTTTCTTCACATGTAGTCTCACTTCTGTCCCCTCTTGTTCCACTTAGACATATCGCTCGACACAGAAGCAGAATTGTATTTGTTATCATACACCAATGTGTACATATTATTCTTTATGTGGATTGCTAAGATGGTAATGTGAGATTTGGTTCCCTTATCTTGCTTAAAGTTGGCCAAAAAAGAAGGGTTAGTCAAGAACTTCATCATCAGCTAGATGAAATATCGATGCATCAGTCATCTTGAATTAAAGCTATCGTGAAGAAATGTCGAGGAAACATTGTGCAAATTGTTTTCGGTTTATTGTTTTTGTAAATTTCTGTAGTATTATCATTTTAGATTCAGCCGGCGAGACCTCATCGCTCAGATCCACATGCAGGAAGATAGCGGGGAAACACACCAATATTGTTATCGTTGGTTCGGGCTGTTCAATGTTCTGCCTACTTGAAGCAATTCAAAATTGTAGGCGGTCAAAATCTTAGTTCTTAAATCTTTCGTTGTGTGGTCATATTTTCTTTTTGTTTCCCTCAATTGAAAAGTAGGAATGTATAGTACTCATAATGTTTTGATTGCAGTTTTTCCACAAGTTTCTGATGGAAGTTCAGTTGTGTTGTACCACTTAAATGCATTTCTGTAATGGTTGATATATATTCCATGTTGATGCTTACTGCCCAGTGGATGGTCAATTCAAATGCTTATGGTAATCTTCCTAGGCATTCAAGCTAATGGTAAGGGGATTTTCATTCTAGCATATGTTTATTCTTTCACTATGATAGCTATTCATGATAGTTTTACATATAACAAATATAATTTGGAACATATTTATTAAGTATCAACTTAAACTTAATTGTTGAGCAAAAATAAATAAAAACTTGTTAAGCTCATCTCTTAGACGCAAGAGGTCAAAAACCAAAGCTTACCAATATTTTTGTGTAATGGAAAATTCTGGAATGACAACACTATGTCATAGTAGAATACACAACAGCTGATGCGGCATGTGTGCCTCACATCGAAATGAGGTGTTGAGAAACGACCCTCCCCCAACCTAGGGTCGAGTCGCCCGGCCCAAACCGTTACCTAAGCTCGATACCTGAATTAGGCCTAAATAACGGCTTGACACGCCTAATTCAACCTGCGGAACTACATGACCGTACATATGAAACAATGATTGTGGAATTTAAAACTAAAAAGGATCTATATGTTAAGCAAATAATTCTAAACAAAGGTGTTCAAGTATCCCTAAGTAACTGTAAACGTATACTACCATGGTATTAAGTCAACAAGTCTCGAGGTTTAAAATCTACCCCATTAAGTATTTAATACAACCCATGTTTAAATGTTTTGAATATATATAATATAAATAGCATGCAAAGTTTACATCAAAAGCAAAACTCTACACTATCGCCGTCCCTTTATCCCGCGTTGGTATTGATGAAGACGGACCTGGAGAGTAAGTGGGGTGAGCTAAAAGAACCGACGGAGCTCAGTAAATGCGGAAAACCCACTCAAATATCAAACACGCAAGTACTACTTAATAAAGATGCAAGATCTAACATGGAGTTGAAATCAAATAATCAAGCATTTAGTAGAAAGCATGGATAATAAGATTCATATCTATAATTAAATGTAAACCATCCATTTTATTCATTTAAGACAAGTTCCAAGATGCATTTAAACCATACTAACAAAAGGTTTGAAAATCAAAAATGAAATTAAAGCATTCATGCACATCGGCCCACAAGAGATATACCATAAAGAATAATAATATTTATAAGTCATTGGTTCATTCAATGCGTACTAGTTATTGACTTGATTCCGGTGACCGATTTCTTTACTCTCGATGTGATGAAGATCACTAGTGAACACAATGGTCGTTGTGTCCCCTCAATGGTCCCATCAAACCGACAGTAAGTTCATCCAAGCCGTCGCCAATATGTGCACCAAGATCACTTAGAGTTTTCATGAGAAGTTTATCACCGCTCAAGTCCTTGATAATTTTGCCCCATCTCCTTAGCCAGGCCCTTGCCCAGGAGAAGTAATCCCAATTTTTTTGGTGCAACACATACAACCATAGATAAGTAAATCAAGTCAATAGCATAATGCAACCCATTCCCAAGTCTCGAGTTCAAATTATGAATCTTAATTATCTAATAACATGCCATATTTTGTACTTGAGTGAAGTTCCTCACTTACCTCGACTCGCAGCGACGCCTATAACAACTTCCGATCGGCGCTGGTGCCTCCCCGGCGACGGAGACAGGGAAGCTGCCGACGGCGGCAGTGAGGTCGCCGCCACTCGTCTTGTCGACACCCCCTCCTTCGGGGTTCTCCATTAGAATTTTTTTACCAAATTAAATTGAAAGAGTTAATTATCCACCATAAATACAAGTTTGTGACTCGTTTAAACAATACAAGAAAGTGGATTTACCTTCAATGGAGGTTTCCTCGACTTCAAAGCATGACAATTCCCCCAAACAAGTCCCCTCTTCCTTTTTCTCTAACTTTTTTTGTGCGCACAAATGGAGGCTAGGGTTTACAATAAGTTATATAATGGGACCAATTTAGTTTAGGGTTTACGAAATTTACTAAATTACCCCTGGGATGGGTGTTTTCGGTTTTTGGGTCGTCACATGTTGAGTGTGCCTTTTATGGTATTTTGATGTGAGGCCCACGCATGACACGCCACATCACTTATCGTCCATTCTATCATGACATAGTTGTCATTTTAGCATTTCTCGTGTGCGATATACATCTCAAACGGGTTTCGCGGGTAGAGTACCCGCAAGTATTCTTTTCACATACCCTAAAGTATAAATAGGTTCGGGATCGGGTACTTAAGGGGTCAAATGCGTATTTGTCTTACATACGTCCTAAGGGGTCAAATTTGTATCTAGCCTGGATAGACCGAAGAGTCTTGGTTAAACAAAACCTTATTTATGATGTAACAACCTCTATTTTACGTTCACACATCTAGTTATTAAAAAAAGTTTGAATGCGATCTTTCTAAATTACCCATTCTCTAACCTCTCCCTCCATTTATCGCACATCATTGCTCTAATAATTTGTTTTTCTATCCCGTCATCTTCACTTTCGTTGTCTACGACAGGTGTCACTACAACCACCATCATGCCACTTCCGCTGCAACATTACCTTTCTAATAATTGGAGTCGTCATCGATGTTGCGGGTCGTTTCAAGCCGAAGCATTGAGATAATACGTGAAAATTGTGTTATTTCTTAGAATGAAAATATCAAAAAAAAAGTGGGTGAACTTATCATTAATGATTATTACAACATACATATATATATAATAGTTTCAGGTGCGTAATCGTTCGAGCGGGAATTGTTTTTACTAATTTATTTAGTAAATATGAAATTGTAATTTAAATTTAAGATTTTGATGAAATGACCAAATTATAAATGAATAAAGTAGATAATGAACATTTTCAAGTATGCAATTGAATATTCGAACAATTTTATAACTTAAAAAAAAATGCATCCTAATAAAAATATAAATGAAAGAATCATATTCCCACCGATGTTGATTTTCCATCATCATCATTATCATCCCTGAAACTTAAAAATTTAGAGTTAGTATACCACATTACATTTATTTAGCAAAAATAATTAATACAATGAAGTGTTTATTTAATTAAAACTGAAATAACTTACTTGATCAAATACTATTTTCTTTGTTCTTTTTTAATTTGTGAATCTTCCAAATAAATGCTACTCCTCTTCTTTTTAATTTTTTTATCCACAACGTCTTCTTGATTTGTTTGAGGCTTTGAATGACATAGATTTGTCACTGTGTAACCTTTTTGTCCTCTACTGAAATTGAAGGAAGTTAGTTTTACAACGAATGTAAAACTTCTTCCAACAATTTTTTAAAATTCCTATGGAACATTATTATTGAGTTTTGTATCCTAATTTTTTTTTTTTTTTTTTTTCCTTTGTATCCTAATTCAAGTAAAAAGAGAAAATTTAATGGAAGAAATTAATGGAAGAAAAAAATAAAGGTTAAAAAGGTAATGAAAGTTATACTTTAATATAATGTTTGAACAAAGTTTAATTAAATGTTTAGAAATTTTAAGCGTACCAATTTTTATAATACGTCATTTACGACTTTTTCACTTATGATTTTGTGCAGTATATTTTCAAATAAGACGAATGTTGTAGATCCCGAATCATTTTGCGGTTGCACTTGTAGCTTAACTCTTGAAGAAAAAATATAATTTTCACTTGTAGAATAGTTAGAAAGCTTGATACACATGGTTTTTAAAAAAGTAGGATTAGTTTAATAAATTTATTAGTTATACCTCGGCACTGGTGTTGCCGTATTTATGTTGCAATTGGTACAATTATATGTTCCATCAAATGTCATCTTCGACCTCCTATTGTAGCTTCAGTATGAGTCGTAATGCCATGAACTTTGTATTGAAGTAATAAAGACTTTACAAAGTACGATTAACACCAGCTGCATGAATCAATTAACTTGTAAGCAATTTAGTTAATGTGAGAAGAAAAAACAACATATTATAGATTTATTTTAAATAATTAGCATTGCATACCTTTTCATCTCTTTAGGCTTTGATTTCCCGATAGATATAGCCTGGGATAGAGTAAAAGGACAAACTCAATTAATGTAGCCAACCTCAGAGACTTGGGAAAAAGCTTTTGCTTATATTAGAATCCTAGTTAGCAATTGCTCAAGATAAAAGAATAACCCACATCGATTAATTGAGAAGAAATACACGCTTACAAAGTTGGAGTGGACCCTCTAACAGTGTCTTAGCATTTTAAGTAATGCAACAATTGAAAATTGTATAAAAAAACAAAAATTCGCATTGTATCTAAAATTAGTTGGGTTGACTACATGAATAAAATTCTTCCATTGCGTTCTATATTTCAAAAAAACTAATGGACTTTTTTTTCCCAAATTTGTCGTGGACAGACAGATTATGGTGAAATATTAATTGACTTCATTTAAAAAGAAGAGGATTTTATCAATGTAATGAAACCAAATATAGCATTAGTTAGAACATATTTTGATCAGGGAATTAGTTAAAACATATGATGTACATGTAATCACATAAATTGAATAGAAGAAGGCTAAAATATTTAACTGACACAGTCACTCTTTGCAGGAGATCATAGCAGACTGAAATTGGCAAAATCAACTATGTATAAATTATCAACCCAGAAATGCAATTTGAAGAAATATGATTGTTTCCACTACCACAATTAAATCTAGCTCATACGATGAACTCAGTAAAATTGCTTAAATTTGTAAGAATATACATACGAAGTTGTCTCCAAGAATGGAAGGGCCCTCCATTGAATGATCCTGTTCACATACATGAGGGGAGTCAACATCTTTAAAAAGACCTGCACTTTATGAAAAGGATGCAATGTGGTAGCAATGCGCATACTCAATCCACTTCTACAAAGTATAGGTCATTTATATTCTAGATGTTGATCTAAACATAACATTAAACACTCAAGTGCAAATAAGCAACAACAACAAAAACAACAACATAGCCTCAGTCCCAAATTAATTGGAGTCGGCTACATGGATCAAACTTTTTCATTGTGCTCGATTAAGTGCAATTGATGGTGAGCTTTTCAAACCATTCAAATCTCTCCTAATTAATGCATCCCATGTTAACTTTGGTCTGCCCCTACCTCGTCGAATTTCTATAGTTTCTATTGAGTCAAGTTTTCTAGTTGGGGCATTTGTAGGCCGTCTTTGCAGGTGACCAAACCACCCCAACCGCCCTTCCCTAATCTTTTTATCAATTGGTGCTACTCCTACTTGTCTTTGAATTTCTATATTTCTTATTCTATCTTTACGAGTTTTACCACACATCCACCTAAGCATCCTCATTTCTGCTACGTTCATTTTATGTAATTGTTGTTGCTTTACCGCCCAACATTCACTTCCATAGATCATAGCTGGCCTAATTGCGGTCCTATAAAATTTTCATAAAATAATGCAGTCAGCACTGAACTCAATACAAGCAAAGGATGACATACGGTTGGGTCAAACAGTACATCATTTTGAGAGCACAATAAGGAAAAAAAAAAAAAAAAAAACACGGAGACAAGCAATAAGCATTATCGACCAACCTAGGAGAGAGTTATCATCAGGTGTCGGAGTCCACCATGGCCGTGTTTGAGTGTCTTCATTGAAGCTCAAGCTGTTGAGCCTCACCTCACTTGAAAACTCGAGCAATGGAATTCCAGAGCACAAGCTTTCCAGAACCGCCAACTGCAAAGACAAACATAAACATACGGATATA
Organism: Stephania cephalantha; assembly: GCA_039657325.1. Taxonomy (NCBI): domain Eukaryota; kingdom Viridiplantae; phylum Streptophyta; class Magnoliopsida; order Ranunculales; family Menispermaceae; genus Stephania; species Stephania cephalantha. Next base: position 6,131,853 of record CM077579.1, read on the forward strand.
AGTAAGTCATTAGAATGTTTCGATCAAATAAAGCACAGCATAACAATGTTCAGGGGCTTGGCTTTTGATTGGTTTGATTGTTTGTGGTTTTTAGGTCTAGTAATCATTTTGTCTGAAGAGAAGTTGACGTCTTTGTTTTATGGTTGTGCAATGTGATTTGGTGTTATTAGCTTGTGTTGATTAGAGTGGATTAACTGGATATTAATCGTGTTTTGTAGTTTGGAATTAAGTGATTTTTGTTTATTTGGTGTTGATTGTGACACCCCACCTAATTAAGGCATCTGACCGGCCTAGATTATATTAATTCCCCTAATAATCTAGCACCCTTAATCTCGCTATCAATAAATAATTAAAAATCCATCATCTTAATTATCAAATATAGATCTTTATCAACCACAGAGGATTCTAAAATTAAATCTCAAACCTCAAAGTTCATTTGATTTGGTTAAATAATCTTACAATTCGTAAAAAAATTTCGACAGCATCTCCTTTGTTTCTAAGCCTACACCGAAAAACCCGGCCTTTCAAATTCTTCAACAAAACCTGCTCAGCTTGGCGGAAATGCCGAAGGATTCACAATCCACCCATAGCAACATATATCACATTAACAAAAGTTATTTATTCATTTTAACCTATTTCTGGTTTTCAAAATCCTTAAACCCTTTACTTTAGTTCCACAACATTTCATTCCGTCCCAATACCATTACAACAATTCCAAAAGAGATCATAATCACACACGAATCCAAAAACTCATTTATACAATATATTATATTAAAAAACAATACATATATAAAGAGAAAATAACTGAGCAAGTCACAAACAGTCAGAAAGCTTCCCTTTTCCCTTGTCACTGCTAAACCTGTCATTACCCAATTATGAAAATTTGATATTGTCAAATATGTAAATCTCACACTATCCGGTACACCTGTAATAACCAAAAGCATAATAATCCAAGAAATTAAACGAAGAATATAATCCAAGGAATTTAAATGCAATCACGAATCCATCCCGTTTCTATTATCCAACTATAATCAGATGACATCTTCCAAAAGTGGTAAGTAAATAGTAATAAAGACTCATGTCCAGAGAGGATAACCAAACGAGTCTCGTTCCTTTAGACTATGGGAGTATGATATGGTTCAACGTGATCTCATGATAACCACACGATGAAAAGCATCAGTGACTCCAGCACCTCGAGCATAATATAGTGTTCTCCCCTATAACCACGGTATAGTAAACACTATAAGGAGACTCGAATCGCCCATATCTTCCCTACTTGTATGTGCATGTACAACAAACATGCAATATCAAGGATCATGCAATTTATACGAAATTAGAATCATACAATGTAAGGGTTATTGTGAGATTTACTTAACCTTACGAACGCGATATTGCAACTCCCTTTCGCTTCGAGTCGTTAAATTAGTCTACACAAGTTTTCAATTACGGTCTTACAATTCATTTACAAGTTCGGTAAGATTCCAAAATCATTCCACAAGTTTTTTCAATTAGTTGCAGTTTAATTGACCTAATCGGGTCACAAAACCCCTAAAATACTTCAGAAATAAATTTTCAGATGCCCGAATTTCATTTTTTGACTCAAGATTATTATTTGGCATCGAAAATTATGTTGCGTAGGCTTAAATATATATTTTTTTCAATTTATTATGTATTTATTGGTCATGTCTCAACTCAAAACCCGGACATCCGTATCTCTATTTTTACTGCAAATTGTGGTCCAAAATCGAAAATTAATCTATATTAGGCTTTAAAATAATTTTCGCAATTTTAGACATTTTCGAGTATCGTAACACGCATTGCGATACGAAATCCATGATATAAATCTTTGATAAACTCCTAAAATCCTCGATTTTCATAAAAAACCCCAATTTCCATTAATTTGTCCAAAAATTCCCTTTTCATAATTTTCCAAATTCTTAGGGATTTTTTATTCATTTTTTTTTCTAATTTAAAACCTTTTTTAACCCCCAATCTTCTTCCTCCCATCGTCCTTGAACAGAGCCTATGCTCTGTAATTTTTTTTTATAAAAAATTTGGGATCTGGGCAGTTCACCCTTGCCCAGACCCTCCTCCTGGATCGAGTATGTCTCCAAAAACAGTTCGTCCGAGCCTCCTTTTTTTTGTTCCATCGATTTCTCACCTCCTCTGTCCATCTCACAACCAATAAACAACAATAACCTCACGTACTCTCTCTCAACTCGGATTTTGAAATCAAAACAGTCCCCAATAAAAAACTCGCAGTTTGATTCATTAACTCACCTTGAACGCCTCAATAACAAGCCCCCATAGCAACCACGTCTCTCAATCAAACGAAACTGTGAAGATAGAAAGAGAGAGGAGTTACACCAGAGAGGTACGTGTGAGCGAGAGGGACTGTGAGAACGAAGAAGAAGAGAGAGAACGGTGAAGGATCGAAGGAGGAAGACGATGAACATTGAGGAAGAACGAACAGGGAACACCCTGTTTCGATCTCGAGTTTTGATTAAAAGGGGGTCAAACGACCAAAATGCCCCTTACTAATTATCCCTTCACATTCAAATCAAATACCCTTTTGGGTAATTTGGTATTTTTCAATTTATTTCATGTTTATCTCTTCAATTTTTATCCGAATCAAACCCCGAAAAATGCCCCAATTCCGCCAAAAATTGGAGACACCAATACGCTTCGAAACTCCCGTACAACGCATCTCACACAAAACTCGAGGTGTGAAACCCACATCGGCTCGTTAAATCTAATTAACGTTCAAAACTTGAATTTTTTAACTTAAATACCATTATTTTTCGCATAACGGTAGTTCAATTTAACATTTTAATTATATCAGAACTCATTTCGATACGTATCTCGAGATAAAACCCTTCGAAATACCAAATTTACCCTGTCAACTTGAATTTCGCGAAATGAAACAATATATAGTACATCACACTAGGCACACATCACACAATATTAAAATTAATTAAAATTCTCAATTTCATCAATGTTTAACTCCCAACTCGCGGCCTAAACCATAATTAATTTTCATTAACCCTTATTAGCCGTAATTATTGGTGTAAAAGTTTTGGGATTTGACAATCTTCTGAACTAATAAAAATCTCGTCCTCGAAATTAAAATTGAAACGAATTTACCCGGACTAAAAGTGATCCAGAAAATGCTCACTTATGTACGCCTTTCATTCTCATGTAAACTCTGAATCACCGTGAAATTACCACTTAACCAAAACAAGTGGAATTTCTTTATTTACGAGCTTCTATACGTTCCTATCACCAATCAATATAGGCTGTTATTCATATGACATATCACCCGGTAAATCAAATTGATTCCATTCTACTATATGATGCAAATCAAGTTCCTTCTGCTTAAGCATAAACACATGAAATACATCATGAACTTTGTCTAACTGAGGCAGTACTACAAGTCCATACGTAACCTTCCCAATCTGTTTCAAAATCTCGAACAATCTTATAAACCTAGGAGAGAGCTTTCCTTTCAGTCCAGATTTATAATGACTTTTGCAAGAGGAGACTTTCAAATAAACTTAATCTCCTTCGCTATATTCCACGTCTCGATTATAGAGATCATAATAACTTTTGTCCCTTTTCTGAGCTGCTTTAAATCTTAGACGAATCTGCTGCACAACCTCGGTGTGACTTCGAACAATCTATGGCCCTAACTCCATCAAATCCTTCGGTTCAGTCTAACCGACAAGAGAATAATAAGGTATTCCATACAACACCTTAACTGGAGCCACCTCGATACTTTATTCACAACTGTTATTATAAAAGAACTCACTCAAAGGTATGTATTATTCCCATGAACCTTCAAATCCTAGTACACAAGACCTGAGCATGTCCTCCAACACATAGATCAACCTTTTAGTCTGACCATCCACTCGTGGATGAAATGCAGTACTGAAATGTAACTCAGTGCCGAGCTATTCCTTTATGCTCTGCCACAACCCCGGTGTGTATTGAGCATCTCGATAAAAAACTATCATCAACGGCACTCCAAACAAGCGAGCCAAGTCTCGCTCACAGAACAAACTCATATGTGTAAAAGTATCTGAAATGGACATAGGAAGAAAATGAGCAGACTTCATCAGTCTATCGAAAATAACCCAGATCGCATCATGTTTCTTCCAAGAAGTAGGCAGATGAGTAATGAAATCCATCGCAATATGTTCCCATTTCCATTGCGGTGGCAGTGTGGGAATTGGCTACAACGTATCTCTAGGTTTTCGCCGTTCGACCTTAACCTGTTGGCAATTTTCACATCTCCACACATAATCACCCACATGAACTTTCATCCCTGACCACCAATACAATGGCTTCATATCATGATAGTTTTGATCCTGCCAGGATGAATGTTATATTTGGACCAATGAGATACTCTCGATATCTCATCCAGAATCTCAACCACCGATGGAGTCCACAGATTGCCTCTAAGCCTCAAACTCTAATCTACAGACTCAGCCTAATCTGGATTATTACCATCATCTGCAAACCCCTTGAACTTTCCATAATCCACATCATTTTGTTGACAATTCTATTATTTTCTGAATATAGACAATTTGTACTCTAAGCTGAGTACAAATTGGTTCATCATCAGCATTAAAAATCTCGGACAAAGTCATAGTGATGATGTTTGAGTAAATCATACTCGTAAGTCAACCGAATAGATGCTCGCAATGTTTCTGTACACCTCCCTCTCAGTGCATCACCAACAACATTAGCTTTACTCGGATGTTATTCAAGACTAAATTAAAGTCTTTCAAATATTCAAACCATCATCGTTGTCTCATATTCAATTCTTTCTGAAAGAACAAATACTTCAAACTTTTATGATCAAAAAATAGCGTGAAGCTTTCATCATACAAATAGTTCTTCACAGCTTCAAAGCAAACACAATCGTCGTTAATTCCAAATCATGAACATGATATTTTTTCTCGTAAATCTTTAATTGACAAGAAGCATAATACAAAAATTGCCATTTCCAAACCAACTTTCAATGCATTAGTATAAACTGTAAGCCATTTCCCCGATTCAGGTAATACAAAAATTGGAGCTGAAGTCAAACACTTCTCCAATTCCCAAAATAAAGCATCGCTTTCTTTAAACCAAACATATGGAACATTTTTCTAATTTAATTTAGCGATTAGCACAACTATCTTAGAAAAGTCTTTCATAACTCTACGATAATAACCAGCTAAACTCAGAAAACTATGTATCTCCGTCACTGTGGTAGGTTCTGGCTAACCAATGATAGCCTCAATTTTAGCTGGATCCACTGAAAAAAAAATTGTACTAACCACATGACCCAAAATATTTCACCTCAGACAACCGAAACTCGCAATTCAAAATATCAAAATTCTTCAATTCCGCTGTCTAGAGTTTTGCAATTCTGCAGGCCCGAATTGTACTGGCAAAATTCTGCGTGTGAAACCGCAATTCAAAATATCAAAATTCTTCAATTTCGCGGCGAATTTTGCAATTCACAGCCAACAAAGTGAAACTGCAATTCATCAAAATCAATGAGTTTCAACATACTCGTCATGCGTTTGTTAAAAAATATACAAACTTGGGAAAATTCATAATTTTAATTTTTGAAACTGAAATTCGAAGGCACTAGTGCTATCTCTAGTGTTTTTCAACAAGGATTTCGAAAATGGGTTTAGATTTTGCAAACAAACACCTTAACATGGCTGATTTTCACAAAATCAGTTTCATTCCTTGAAAACCTTATTTTTTGAGCAAAAACTTGTAAAATCTGAAAATGAGACTTGAGATTTGATTTGAATGTGTTAAATGCTTAAAATCAGTGAAACTAGACTTAGAAATAGTTTATAATTGAAAACCTCATGATTTAAAATCCTAAAACCCCTAATTTTGATGTATGAAATTGAAGAACACATTACCTAGGTTGTAGTTATTGTTGGGTGTTTGATTCTCCAACTCTTGATGATGAAAACACCCCTTCAAACTCCTAACTTTCCAGCAATTACTAGATTTCCAGCAGCTCTGTATTTTATTTCCTTTGTTTCCAACATGCAAAAATGAGAAGAATGCACTAAGGTGGGTTTATATATGCTTGAGTTTTCATCTAATGTGTACCACCCATCTCCATGACATCTTGTGGCTCTCATTCACTCCTACTAACCCACTAATTTCATCTCACTAACACAACATATTGACACACAAATCATGGGAGTGTGTGTTAGCGTGTATCCCGAGGTAAGTCTAAGTGTTGTAGATTTTTAAACCAAAACTATATGACTTTAATTTGATTTACATTAATAAATACAACCATAAGCTTAAAAAAATTCCTAAATTCATATTAATATTAAATAAGACTTACCAAAATGCTAACTACCCGGTTCCCCGACTCGCACGCAACTCGAGGCGCGCCCCCTCTCTTCTCGACGCCACAACTGTACCAACCGACTTAGTAAGTCTACATAATACATAACACTAGGTATACATCAATACAAAAATACAATATATCTCGGCCACGTGCCTCGGTCGGTGCACGTATCACAGTGCAGGTCACACGTCAAGGGTCGGTGATCCTGATTAAGGAATTAAAATGGGGGTTAGAGATTTGGGCCGTGACATATTAATATTAAATAAGACTTACCAAAATGCTAACTACCCGGTTCCCCGACTCGCACTCAACTCGAGGCGCGCCCCCCTCTCTTCTCGACGCCACAAATGTACCAACCGACTTAGTAAGTCTACACAATACATAACACTAGGTATACATCAATACAAAAATACAATATATCTCGGACACGTGCCTCGGTCGGTGCACGTATCACAATGCAGGTCCCACGTCAAGGGTCGGTGATATTGATTAATGAATTAAAATGGGGGTTAGAGATTTGGGTCGTGACAACTAGCTTAAACATTATATGCAAGAGATTGGAAGGGGTAACTTAAACATTATAATTATCAATTAATAATAGAATTCTTCTTCCAGTTAAACCGTTACACATAGACACATACCTGAATCAGTGTTGGTGTTGGGCAAGAGATGCCATCAGCTATCAAACAATTAATAGACTCTAGACCAAATTCAAATTTCTTTAATCTGGCCGGATTTAGATAGGTATCCATAGGTATGGGTAGTATTGTCATCCCTTAAAAGTCGTAATTAAGACCATGTTTGATTGGACGGAAAGGAAAATGTTTTAAGGAAATTGATAAATTTCATGGAAAACAACATTTTCGTGTGTTTGATAGCCAAAACTTTCCCGTAAAACATTTTCTCACGATTATCAATTTTTCATATTTAGACTCATATTTTCCCACCTATTAAAGTGGGCACATTGAGTTTTTTTTTTTTTTTTTTTTTTTTTTTTTTTGAAAAAATGAGTTTCCATATTAAGACCCATGCCGAAGTTGTATTTTAAAATATAAAATTAATATATTTAGTACGTATGTTATATTTTCATCATTTTATTTCAAGATTTGTTGTTGGCGAGTTTTGAGGGAAAAAATTCTTATACGTGCAATCAAATATATGTAGGAAAAACTTTTTTATGAACTTTTACTCAGAAAAATCTTCTTATAAACATTTACTCGGAAAAATTTTCTTTAGAAAATGTCATTTTCTTATAGAACATTTTATTTGCAACCATTAAGGCCTACGTATATTAGTCTTTTAAAGAAAAATATATGTAACCAAAGTTTTGGAACGCGGCGCACGGGCCCGCATCCATGAGAATCGTTATGCGCTCTTCAAGATACGTACCACGTGTGTTATGCACCAGTAACTGTTTTGTACACGTTTATTTTTATATTACGCCCACACACCACGTTGCAAGAGTGTCATTTTGAGTGTCATTTGGAATGTCATTCTAGCATTTTCTTAAAAAAATAATGAAAATATTAAACGAGACCAGTTTCCACTTTTGAGATATTCACTTGTCGAGGTCTTTTGGATACACATCGAACTTTGTGCACATAACCACTAATGCACAAATAAGTGGCAGTAACAAGTGCGTGCCAAAGTGCGTGTAAACTTTTTGTTAACCTAGCATTTCCTTCGAGACTTCCACTCCTAGAAGTGATAATAGTGGCATCGTGGCACTTTCTGCACCATAGATCTCTTAATCATCATTGCCTCGCTTGATGAATGAAACTTAGGAGTTGGTTCATTCAGAGTTTTAGGGGTCGGCCATGGGGCGGAAGAGATTGATTTCTGGGATTTTGAAGATCCCCCAATTAACCCAGCCTTCAAGGTAAAATCATTCAATCTCAGAAATCTTCGAATGCCCATTTTGTTTTATGTTGAAATTACTGCTTCAAAAGTGCATATTTTCTTAAACTATGAAATAATCAAACAAATGAAGAAACAGGACCTCTCAGATTATACCCATTTTAGTTCTTGTTTAAATAAGCTTAAATTTTTGTTTTCTGATTTGCCCATCTCTAGTTGTGCCTGATTTTGTATTGTTTGATCAGAAAAAAATTGATCTTGTATTTCAACTTTTTTGTTTGGTTGGTAAGAGTAAATTTAGGCTTATGGGGTTTTGTAGTTGTAAACCATTTTACCGGGTTAATGATTCAAGTTTCCTCTTAATGAGAAAAATAATGAATGAAGGAAAGAGTGGTGTTGTCTGTAATTTGTATTGGGTAATTGTTGAGAGAAGCTGAAATTTATGATTTTTTTTTAATTGAGAACTTGTTCTTGTCATTCTAATTACCATTTATTTAATTTAATTGGTAATGACAGTTTGGTCTTTTTTTTTGCTTCCCACGTGTTATCCGGTGCCAACTGCATTGACTAATCTACCTAGGGATGCAAGCGTGGAGGGGAATCCCCACGGGGGACGGGGATTCCCTGCAAATTCCCCGCAACGGGGATGGTGATGGGGAATTTAAATGGGGATGGAGGTGAGGATGGGGATAAAATCTCATGGGTACGGGGATGGGGAGAAAAATATATTCGCGGGAATCCCCGTGGGGAATCCCCATTGGTAATATCCGTGGGGATCCCCGTGGGTATCCCCATGGAGATTACCCATGGGGATATCCGTGGGTATCCCTATTGGGGATCCCCATGGGGATTCCCCTGGAGACCCCCGTACATATCAAATACATCCATATACATTGTATATATCAATTTTATATTATATTACAAGGCTTTCACCCAAAACACTAGTGATAAATAAACTCTAATGTGATTCATAATTGTAACTTGTTTCGTTAATTATATGTTTCGTTTTGAATTATTTGTAGCTATATTTATATGTTATACTTTATTTGGTTGGAATTTTCAATAATTGTGATCCTATGTATGTGTACTATACTTTTTATAAATCTTTTTGAAAAAAAAATAAGTGGGGAAAATATTTCTCCGCGATGATTCTTTGCAAAATCCCCGTAAAAATCCCCGCGGGGATCTTCAATGGGGAATGAAATGGGGAAATAATTTTCCCCGCGGGGATGATGAAATGGGGAAAGACTTTTCCCCACGGGGATTCCCCATCCCCGCGGGGATTAGGCGGGGATGGGGATGGGGATGGGGATGGGGATGAAAGTTCATCCCCACGTGGGGATGGGTATGAGGATAGGGGATGAATTATTAAGCGGGGATGGGGATGGAGATGGGGTCCCCATCCCCTACCCTCCCCATTTACATTTATCTACTCTTGAGAACTGTAGGGCCCTATATGGGGGCGGCCTTCCCAACCTTGTTTTTTTCATCCACAAGACTTGAACTTGAGACCTTGTTTAAGGGGAACTGAGTCCATTATAGCTTAGACAATTTGGTTGTTGGTGACAATTTGGTCTTTTGATAATGTGATTTTACAAGTGATGATGAGGAAGTGCTTTCTTGCAGTAACCCAGATTCTGTGGAGAAAGGGAAAAGCAAGATACTGGGGAGGAAGGCAGTTCAAGTTCTTTTGCTAAGTTTGACCGGTGGTGTTGCTTTGAGTGCTCTTGATGACCTTGCAATTTATCGCTCCTGTAGCAGGTGATTTCAGTAAGCTTTCTGTTTGTGTTTACTTAGATGTAGCAGTGAAAATGAATTCTTGGCTTTAACACTTTTGGCATTTAATGGTGCCGATGCTTATTTTTTTATTTGAGAACTCATTTGGTTGTAGTGTATTCGTAAGTGTTTTGACACATGAGAACAAGATATATATGAGTTCTTACTTCATACACACTTATTTGTTCTTATGATGGGATTCAGTATTCTAGTAAGTTAGGAATGGATTGATAAAGGATCTACAAAATATATGAGATCTTCGACGCTTATACTTCTTATTATGGAGTTAAAGTACAACAACAACATAGCCTCAATCCCAAAATTTATTATGGAATCTAAGTATTTAAGTGAATTAGGACTTTTAGTGAGTGTTTGGTTTTCAGTTTGTAATTGCAATTGGTTCTTTATGGAAAAATATCTTGAGGATTTTAAATCTGAAATAGTCGCCGATTGAGGAAATCAATGCTGTCTATTTTGATCTTCTATATGTACATTACCTTAAGTTTTAACTGAGAAACTTTCACATGTCCAAGCTGTGGATCAGGATATTTGAACTTAATGATCAAATGTGAACTATAACTTTATTGTTGTTGACAAATGACTAGGTTGCGTTTCTCTGAGATTTTTCTATATTCATTGCTAAATGAAGAAGATCAGAGTGGAAAGTTGGTTTCCCAAGCATTTTAGATTTAATGAAGAACGCATCATCTCTTTTCACTTCAGACATGACAGTAGTTTATTCAGGAGAACATTTGTCATCATATAGTCTAGATTGCATAAAAAAAAGGTTTTGAGGCAGCTATGGTGCACCAGATTCTAGCAAGATAAAGAGTATGCTTTCATATCAATATGGTAGCCTCAGCAGACAACTTACACTATCTGATATCATTGTTTGTGTGTAGTCTGTCTACCCTATTTTTGGATAAACAAGTTGCGAGATAAGAGGTTGATCTTTGATGTAATTTGAAACACAATAGTAAGTTATTTATATACGTTAATATTTGTATTTTCTATTTCATACTTAAAACCAAACACCACATAATGATGTGGACCCTGGCATTTGATGATTACTGAGGTCTGGTTTTGGAAATTGAAGGCTGAAGCACTGGGCTTGACATGCAGGACTCGTTTTCTTTTAAATTAAGTTAACTATATTCAACTTCTCATTGCATGACATTAAACTTAATGAAGCTTGGCAATGGATAAACTGGGTTCCAGAAATTTTTAATGTTAGATTAGAATATTAAGATAAAAGTATTTGATGCCTTAGTCAAATCGTCTGGGATACCCGGACTTGGCACTTTGTGGCGAAGGTCCCATGTCGACACGATTCGACACGGATCCGGACACGGAATCCGTGTTTAGACGTCAGATTTGAAGTCGGGCGTGGCAGATCCGAGAAAAGGGACTGAAGGAACAAATCTGAGACTAACAGAGGGGGAGATGCTTGAGAGATGCAACGATGGAAAGGGAAAGGAACCAAGATCGTTACAGACATCAACACAGGAAACCCTAATCTATCGAAATGTGAGAGAAGTTGACTCTTCTAAAGATGGGGCCCACTGCTGTCAATGTTAACCCTTTTTGCCATGTCATTGCAATATGGAGGCCAGCTGCCCCTCCTTATTAAATATCAGTACAATTAATATGATAGTTTTAAAAACAATAAATATAATATAGGTTTACAATTTAATTTACTTAGCTACAATGAAAATATAAATTTATTTATAATTTTTGCCATGTCCAAGTGCCCGTGTCGGACTCTTTTAGCAAGACCCCGTAGCCTTTAACTGTGAGAATATTAGGTCCGACCCCTAGATATGTACCCCTATCCGACACCTGTATCTGAGTCTAGGTAACTTAGCAAATCATTGTTTGTTTTCGGTCAATCTTCATGATTTTCAAAACCAAGCTTTAATCCCACATTAGTTGGTGATGTTCAAAAACTTTATTTCTTCATTACTTAGTTTATCAGTTTTCTTCAGTTAATGAAATAATTTTGAATTGAAACTTTTTTGAGATTTAATATATCTACACTTTCTTGTAGTTATTTTTAGATTTCCCTAGAAATGTATTTTTGGCGGCTAGCCTATGGTGGGCCTCCGACCAATGCTTTTTTCCTCTTGTGCCAATTGCAAAAGCTGCTAACGAGACTCCTTTTTTATTAGTTTTGTCTGGTTGGCACTGCTGAATGAAGTACCTCATGCTTGGCGCGATGCATATTTGATTTCAGGACTTTTTGTTGTAATCTTGATCAGTTGTTTAGGTATTAAATATAGTAATTCCATATTTTCTTGTCTTTAATATCGGGAACTTGTTTTCACTTTTCAGATGCTACTCTGTCGCGTGCCTTTTTCTTTATATGAAGTATAGCTTTTTGTTGACATCAAAAAAAAAAAAAAAAAAAAAAAAAAAAAAGTGAGGAGCAAGAAATCCTCAAGGACAAGAAACGTATCAGTTTAAGAAAAACCTGCAACATAAAGCAATACATTTAGAAGATAGCAACCCCAATCTATCTTTCTGACTTTTTCATGTGCATTTCATCAAATCAATTTATGAACATACTCTTTTTTCTCTACCTGACTGGAATTTCTTTCAGCAAAGCCATGGAAAAAGCAACTCAAAGCCAAGAAATTTTAAGCGCCCTTGGCGATCCTATTGTAAAGGGACCTTGGTACAATGCATCTTTGGCTGTAGCTCATAAAAGGCACTCTGTATCTTGCTCATTTCCCATCTCTGGGCCACGAGGCTCTGGTATTTTTCAGTTGAAAGCAATTCGTGATGGAGGTTTGTATAATTTAGTAGAAACACTACCATATTTGAGTTGCACTTTCGGAAGCTCTATGCATTGTTTACCAAATTGTAGTTTATTTTTCTTTTATTGGCAATATTTGGACCCAAACCGTGATGAGTTATTCATGTTCACATCTTTTTCTTCTTTTCCACTGCAACACACAAGCACAAACACATAGACACACCCTCACAAAAAAAAGAAGAAGCATGTAGTTAGGTATAAGGACAATCCATGACACTTTTTTGTTTTTTTTTCTTTTTAATATTGTGGTTGGGGGTTTATTTGTCCTGGTTAAGAAAAGGCATTGTATTCACTTTCTCTATTTCACTTTTTACAGTCCTAGTCACATGCATGTCATTGTTCTGTTATTTTCCGTAGTGTTCTTTTAGATCTTCCCTTCGATTAATATTGTCATTCACTGTTGATTGGTCACTGTAAAGAGTTGTGTTTATTTTGGCGTGGACCTGTTTATGATTTTTTTTCTACCTAGTTTCATGAATTATTTCACTAGACATTTTAGTGAATGCTTGTTTCTCCTTTCCTTAAAATCTTTTTAGTAAGTGCTTCCATACGTGTATAAAAAAAAATATTTGCTTACAAAGTAGATCTTCCTACTGTAATTATAATTTCATTTTTTGAAATTTAGATCCACCTCATTCAATTTAAATTTCTTTTCCAAGAATTTTGTTGCATTACTCATCCATTTATGCCTCAGTGGTTGGGACTTCATTGGATATTTCTTTTGGTTTTTTATTTATAGGTATTAAAATATTATTTCTTAAATCATTAGGCATGCTTTTTATTGTTCTATATTGTTAAAAGAAAATGCTGTTTTTAGTAATGAAAGTTCATTTTCCCCCCAACAAACCTCATATGTGATCTATTCTTGCATTTTCCATTTTCCATTTTCCATTTTCCTTGAGCATTTTTTTTTTTCTTGTACAGATTCATCTACACGAGTTTATTTCCGTTTATTACATGAATTATGTTTTTCTATCCTTACATTTCCAAGTGATTTTTATTTGACAGCTTCGAAAGTAGGTGCTCTACCTTTCTTTACACGCTTTCATGAAACTCATTGATCATCAGTTCTAATAAACCCTAAGCCCTAAACACAATAAGTATAAAGCGATTGATCAGAGTTTGTTCTTATCATGCACTTGGTTCTTGGCCAAGAATCTTTTAGTTGAACTTGGGAAAACTGTTGGGCATAAATTTTGATCTCAGAAATAGGAACACTAGGCCAAAGCATCTCTAGTGAGTAGTGAGATGGATAAATAAAGAAAAGAAAAGAAATTGTAACACTAGGGAAGCTGAATGAGTCCAAGGAGTATATTTCCTGTTATCTTTGCAGTACTGTTGTCATTTTTTATCTTCCAAGTTTAGTCTATACGGTGTTGAATGAGCTCGAAGATGTAATAACATATGCTTGAAATTTTTCGATTGTCTGATCAGTTCTTTTCTTCTGCAGATGATTCCTGGTTCTCATTCTTACGTCCGAGAGAGTGGAACGTTCTAGTCATGGAAGCACTTCTCCATATTCCCGAAAATGATGAAAAGAACCAGACACTACGAATAAGCCTCTCGGATAGTCTAGCACCTCCTTCAAGTAAAGAATGCATAGAGTGCAGATTTCAGCAATCATCAATCCCAGATAACAGATGATACCTACTGGACACAGTTGAGTTCCAACTATCAATACTTTTCCCTCACATTTATATAATTTTTCGACGAATAGGGTTATTATTATTTTTTGATTTCAGTGTCAGATGAATGTACTAAAAATGTTTGGATTTTTAAAATTTTGTAATTGGCAAGAATAAAAGTTCGATGAATCGAGTCAGGAGTTGAACTGCTTTTTTCAATGTATAATTTGTAATTTTTTTTTTTTTTTTTTTTTTTTTTTTTTTTTTTTTTTAAGTTTTTAAGTTTTACATTGCTTTTTTTGCTCTCCAAGTGTGAGAATAAATCATTAGCTTTGGTTTTACTGTTGTAAGTACTTTAGTTACTAGTGGTAACTTGTGTGTAGTTTGTGTATGTACTTACGTCAGTCATGTGGTTGTAATATGTATGTGTCACTCAGATCAAACGGTTGAGGTATGTTTGATCGTGTGGCTTACATAATGTACTCACTCGACACGATCACATTCTGTACTCACTTGTGATATATAAATGAAACTTACCCAACTGAGAGGTGTTTTTCAAAAAATAAGGGACATTTACATTTTATTTCACAAAATAGGGTGGTGTACTTTTAATTAACAAAAATATGCAATAACGCCTTTTTAAAAGGCGCTATCAAAGTGGGTGGATTTTTTGCTGACGTGGACGGTCCACGTAGGACTGCTCTTATACAGATAGCGTCTTTTGAAAATGCGCTATCTGTGTAAGGCCGTCCACGTGGACCATGTTACACGGTCCATATGGTCATCCTACGTGGACATCGGCCGACCGAATAGCACTTATGAGTTGTACGGGTCGTCCGTCTCGCAATATGTGCTAAAGTTTATATGAGGTCTATGGTTTGTAGTGGATATGCATGAGTTGCCCATCGAGATCCGTGCATGACGTTTGCTTGAATTACCCCATCGGGATACGTGCATGACGTTTGCGTGGATTGCACACCTCGGGATACGTGCGTGACGTTTGCATGGATTGTCAACCAGGAGATTTCATGCAAATGTCAGACACGTCTGTCGAGGTGGGCGACCCATGCAACCTCGTGCAACTCATGCAAACGTCACGCACGTGTCTCGAGGTGGCAAAGCCAATGCCAACGTCACGCACGTATCTCCTGGTTGACAATTCATGCAAACGTCATGCACGTATCCCAAGGTGGGCAATCCATGCAAACGTCATGCACGTATCTCGAGGGGGCAACTCATGCATTTCCACTACAAACCATAGACCTCATGTAAACGTTAGCACGTATTGCGAGGCGGACAACCTGTACAACCCATAGGCGCTATTCGGTCGGCCGATGTCCACGTAGGATTGCCCTTACACAGATAGCGCATTTTCAGACCGTCCACATCAGCAAAAAAATCCACCCACTTTGATAGCGCTTTTGAAAAGGCGCTATTGCATATTATGGAAAAAAAAAAAAACACGACCTTATTTTTCGGATTTAAACTAAAAACATTAGTACTTTGTAATTTTTTCCAACTGAGAAGCAATTCTTGCTTTCACAGATTGTTATCTGTTGTGTGAGCATTTATTAAGGTTTGCCATTGTTGAACCTCTCGTTTGATATGGTATCAGAGCCTTAATGGCTTACGCCGTTGACATTCTTGGTGAGAGATCTACTCTTGAAGACTCATCATCGATGATGGCGTATGTTGCCGAGGTTTCAACACCAAAAATGGCAGCGCTTGGTAGATTTAGCTCAAAAATCGCCAGATCTGAAGCACGGTTTGTTGGATCTACCTCTCCGAGTGCTGGATCTACATTACATATACAATTATTGACTACATTCGGTAATTCTTTGAATCAGATTGTTACTTGAAAGTTAAATTGTACAAACTGTTTGGTTTGGAAGGCAATGATTCTTCCATTCTTTCGTGGATGCAGTTTTAATGGTCATCTGCTTGACACTACTGCAGGTCCATTGGAGTTCTTGGACAGTTCCAGTGCACCAAATCTAGCTTATGGCGACTGGTATAGTAAGGATCAGTTTTGTTTGGGTTAGCTTGTCATTGTCATGTCCAAAGGAGTTGCACCTGTTGTTGTTGGGGCTAAAACTACTCGTGAAGCATGGAAGTGAATCAAAGAATACTGTGGATCTTATAGTAAAGCTCATATCCAAGTTTATTGTCGTCAGATCCAGAACACCAAGAAGGGTTCACAGACATTTTTGAGTTTTTGTTGAAAATGAAAGAGTTGGCTGATAATCTGGCAACAGCAGGGGCACTGATCTCTGATGAGGATCTGATCTAATTATTGCAATCTTGCTAGATAAGGAATCACATCGGTGGATTGAGTTCCAAGCATCTTTGATGAGTTTTGAGACTACTTTGAGTCAAATCCAAAATGTTCAAGGTATAAATTCTCTTGTTCTTCAAGATGACAGTCATTTAGCCAACTCAACAAAAGTAAAGAATAACAATGGTGGTCTAGTATCATTTAGATCTGGACAATAGAGTTCTGGTGGTCGTGCTCAGAATAGTCATGGTATAGGAGGTAGTTTTAGAGGCCGATGAGGTTTCAAGGGTCAGAACAACAACATACCAACTTGCCAAATCTGTGGCAAATTTGGTCATTTAGCGGTTGTGTGTTATTTTCGAGGTGACATGAAGTGTATGGGTGCTCCAAATGGTGCAAATCAACCTCGGCAGACCCCTCCTCCATAACAACAATTGCGTTTTGCTCTTTAAATTCCTCCACAACAGAATACCTTCTATGCAGCCTCTGAAATAGTGTCTGATATGTCCTGGTATGCTGATAATGGTGCGTCTTCACATATCAGTACTGATTCTTCTCAGTTGAACAACTGTGTTTTGTATCAAAGTAATCAGGTTCTATATCTTTACTTTCTTCTGGCTCGAGTTTATCATTTAGGAACAATATGTGGGTGCCTCATATTAAGAAAAATCTTTTTAGTGTCTCTCAGTTGACTAGAGAGAATGATATGGTAATAGAGTTGATGTTCATGATTGCTTTGTGAAGGATATCATAACTAAAAAGATTTTCCTACATGGAACATTGCATATTGGTTTCTATCGCTTCCTTGGGTCATCTCCATATTCTTCTCACAAGCATTCAACATTTTCAATAAGAATTTGCTCGCATTATGGCATTCCAAGTTGGGACATCCTGCACAACATACATTGCAGAAGGTGTTACTGTTGGTAAATGTGAATATTAATCCTGTTGATTTTTGTTCTGGTTGTCCTCTAGGCAAGAGTCATGCATTGCCATTTCAATCATCTGTCAGTCAGTCCTCTCATATTCTTGATCTCATTGATATTGATCTGTGGGGACCCATCTCTTGTTACATCACCTGGAGGGTACAATTACTATGTGCATTTTGGATGATTGTATGAGATTTACTTGGATTTGGTGGAGAAAATCAAAGAGAAGTAAAATTAAATAGAGGAGAGAAGAAAAACTGATCTATATAAAAGGAAGAAAAACAAGAACTGAAATCTAGTTCTTTTATTTCTTGATGCTGCGTTCTCTAATAAACTCGTTAATTACAATGCGGGGGGTTAACTCTAATTTATAGACTCACATAAGCATACTCCTAATCCAACTAGGAGACCCTAAATAGACTCATACTCTAACTCGAAGTCCTAATTAAACTCAAACACTAATCTAATTTAGATTACAATTTCAACATCCCCCCATAATCTAAATTACTTATCTAAATTAAAAAACAAAACATCATCCCCCCATAATTCAGATTGTCGTGATCTTCCACTTGTTCTTCTCTCGAACGCAGATCTCGACCTCCATCGATGACATACTTTATCGTTCACTCGCCATCTATCTCGCACAGCTTCCTCATTGCTGAACAGTGCACAATGCACTCGATTGCCTTTGTCATAAACGACATTATCATGGGTGATCTTACAATCCTGAAGTCGAGCTGGTTGTTCTACACTTCTTTGTGGTCTGCAACTGGTACGCTGGGGTCTAGCGTCAATACCAACTGAAGTGGAAGTTTCATCCTCACATCTAATTATTGATGGTTGAGCAATACTCTTTCCTTTTATGTCCCAAATCCGCGCACTTTTTTCATTAAACTTGACATCTCTGCTAACAATGACTGCATTGGTAACTGGATTGTACAATTTGTACGTTCCAATCCTCCATGTAATATAGCCAATAAATATGACCTTCACGCCTTTGTCATATAACGTCTTCCTGTTAGCATCAAGAACATGTACATATGCAGTGGATCCAAACACCTTCAAGTGTTTGACACTTGGCTTGTAACCATTCCAAACCTCTTCGGGGTTATATGTGACACACCTTTTGTGGGTGACCTATTCAGTAAATAAACTGAACATGCAATCGTTTGCTTGACCCAAAAGAATCAGGTAGACCTTTGGCCTTCAACATACTATGAGCCATGTCTATAATCGTCTTATTCTTTCTCTCTGCAACACCATTTTGTTGCGTTGTCTGTGGTGGCATGATCTCATGTTTAATCCCATGACGATCATAAAACTTTGAAAATGACGAAGACGTATACTCACCACCACCATTTGTCCTCAAGGTCTTGATGTAGCGTCCACTCTGTTTCTCCACAGTTGCCTTGAACTTCTGAAAGCAACTAAAGGCATCAGATTTATTCTTTAAAGTATACACCCAAATCATCCTGCTGCAGTCATCAATAAAAGTCATAAAATATTTGCTTCCTCCTAGTGAAGCAGTCTGCAGAGGACCATAAACATCTGAGTGAACAAACTGTAGTAGAGATTTGGCATGCCATGGAGTGTTGGAAGCAAAAGTTCGTCTATGTTGCTCCCCCAAAATACACCCCTCACAAAATTGCTCTGGATGTTGAATCACAGGCAATCCTTTCACTAAATTCTTATGAGTCAGCAACTTCAGACTTTTGAAGTTCAGATGACCATATCTTAGATGCCATAGCCATGACTCATCAGAAACAATAGATTTAAAACACGGATAAGATCCAGTCTTAATTTCAATCTGAAATAACCTATTTTTTAAAGGAGACTTAAGAATGATCATACCTTTATAGTCAAATACAGTGAGATGACTATCTTTGAAATTCACATTGTACCCCTTCTCTAGCAATTGCCCCAAACTTAGCAAATTGCATGTCATACGTATAACACATCTGAAATATACTGATGATCACCATTTTCCAACTGGATCAGAATCCTTCCTTTTCCCTTAACAGGAAGTTTCCTATCATCAGCAAACTTGACCTCTGTCAATACTGACTCATCCAACTCATCAAAAATTCTCTATTGCCACACATGTAGTTAGAGCATTAACTGTCGAGATACCACATGTTACTCTAAGCATTCTCCTGGGCTGATGAAACCATCATTAGTGTCTGATGACACTCCTCATCTTGATCTGCAACTTGTGCAGCATTCTTTTGTTGAAAGTTGACTTGAGTCACTTGTCTTTGTTGTGGATTGCTTCTACATATTTTCTGATAATGTCCCATCTTCTGACATTTCTCACATTGTTGATTCGGTCGCTTCCAACATTTAGAAGGGTGATGACCCTTTCTTCCACAGTGCTTGCAATGAGGAAAATTATATTTTGTTCCCTTATTAGTGTTAGGAGAATCATAACCTGAATTTCCTTTCTTGTTTTTCTCAACTTTCTTCCATTTTTGTCCTTAACTGAATTTAGCTCTCGCAGCTAATGCACATTCAATAGACCCTTCAGATCTAATGAGGTTTCTTTGTTCCTGTGCTTGCATAACACTCAACAATTCCGCCAAACTAACGTTGGCCAAATTTCTTGTATTTTCAAGTGATGAAATAGTAGCATCAAACCTTGTCGGGGTGGTTACAAGGATTTTTGCACAATCCTAGAGTCAGAAAATTTAGAACCGAGTAATCTCACTTTATTCGCGATTCCAAGTAATCTATCAGAATACTCCTTCATTGTCTTTGAGTCCTTCATTCTCTGAAGCTCAAATTCTCTGATTAAGTTGAGAACCTTCATTCCTTTGATGTTTTCATCTCATTCGTACTCCTTCTTTAGGTAGTTCCATACTTCAAAGGCTGACTTTAATGACATAATCCTTACGAAGACTTGAAGAGAGCATGACAAATAACATAGCTTTTGCCTTAGATTTTTTTGACTTTCTCTCTTTGTAATACTTGATTTGCGCCATTGTTGGATTTGCGGGTAAGGGAAGAACTTCGTAGTCTTCCTCAACGGCTTCCCAGAGATCATTCGCCTCCGGATGTGCCTCCATCCCGTCGCCCATATATGATAACCCTCACCATCGAACACCGGTGGTGCAAGCGAGGTGAAAGGCTTTTCAAGAATTGAATCTGAATCCATGGAAGTTCTTGGATGCAGAAAAATAAGTTTCTCTCAACCACAAGTCCCTTAAGAAAATAAGGGCTCTGATACCAATTTGTTGGAGAAAATCAAAGAGAAGTAAAATTAAATAGAGGAGAGAAGAAAAACTGATCTATATAAAAGGAAGAAAAACAAGAACTGAAATCTAGTTCTTTTATTTCTTCCTTTTATATAGATCAGTTTTTCCTAAATAGACTCATACTCTAACTCGAAGTCCTAATCAAACTCAAACACTAATCTAATTTAAATTACAATTTCAACATGATTTATCCATTAAAATCGAAGCCTGATACTCTTGCTGCATTTGTTCATTTCAAGAAGTTTGTTGAGAATCAGTTTTCACTAGCATCGAAAGAGTCCAGTCTGATTGGGGTGGTAAGTATAGGTACTTCAAACCATTTCTTGATTCATTTGATATTGGTTTTCAGCATTTTTGTCTTATGTTCAAAAACAAAATGGACGTGCTGAACGTAAATATAAACACATTATTGAAATGAGTTTAATACTTCTAGCTCATTGTCAATTACCCTACAAATTCTGGTGGGATGCTTGCGAAATGTCTATTTTTCTTATCAGTCGATTGCCCATTAGAATATTACAAGGCATGTCTCCTTATGAGAAGTCGTATGGTCGATCCCATGATTATTCTATTCTTAAAGTTTTTGGGTGTTCTTGTTATCCACATCTTCGTTCTTACAATGCTCATAAGTTCTAGTATCAATCAGAAAAATGTCTTTTCTTGGGTTATAGTTCTTCTCATAAGGGATACAAATGTCTCTATAAGTCTGGGAGGGTGTATAGTACAGGTCATGCTCTTTTCATGAGGATGAATTTCCTTGCAAATCTCTATTTCCAGCATCTTTTGACCAATTTGGATATTCTTCTAAGGAATGTATTCATATTCCTTGGTTTTCTCAATCTACTGCATGACAATATGTGTCTTCATTTCCATCGACATTGATGTCTGATTCTCTCCCTAGTTCTGAGTTAACTTATTCTTTCTACATCTGAGGTACCATGTAATACTCATCCAATGATTACTCGAGCTAAGAATGGTATTTCGATGAATAAGGTGTTTTTGACTACTATATCTGGGTTAACTGATGATATTCCTAAGGCAGTTGATATGACTCTCAAGGACCCTCAATGGAGAGAGGCCATAGAGAAAGAGAGAGGCCATAGAGAAAGAGTATCGGGCTCTCATCAAAATTGGAACATGGTCTTTGGTATCTGCCTTATCTTCTCATAATGTTGTTGACAGTAAATGAATTTTTACTGTTAAGAAGAACTTTGATAGCTTTATTATTCAATGCAAAGTTAGATTAGTGGCTAAAGGTTTCAAATAGATGCATGGTATAGATTTTGATGAGACTTTTAGTCCAGTAGTTAAGGCCTCCACTATCTGTATTATTCTTTCAATTGATGTTCGATTTGGTTGGTCGATTCATCAGCTTGACATTCATAATGTTTTTTTAATGAATGTTTCATTGAGGATGTCTATACAAACCAACCTCGAAGGTTTGTGGACAGTAAATTTCCAAATCATGTCTATAAGTTGCATAAGACCTTATATGGTATGCGACAAGCCCTTTGAGCTTGGTTTGACAGACTGAAATCTACTTTGGTTTATAGGGGATTTTTGAATTCGAAAGCTGATAATTCTCTTTTCATCTATCGTCAACAGTCAGTGGTTTTATATGTGCTGATTTATGTGATGATATTATTGTAACTGGGTCACACACTAAACAGATTCAACGCAAATTGAATGACTGTTTTGCACTCAAAGATATTGGTGATTTAAATATGTTTTTAGGTGTGGAGGCTAGGAAAAATTCTACTGGACTATCTTTTTACACAAACAACCTATATTAAGCAATTGCTTCTGAAATGGGGTATGCTCCAGGTGAAGGCTATTGACACACCTGCATTAGTGGGCAAACCTCTCCTCTCTGATGCTTTTTTACCCTTTTCCGATGTTACTTTATATCAAAGTCTTCTTAGGGGGGGTCTACAAAAATTGCTTTTATTGTAATCGCTTGAGTCAATAATACACACTCGCTCATTGAAAAGCTCTCAAACGGGTCTTGAGGTATTCGAAGTGTGCTTCTGAATGGGGTATTAGTTTCAACCTAGTTCTCAATTATTTGTAACGGGCTTCTCGAATGCTGATTAGGCGGTTTCCCCAGATGATAGAAGGTATGTTTTAGGATTTGTAGTATTTATTGGCTCCATTCTCATATCCTGAAAGTCGAAGAAACAACAGGTGGTGTCTCGGTCTAGTACTGAATTCGAGTATCGGGCGTTTGCCCAGGTAGCTACTGAGATATCTTAGGTTTTGTCACTGCTTTCTGAACTTCATGTGCACGTGCCTGCTTCTTCAGTGATATGGTGTGACAACATCAGTAGTCAGGTGTTGGCTCATAATCCAGTCTATCATGCTCGAATGAAGCAGAATTGGATGTTCATTATGTACGAGATAAGGTACTGGCAGGTCAGTTGTTAGTGCAACATGCACCGAGTCATGATCAGTTTGTCGACTGTTTTACCAAAGCTTTGTTGCTTTACGGTTTTCGTTTCTACATAGCAAACTTGGTGTTGTTTCACTCCCCTTCATTTGTAGGGGATGTGAGAATGAATCATTAGCTTTGGTTTTGCTGTTGTAAGTACTTCAGTTATTGGTGGTAACTTGTGTGTAGTTTGTGTATGTATGTACATAAGTTATGTGGTTGTAATATGTGTATGTGTCACTCAGATAAGACTGTTGAGATATGTTTGATCTTGTGGCTCACATTCTGTACTCACTTGATATATAAATGAAACTCTAACCAACTGAGAAACAATTCTTGCTTTCTCAGATTGTTCTCTCTATTGTGTGAGCGCCGACTAGGATTTGCTACTATTGAACCCCTCGTTCAATATTTGTTGTATTTGCTGACTACATTTTATTCAGAACTTCATATTTATAGGCCCAGTCAATTCGGACCCCACGTTTTGTTCACTTTACTCCATTATTTCGGTGTACCCCTTTTTTGAATTTTTTTTTACTGCATTTACCCCATTTTTTTGTAAATTATTTCGAAACTACCCCTCATCCTAAACGAATGTTTACCCCATCTTCTACTCTCATCCCAACACCCCTCAGTCTTCTCTATTTCTCGATTTTGTAGAGCACTTGTACTAGGTCACCTAGTGTCGTAGGAGTGTTTTTTTTATTGAACAAGATTAGATGTGGTTGCGTCGTGTCTTAGAAGTGAAGAAGTATCGCCTGCGAGGTTCGACCGCATAGGGTTAATACCTCTAAAAAGGTATCAGCCGACTTTGACTGATAACGAAAAGAACTCGATTTTAATGGGTGACGGAGGGATCCGGCTGAGACTACTAAAAAGGTGTTGGCTATGTGTGTCTGATACCTCTTCAGAGCTGTGGGCCCTGTGTGGCCGATACTCGCGGGTAACAAGAAGAAACAAAAAAATTTAAAACTCCTAAAACATACATGATAATGACAAAAAAATATTGAGTTTTGTTCGGAATCGCTTGATATTTTCGATTCCATCAAGAATTTGTACCCAAAATGGAAGATTTAACCCCCAAATCGAAGCCATAAACTCAACAACAAAACCACAAACAATACTGACTCAAAAAAATAAAAAAAAACTTCAAAAAACCTCAAAATCAGCACTAAAAGAAATGATTAATGCACCCATAGCGTCGAATCGATGTGATTTTGCTCGAATTTCGTCGAATTTGAGTTGATGGTGAAAATGCGATTTGAGAGGAGTGACCGAGGTATGCGTGAGTAGGGTGAGTGAAGATATGGGTGAGTAAAAACTCTTTTATATGGAGAAGTAGTTGGATCATTTCACAAAAAGTTGAAAAAAAATTTTAAAATGGGGTAAAAGGAGCAAGGCGTTGGGTCCCACTAATCTGGGCCTCTTTATAAAGGGTTAACATGAAATACTGCGGAAAAAAAAAATCGAACATTTGAAATAAAATGATAACTGTTGTGGAATATGGATGACCATGCATGTACACCAACATATTGTGTAGTCATGTAACTTGTATTTCTCACTTAATAGTACCTCCACTTGTCTATGTATTGTCATGTAACTTGTAATCCTCTCCAATGTACACCAACTATTCCATGTATTGTCTATGTTGCTTGTGATGTATTGTATGACTTGTGGTGTATGTATAACTTGTACACATTGTATAAGTACAATTATCATCATCACCAAATGGCCTATATAAAGGGTGTCAACCCCATTGTAATTCACACACCAATGTTGGAATAACAATCTCTACATTTCTCAACTCTAGCTCTCTTCTTTCTTGTCTCATCTTCTCTACTTGTTCTAGTAGTTTTTAGTTTATGTCTTCTATGCTTAAGTCTCTAGCAAATCCAACTTAAGTTATAGTTGACTTACAACTTAATTTACAACACGTTATCAGCACGAGCTTGCTCTAACATTAAGGAGATCTTGAAGTTCAAGAATGCTTGTTAAGGAGACAAAGCTAGGAAGGTATAACTTTTGTTATTTAAATAAGTTCAATTTATTTCTATATTATCATGGTTGCTTCCTTTATTACACGTATCACTTCTATATGCATACTTTATTCATATACTATTCATTATAACGTCACCGATTGCGAAAGTTGGCTCTGTAGTTGCGTCTTGTACGATCTTCTACATCAGAAATCAAAAGTCAATGTGTGACATATAGTTTTTCTCTTAAAACTATAAACGATTAGTTATTGTTCTATTCTTGATTTTATAATACAAATAATGCTATAAGTTTGAGTTGATAGTGGGTAAATCTTGTCCCCGGTAAAGCTAAACATTGAAAGGGAGACGGGTTATTCCGTTCGAGGAGGCATGGTATTAAGCAGACTTTGTCTCGCCACCCAACCTGGAGGTTGTCCCACCAACTCATACGAATAGTACATTTGATTATTAATGAATCAAGTTGTGAACATATACTTAATCATATGTTATGTTTTTTTACATAAAAGAAAAGAGAAAATCATTTTATATTACATTTACTTTCAAAATATTAATCAACCATATTTGAATTTGTTACCTTATTATAATTCTTGTCATGATAATTATATATTACAAATTATGAATAAAGCTAGCATCTATGCAAGGCTATATGTTGTACACAATCATTTGCCAATATCTCTTTAGAGATTTGAAAAGTGAATATTTCACTTTATATATATTTTCACCTTATGGAGTTATAAATATATAAATACCAAAAAAAGGTAATGCTCCAAAAGCTCAAAATGAGCGGTTGAGTCTCAAGCTATAAAAATTTAATCAGTCAAATATTAATTATAATTCCACAATTTTAATTACCTCTATGTTGAGGCTATGTGGAAATATGACTGATGAGACAATAAAAAAATGTCACGTGGCCCGCCTCGACTTATTGCTGCGACAAATATCGAGTGCGCATGTCAATCCAATAAATATTAAGGATTGATTTCTTGTCTCATGGTAGCTGAGTAAAATAATGAGATATTATAAATTTAATATCGCTAAACAAAGTCAATTAGTTCACTTCAAATTAAGAAGCATATGTTGCATATAATGATCATGATCGCAATAATAAATTTATGGACGTCGAAAATGTGAAAATATCAGGTAAAGGTCGTATTGACAATTCCACCAAAAATTGGAATAAAAGTGGTGCACCACTACAAATGGCAAATAATTATTGACAATGAGCGCTCATAATTGTGACATTTTTTTGTCATATATGAAAGGCTATTTTGCCTAAATATTGTCATATATATACCCGAATATTTTTGTGACCTTTACCATGCCTTCAAAATCAAAGGCAAAATATTATGAATTTTATCATTGAAATATGACTCTTTTTCTGATTTGTCAAACATTATTTGTATAGATGGATCAACAAATCATGTGTTCAAATCATGAATCAAATAAGAACGATATATGCCTTGCTAATTGTGCTACAACGCACACAATCCTTAAAAACAGAGAATATTTCTCCAATTTGAATGTAGCTGAGGCTAATGTTCAAACAATATCTGGCATCTCCAATTTGATTAATGACTCTGGAAGAGCAAATATTATGTTGCCTGGGGGAACAAAAATTCATGTTGACAATGTCTTATACTCTGAAAAATCCAGAAGAAATTTACTCAGCTTTAAAGATATTCGACAAAATGGATATCACATTGAAACCATGAACGAAAATAATATATAATTTCTCTCTGTCACATTGGTTTCAAATGAGAAAAAAGAAGTGTTAGAAAAATTCCCAGCTTTATCCTCTGGATTATATTTTACTCATATAAGGCATGTCGAAACGAATGTCGTCTTAAATAAGAAAATTAATGATCCAAAGACATTCATTTTATGACATGACTGGCTTGGTCATCCAGGATCATCAATGATGCGAAAAATAATTAATAATTCGCATGGACATCCTTTAAGGAGTCACAAAATATTTTCAGCTGGTGATTATAATTGTGCTAGTTGTTCTCAAGGTAAATTGATAGTTAAACCATCCCCAAGTAAAATTGTTGTGGAATCCCCAGTTTTCTTAGAACGCATTCAGGGAGACATATGTAGACCTATTCATCCTCACTGTGGACCATTTAGATATTTCATGGTTTTGATAGATGCATCAACTAGGTGGTCACATGTTTGTTTGCTTTCGACCCGCAATGTTGCATTTGCTAGACTTTTAGCACAAATCATTAAGTTAAGAGCACAATTCCCTAACAACCCAATCAAGACCATCCGTCTTGATAATGCCGGGGAATTTCAATCTCAAGCATTTAAAAAATATTGCATGTCTATAGGAATCACTATTGAACATTATGTTCCACATGTGCATGTTGGGGCTCTGCCCTAGGTCAATCCATTAACTGTCTTTATGAATACTTTTAGTTAATAAAATAGAGGACTTCATTTGTTGTTTATTATAATTAATTTGCATGTTTACATTATAATAAGATCCATGGGTATTTACAGAAATATCCTAAATGTCCCTAGATCGATCATTATACTTGGGAACTATGATGAATTAAGACTAGTGTGAGTCTTGATTGATGATCATATGATGATTATACGTATAGGGATACGAATCAAGATCACGAGTACTTGTTAGGGAACAAAGTCTTTGGACCAGGCCGCTATGATAACATTACATGGATTAAGTCATAGTTGTTTCTCATGATAGGTATATTTTTCGGTCCTCGACTTGAAATTACCAGAGACTTCAACATTAGGAACACAATGATTTGACACAATCAAACGTTGTCTTTAACCGGACGATTATAAAGGTTGTGATTGGTTACTGTGTGAGCAATGTGATTAAGTTGTGTAATCAAGATATAATTTGTCCCTCTCATATAAAGAGAGATATCCAGTGGATCCCTCGATGTGTTAGACTGTTAAAAGGCCTAGTCTAAGTGCATTAATATTGATCAATGTCACTTGGATGTTTTCAGTCTACCTAGAGATCGAGACTAGTACGATTTAACATGTTGGATGACAATTTCATGCCTTATGTTTGATCAAAAGGATATCGTGTGACAAAATGATGTTATATACATTATTGATTAGGTTGTATCGATTTGATATTCGTACAACTTGGGTAGTCATAATGTCTTGCTAGAGGCCGCTTATGACTTGTATACCAAAATGAGTTTTGATACACTGCCAACGTTGTATGAGCCTATTGGGTCGCACACTAAGAATGGTTTTGCGAGATTTTAAGATGGTTCAGAAAAACGAACTTTATATGATAAAATCCGTGACAGAAACGTCCTTGTGGTGTATTACACTTATACTTCTTTAAGTAGGGGTATATGTGTAATTTACTTAACCGTCTATATACAAGGGTTGTATAAATAGACGCTTTAAGTTAAAACACATATAGGAAAGATTAAGGGTCGAAGCTCTATTTTCGTATAAGAAACGAATTAGGGTTTTCTGGTACGCTCTGGATCGTTTTGGAGAGAAACAAAAAGTTTGGTATTCTCTGAAGCTAGCACTTGAATCTCGGCGTCGTCGTTCGTGTGTGATTTCTTGTAGTAGAGGCGTTCGTCGTTAGCGGCGCCTTAGAGATCGATCAACCTTCGAGAAAGGTATATTGCGATCGAGGTATTATTAAGTTTTCATGTTTTAAACGTTTTTAATGGAATTAGATTCGGATCTGTTGGGGTTTTTGTCAAAATTGTTTTGTAATTTCACTAACGTATGAACCCCAAAACCCAACAGTGCATACCCAGAATGGTTTGGCAGAATCTCTGATCAAACGCATTCAACTAATTGCCAGACCTTTAATCATGAAAACTAAGTTATCAACTTCAGTTTGGGGACATGCAGTCCTTCATGCAGATCTATAATTCGTTATAGGCCTCGCATACCATTAACATTCCCCATGCAACTCATTTTAGGTCAACAACCAAATATTTCACACTTGAGAATTTTTGGTTGTGCAGTGTATGTTTCTATACCACCTCCCAATAGAACTAAGATGGGTCCGCAACGAAAACTTGGGATTTATGTTGGATTTAACTCATCGTCCATTATAAGATACATTGAGCCCTTAACAGAGGATTTTTATTTCTTTGATTGTCACTTTGATAAAGTAATTTTCCCACCATTAGGATTGTCACTTTGATAAAGTAATTTTCCCACCATTAGGGGGAGATAAGAAGCCAATTCAAAAGGAATGGCGCGAAATTGCTTGGAATGCATCAACTTTATCACATTATGATTCACGCACAAATCAGTGTGAACTTGAAGTTCAAAAGATCATTCATTTGCAACAAATCGCAAATCAATTACCTGATGCATTTAATGATGCAAAACAAGTTACAAAATCACATATTCCAGTTGTAAATGTTCCCGCAAGAATTGATGTCTCTCGTGCAACAAAATGCACAAGAACCAACGAAACGCTTAAAGCGTGGAAGACCAGTTGGTTCAAAGGATACAATTCCTCGAAAGAGGTAAACGGGAGTAAAAATAAATAAAATCAAAATACTCATGAGAAAGCACAAGAATCCTTTGATAAGGATTTGTCAGAACAAGTTGATTCTGACGAGGAACAACTGCCTCTAGAAAAAGAGGAAAAAGATGAAAATAATGAGATCTCGATAAATTATTTAAATTCTGGTAAGATTTGAGATCGAAATAAAATTGTTCATGATGATATATTTGCTTTCAATGTGTCCTTTGAAATATGTGAAAATGATGATGATCCAGAACCACGATAAGTGGACGAATGTCGAAAAAGACCTGATTGGAAAAAATGACAAGATGCTATCCAAGCGGAGCTAAACTCATTAAGGAAACGAGAGGTTTTTGGACCGATTGTTCAAACGCCAGATGGTGTAAAACCTGTTGGATATAAATGGGTATTTGTACGAAAGAGAAACGAAAAAAATGAAGTTACAAGGTACAAAGCAAGACTTGTAGCTCAATGTTTCTCACAAAGACCTGACATTGATTATGAGGAAACTTATTCTCATGTTATAGATGCAATCACATTTCGGTTCTTGATAAGCCTTGCAGTTTCGAAGGGCTTGATATGCATTTAATGGATGTCATTACAGCATATCTGTACGGATCCCTAGACAGTGAGATATATATGAAAATCCCTGAAGGATTTGTAATATCCGAAGAAATAAAATCAAAACCTCATAACATGCATTCTATAAAATTACAAAGGTTTTTGTACGGATTGAAACAATCCGGACGAATGTGGTACAAACGTCTTAGTGATTATTTACTGAAAGAAGGATATGTAAATAATCCGCTTTGCCCATGTGTCTTCATTAAAAGATCATCAACAGGATTTGTGATATATTATTGTTGTATATGTTGATGATTTAAATATAGTGGGAAACCACGACGACATCGTTAGAACATCTGAATACTTGAAAAATGAATTCGAGATGAAAGATCTTGGAAAAACAAGACTTTGTCTTGGTTTGCAAATTGAACATTTTTCAAGTGAAGTACTTGTCCATCAATCAAATTATATTGAAAAAATATTAAAAAGATTTTATATGGACAAGGCACATCCATTGAGCTCTTCAATGGTTGTCAGATCACTTGAAGTGGATAAGGATCCATTTCGACCTCATGAAAGTGATGAAGAGCTAATTGGTCCGAATGTACCATATTTAAGTGTAATTGGTGCACTTATGTATCTTGCAAATTGTACAAGACCTGACATTGCTTTTGCTGTCAACATACTTGCAAGATACAACTCTTCACCAACTCGAAGACATTGGAATGATGTTAAACATGTTTTTCGATATCTTCGAGGAACAAGTGACATGGGAGGGGTAAAATTAAATCTCCAAGGTTATGCTGATGCTGGATTTTTATCTGATCCCCACAAGGCCCGTTCTCAAACGGGATATGTATTCACCTGTGGTAATACTGTTGTATCATGGAAGTCAGTAAGACAAACTATGGTTGCTACTTCTTCCAATCATTCTGAAGTACTTGCAATTCATGAAGCAAGTCGTGAATGTGTATGGGTGAGAAACATGATTGAACATATTCAAGAATCATGTGGATTGCCTTCAATAAAAGATTCTCCAACCATATTATATGAAGATAATGCAGCATGTATTGCACAATTAAGTGAAGGATTCATAAAAGGGGACAAAACAAAAAATATTTCACCAAAATTCTTTTATGCGCATGAGCTTCAGAAGAATGGTGAAATTGATGTCAAGCAAATCCGATCGAGTGATAATCTTGCTGATTTATTCACAAAAGTCTTACCAACTACGACATTTAAAAGACTTACATATGATATTGGCTTGCGTAAACTTAAAGACATTGCAAGTAAATAAGCTGAACAAGTTTCACCCATGTTCACATGAGGGGGAGTTATTGATTAGTGTATTGCACTCTTTTTCCCTTAGCTATGGTTTTATCCCATTGGGTTTTCCTAGCAAGGTTTTTAATGAGGCAATCAACAATATTATACTACAAATCAAGATTGACGAGAACATTGTACTCTTTTTCCTATACTAGATTTTTTTCCCACAGAGTTTTTCTAGTACAGGTTTTAACGAGGCACAATCTCTAAGCAAGTGTCATCCAAGGATGAGTGTTGTGGAATATGGATGACCATGCATATACACCAACATATTGTGTAGTCATGTAACTTGTATTTCTCACTTAATAGTACATCCACTTGTCTATGTATTGTCATGTAACTTGTAATCCTCTCCAATGTACATCAACTATTCCATGTATTGTCTATGATTCTATGTTGCTTGTGATGTATTGTATGACTTGTGGTGTATGTATAACTTGTACACATTGTATAAGTACAATTATCATCATCACCAAATTGCCTATATAAAGGGTGCCAACCCCATTGTAATTCACACACCAATGTTGGAATAACAATCTCTACATTTCTCAACTCTAGCTCTCTTCTCTCTTGTCTCATCTTCTCTACTTGTTCTAGTAGTTTTTAGTTTATGCCTTCTAAGCTTAAGTCTCTAGCAAATCCAACTTAAGTTCTAGTTGGCTTACAACTTAATTTACAACAATAACTAATTTGTTCGATTTTGTAACAATTGAATATGAAAACATAGTTTTTTAGCATAAGAAGATAGTGACAATTGTGTTTGTTTAATTTAGTGGAAAAATGCATATATACATATTAGAAACATTCAGTTTTTTTATAAAGCATTGCATGATCCTTGTTCAGACGCAACTTTTTCTTTCTTGACAATGCAAGGTGATTTAAGCAAGGAAAATTTAAGGAAAATATCAAACAAATAGCAGGTGCAGTCCAAGTTATTTTAGGGTGGCGCATCTTTATCAACTACTCCCGGCTTGAGGAGGACCACTAGCTGGCAACAAAGCTCTCCCTCAGATTTTAACAAGACTCCTTAGCCCAAGCTCGAACTTGAAACATCTGGTTAAGAGTCTTAAGACTAACGCAATCCTTGCTATCACGCCAAATCCACGGGTCTTCTTGAAAAGTTATTAGAGGGACTAAATTGCATTATCTTAAAACAGTAATTTAAATATTCAATAGATCTGACCAGTTAGAATCTAGAACCAGTAACAGCAATCTAGCAGAACACTAGTTTGGACAAAAAAATTCCATATATTCATTTAAAGAACAAAATGATTGAACTGTATAATATTACAATCCGGTATAAAGAAATGTGAAACGAGTGTGTATATGCTAAATACAATCAATATGCACAAAAAGGGAGACTTTGTGATCTTCATCTTGTTGATTTCCCATCTTTACTGAGGCTCTCCCAACTGATTTCCTGAGCACATTCTCCACAGACAGTGCTGCAACCAACTTTAGTGCCCTGGCTTCTCAATGTCAGCAAGTGAGCGAGATTTGTGCACTTCCGTTGCACAATTCGGTTCCTTAAAATTCCCTTCGGAGGCGTTGAGTGGTTAGTCTCTGGCGGAATAGGATCGATATTGACAACAGGTGGCTTCCTTTCTTGTGTTGACCCATCAACTGGAACCCTCTGTACTTCCTCCCACTCTATGCTTCGCCGAAATATTTCCCATGCCATGTCTTGCTCCTCTTTCGAAAGTTTCTCATCTTCGTTCTCCTGTAGAAGCGTCTCATGCTCATGGAAATTCACAATCCACCTGGAAGCCGCAAATCCAGTAAGAAGTTAAACTCCATGCATGCTAGTTTTTGGAAGAAAAATTAAGAAAAACTTTTTAAAAAAATTTACGGGACGAATTTTAACTTTGATGACATATAGATACAGTAGTTTTAGCCGTATCATGTATAAAAACTAGATTTTTCTTTTTGATCATCCACAATGTATCAAGTAGAGGGAAATTGCATATTAGTGCTACTTGGAATTCATTGAATCTTCTGTTCTTTAATATATAAGAAACATGAGTGGAGGGCAAGGAAAAGTAAGGGTCTACTACATAGATCAAATTCTTACACTCAAAATCCTTCCCAATCAACTGATCACAATTTATCATAGGTCTACTCTTGTAACATCGAATTTCTTCAGTTTCTATTGTATCGAGTTTTCTAACTAGGGCATTTGCAAAACCAACTTTGAATATGTCCAAACCACTGTAACTGCCACGCAAGCCTAATTTTCCTTGAATATCCACAATCTTATTCTATCTTTATGAGTTTCACCATACATCCACCTACCTAAGTATCCTCATATCGGCTACACTCATTTGATGTATGCGGTTGTTTATTTACCGCCAACATTCTCTTCCAAAAAGCACATCGACTATAGATTGTGGGCTTATTTTCCTTTTGGCCCATTAGGGATAGTGCACTCCACTTCTTCCGTCTAGCTTGAATAACGTCATCGTCAATATGACCACCTATTTGTATGATTGATCTTTTAGTATCTAAATGATTCGCCTTAGGACCTTTCGCTTCAAAGTAATTTTAATACTCCATGATCTTGATGTCAAATATTTGTACATTCACGTGTGGAACTTCTCCCTAAATAGTTGCAAACTCACAATGCATGTATTTAGTCTTAGTCCTACACTCCTACTCAACTTCAAGTCTTTAGATTCTATCGTATTTCTCCAAATTTCTAATTCATATTCCCTTCGTCTCTTGTTGCGTCCATTAAACAATATCATACGCAAATAATACACCATGGCATATCCTCTTAATTCATCCATAATTAAAGTAAAGAGATATGGAGTTACGGTCGGTTCTTGAGATAGTCCTATTGTAATGAGATTTGTTGGAAATCATATAAGTGACAACTCCCACCTTAAATTTCTAGAAATTATTTTTAAAAACACTCGTTGACATGCTTCTCAAATTCTATATAAAACCACTGAAATATCAAATGCACCCTCACACTGCATACACGCTTTTAGTTTGAATTTTGATATAGAAGCAAAAAAAGCAACAGTTTGGTAACAAAATTGTATCTCAAGAAATTTAAAAATGAGAGTTGAACCAAACCTTGGGCGATGTTTGCCAAGTATGTGCTCCATTATTTTGTCAGAAGAACAGCCTCCATTTGGCAACTTCTCTTTCAGTGAAGTGGCAGATTGAATAGTATTGTCTAAATTTGTCACAGATTCATTTTCTGTAGCCATCCCTAACATTATGTCAGCATTCTCTTCATCGCCAAAATCAAACAGATGTAACATCTCTTCCTTAGACATGTGTCTGTGTATTTGTTGCTTATCCACCACTCTAGCAGAAAGACCTTCCTTTATAACCTGTCAAGAAAGAAGGCAAATAGAGCTTTCACTTCACTTAATCATTTTGACTCATTTTCCAACTGACCAAATGCAAAAGACACCCACCTCTATCTTCTTTCCATAAACAAATCTGAGCAAGATCAATAGGCAAGTCAACAACAACATAGCCTCAATCCCAAATTAGTTGGGGAGGCATGTCGAAAAGAGAAGAAAATGTTGCAAGAGCGATCACACAAGAATCCACATTTTAACGTGGTACCAAAGTTCAAAATTTCCAATGTGTGATATCAAACAAAAGCTCAAGTTTGCATTTGAATTTTAATCAAAGCTTCATTATCATTATATTTATTTGTATAATCCCCATTCCAATGTTTGGTATCTGTCTATTATGTATCTTTCATGTCTCATCATGAACGAGATGCACAAGAAGGAAGTTCTAAGCTATAAGCCTAATTACCGAGCATCGAATAATCGCTAAGGCTTTTCAAGTAAAATAGTCATCCAAATGAAATCAAAGCACAAGTTTGAGGTCATATTGGTTTCAAAACTCTTTTATTTTGACATATAAGGATGTTTTAGCCAAGCATCCAGCTTACATGTAAGGTTTAGAGTGGCACTCTTAACTCACATGTATGGCTTTTAAATCAAGCATTCATTTGCTGTTTAGTGTCTCCATCTCAACTTGCTTGGTGAGTCATGTATAAGGTGGACTACTATCATAGGTATCAAGGTTAATGATAGACTGCAAATTATGGTTGAGATCATGGTAGTCAATTCATTAGATTTGTCGCACTTGTGTGAGTTCTTTAGTTAGGGAAATGATAAAAATAAGGGAGAGGAAGATACTGTGGGGGTGCCTAGTGAATTGCTTTCATGGAAATTCTCTGTTCATAGGGTTCTGGGAGAGAGATAGACCCCGATAATGTCTATTAATTTGTACTAGTTTGCGTCCAATCGCTACTGTAAGCTTGCTTGACGTTCAATATTGGACCTCTACCTAATAATGATAGTCTCTAGATGAAGTCTTAAATTAACAAACACGGGTTTTGGTAATAGAGGCATGAACAAAAATCACTAATCTCATTGACATTAATCCTTATATGCCTACAATATAAAAAGAACCCAAAAGAGGTATTAAATAAAAGGAGATTGAAGAAATATACTGGTCACTCTTTTGTTTCGGCCCAGAAATATTCTGGTGTCCCTTATGTTTTCATTCAGATTTAATGCATGAGCTAGGATAGCGTATATAATCTATAGTATTAGGATTACCATTAATCTTAGAAAATGTTTATATATGTGTTTTATCTGAGATTTTTTATACTTCTTTAGCATATGCGCTCCTTCAACATTAATACTAAATTTGCAAAGACTTGAACACAACGTTCGCTACAATCAATACCTGACGTTTATATATCTTCTCTTCCATTGTACCATAAGCCATTAAGCGGTATGCATAAACAGGCTTCCTTTGGCCATACCTACAAACAATACAATTTGACCTGAAGACCATGAAAGAAAGCCATTTCTCTGAATGCATAAAGCATGGTTAGGTAATACCTCCACACTCGATATATGGCCTGAAGATCATAAGTCGGATTCCACGAGCCATCAACTATAATAACACGATTAGCAGCATGAAGGTTAATGCCCAAAGATCCAGCCCTAGTTGATATCAGAGTGCACTTGACCCTCTTATTGAAGGGGTCATTGAACTTCTCAACCAGCTCTTGTCTTTCAGACCCCTTCGTACTTCCATCTAACCTGTCCAACATCTATATCTTGTAAGTATTACAACTAACATATTACCACAAAAAAAAAAGTAATACAACTAAAACATATAATATAAACAAAACTGTACACTAGCAATGAGTAATGCAAATCATATACATCATTCAAAGAAAATAGGCACACCAAAGTATTCTATAGAAATACAAGACTACGAGATAAAAGCAATACTTTGGGATATTGCCCCTATTACTCTATTGCGGGACAAGTCAGTCAATTTAAAAGACTAAAGATTATGTATAACTACGTGATAGAGAGTGGACATGTAACAACTAACAATCCAATCAATCAATTTTTTTTTTTTTTTTTTTTTGGTAGATCAATCAGAATTTTTCTTGATCACGTAGGAAATGTTTTCCTAATGCAGTTTCCAGGAAAGTCACAACCAGGGCCTCCAAAAAAAAAAAAAAAAAAAAAACAAAGCAAACTCAACCCCAAATTAGTTGGGGCCGACTACATGGATCAAACTCTTCCATTGCGCTCGATTTACTGCAATTTATGGTGTGCTTTCCAAATCATTGAAATCCCTTGTAATAAATGTGTCCCAAATTAGCTTCGGCCTACCCCCATTTCATCGAGTTTTTTCAATTTCTATTGAGTCGAGTTTTCTAGTGGGGGGCATTTGTAGGTCGTCTTTGGAGGTGTCCAAACCACTGCAAGCGCACTTCCCTAATATTTTTGCCGATTGGTGCTAATCCTAATTTTTTTTAAATTTCTATATTTCTTGTTCCATCTTTACGGGTTTCGCCATACATCCACCTAAGCACTATCATTTCCGCTACGTTCTTTTTTGTACTTGTTGTTTCTTTACCAGCCAACATTCATTTCCATAAAGTATAGTTGGCCTAAATGCGGTCCTATAAAACTTTCCTTTTAACCTGGTTACTGGAAAGTACAAACAGAAATAACTTTTCATGAGGGAAAAGTACACATAATGTTTTTGTATATCTAGTTAAGAAAGCAAGTTCATGTTGCTGGGAAAGAAGTAGCACAAAACAAAAGCTACAGAATGACATCTAGAAATTTCGTCAATGTCTGCACGGCTGCACCACAGCATTCTGTAGTAATATTTTGTACAGATTAATGCCATACTGCAACAGGATGATCAATCATACAATTCATTCTTGAGATTCAAGTATAGTTCTAGTAACTTTAAAATCAAAATATAACAAATTAAGAGCATGCCCCCAGAAAATCAATTCAACCATGTTCTCTTGCCTCACAGGCGAGGATATTGTAAACTGAAAGAAGCATTATATCTTAACATTAGTATGTGGAGCATGATATCTACCTGTACCACTCCTTTCCTCTTCTCCAGCACTTTCCTTGTTTTCCGATTCTAGGTAGTCTTGAAAGATAGAGTTCTATAAGATCGAGAGTCAGAAGGCTCTGACTGAAAATCAAAGCCTTATCTCCTACTGAAGCACTCATAGATAGAATTTCGAGTAGTAAAACCATTTTACCACTGTGATCAACCACTTTATAATTCTTTTCATGAAGAAGATTGTTCCACCAATCCTGTTAACAGGGAATAGGCGTAATTGTTATTTTCAATGATGACAAGAACAAAATGGCACGTACAACACCGTGCACAAAAGAAATAGTTCATCCATAGATGACTACTGCACCATAAATGAGGAGACAATGTAAGCAGATTCTAAGACAAGAATTGCATTCATTCTCAGCTGATAGTATGCAGTATCAATTATACAAAATCCAATCCAATGTTCACGGTAGGAAAATACAGTTTCTAATAATTTATTTTATTAGAAAAATTACCAGACCTCGTGAAGGAAGCCATTATCATTTCTTTTCTGCGGGAGATCATTCTTTATCCTCTGCTTCTCTGTTTTGAGGATTAAAAAAAGGTAGAAAACTGTTAGGAAACTATATAATAAAGAAACGACTTGCATAGGAGAACTTGTTAAGGTATATCATCAAACAAATGAAGGCATCCAAAAAATATCCTCAAGAAAAAAAGAACTAAGTAATAACAAGCTACCACCTCTAGCAATATCCACCATTTTAAAAACAGAATAAGATCAAATAAATGAAACCGCTCCAATATAAGAATGGTCTGGTATTCCAAACCAATTAATTCGCCACATGGCAATCAATTAAAAATATGTGATATTTCTTAACACAAACAAAATCCCGAACTAATAGAGGAGCAATAAGGCATGAAGCACAAACAGAAAACCGTAAAATGAGACCGCTTCCAAACTACAACTCAAGATCCACTGCATTGGGTGGTCTCCAATGTAGAAATAAAGTTAGAAGCTTTAAGCAACAAAAACTGGTGAAGTTGCTGGCTAGTCTGCTTATTACAATGCCTAGAATAAACAGGTTGCATAGGTACCTGATCAAGTACCATAAGCGCATTTCTTCAGCATTTAAGTTAACAAAAATACAACTAGTGTCATCAAATATCACAAAGATGGCTAGTCCAAGGTGCAATAGAGAGGGACCTCGTAATGAACAATGCATTTTGAATCCATTAGTAAGACTTGTTTACAGCATTCAATTTCTATTCTATGTAAATCACCGAAGTACTCCACAACAGATTCTTGCCAACTCCAACTGTCCATACTTCAAAATGTATCTTTTTCTATTGGAGTTATTTCCTTTTACGGCTTTACCATTTTATTGATTCGATGACAACACAAATCAATGAACTGAATTCTTAATTGACTATACGACACGCATCCACCAAACAAACACACAAAAGCGAATCTATATGCATAAAATAAGATACCGCATGGTAAGATCATGTGATTTCGTCACAGTTGGAAGCAAAAATTTTCCATATTAGAATTTTTAGAGAGAATCTGAGCAATCAAAGACAGACACATACCTCCAACTTGCATTTCACGCTCTAACTCATCGTCACTGGAACTGACGTCCACAAGAAAACTTTCCACTGCATCCTCCCGTGTTAGGTGATCTCTGTGTTCTTTGCCCATTTGCAATAGCCCAGGATGGTTCCATATCTGTAAACAACACTTATATAGACGGTCAAAACAATATGTAAATAATAACCGACTAAGCAGACATACTAGGGACAAGTATTATACCTGAGCCAGTGCTTGATATCCTGCAAAAAAACACCTTCTCCCTATAAACTTTTCACCAGAGATCTTGCCACTCGTGAAACCATGAACGTCGAGAAATTTTTTGTACAGTTTCCTTTGCAAAGATGAAAGCTTTACAGCAATAACATAGACGGTTTTAGGAGGTAAATCCTTCTTCACCACATTCATGTCCATACGTTGGACAAATCCTTTCAGCTGTTCGTGAAGAATATGAGATCTTTGGTTCATAATTTTAACGTCATTAGAAGTTGAATTTGCATGTTGACCATTTTCAATTGGATTTTGAAACCTGCAGACCACATATATGGTAAAAGTTCAGAAATTATTAGCATATGCAACACATTGCCCCTACATTTGCTAAGAATGAATAATGAATGGATCAATGAAATGAACACTTACCGGTTCCTAAACTCATGACTGCTACCTAGAAATCCTTCTCTAACAAAATCTACCATCTGCCAAGGTATACAAGAGAAAATATTTTGAGAAAAGAGAAATGTTAACTTAATTCATATATAAAAAATGAAGGCAGCTTACACAGTAATATTCCATTAAATTATTCTGAAGGGGTGATCCAGTCAATGCAATTCTTCGCTGACATTTTACTTGCTTCAGTGCTTGCGTTGTATCAGCCCTGGTGTTTTTGATCATATGAGCTTCATCACAAACTAAAATGTCGGGCCCATCCTGACAAAGGCATTTTGATTTGAAGAAATGTAAAGGAACATTCGGCAAAAAATACGTGTTTAAAGTGCTTAAAAACAGACATAAGCAGATACATCGCTATACTAGAACCCCAAAACAGTACTACTACAAGAGAAACCATAATCACTTCTTCTGTGAAGATCTATGACTTAACTATAATGTTTGCTACTACTAGCAGCCAAGCACATATCAAATAATGCGATAAACCACTTATTAAAAATTACAAAAACGCAGTCCCTTGCTACATGTCATGGCTGAGTGGATGATACTGCTCCATACGAGGAATTTAAGCAATGAACTTGCCAGCAGGGACAACAGAAAAAGTTGACACATGATTTTATCCACTATTGTCTTCATAGAAATTAGTAATGTGTCAACAACAATAAATATATTGTGAACGTAATAACAGTAAAACCAGAGCAAGGCCATCCAGCATACACATTTGGAGCCGCCATGCATGAGACAGCCTCAATCCTCAATTACTTGGTGGGCTACATGGATCAAACTCTTCCGCTTGATTTAAAGCAGTTGATGACCTGCTATCAAAATTATTTTAAGTCCTCCTTAATTAATGTATCCCAGGTAATTTTAGGTCTAACCCTATATACCGTTGAATTTCTTCAATTCATTTTGTGTTGAGTTTTCTAACTGAAACATTTGCAGGTCTACTCTGGATGTGTCCAAACCACCACAACTACAATTGTCTAATTTTTGCATTGATTGGTGATACTCCTTTTGAATCTCCACATTTCTTTTTCTATCTTTACGCCTTACAGGTTGTAACACATCCAAATAAAAATCTGCATTTCCACCACTCATTATCGGTGTGTGTTGTTTCTACTGCCAGACATTCACTCTTATGAAGCATAGCTGGCCAAATTGCATCTCATTGAATTGCCATCTCAACTTAGTAGGGATACTTCAATCACATCCCACACATATTGTGCTCCTCCACTTCTTTCTACATGTAACATTATCCTCGACATGATAATCTTTTTGTATGATTGAAGGGAAAAATTATGTGCAATATCTGCGTACCTCTTTCAAAACTCAAAAGGATGAACAGTTTAGTGCGAGTGACAGACATCAACTTATCTAAAGATACCTTACTCTGATCTCAATTGTATCTATTGTATAATGTCAAGATTGTCCCAAACAAAAGCAAGTTAATAGGATAAACAGTCGAATGCATAATTAAGGAACATGTGAAACAAATACTCATATAAGTTTCTAAGATTAAAAACATTAGATTAAGTAAATAAGTGTTTATGTTCATGAACCACAAACTCATTTAGACATTTAACTTTTCCATATTATGTTGATGGCCTTGGACTCTAATTTCAGGAAGTACTGAATTGGGACATATTCTGTTCATTGACGTAGTCTCAAAATGCATAGGCAAATCGCCCTTTCGACGGTCATTTCTTTGAATATGAAGGATTGATAATTATAATTAATGCATTAAGAAGTAACTTAAACTTGCCAACAGTTTTTATGTGCTTAACATTCCATTTAAAAAAACATATTAATGAACAACTGCTCATGCATTATTGACAAGGTTTAGCATACAAATACCCAGAACTGTTAGATCAGCTAAATAGAATTTATTTTTTATAGGAAATAGCTTTCGTATACGTAAAAAATAGAAGTTTTACACCTACAAAATATATGGCAACAAATATGAAAGAAAAAGGTAAAACAGATCTATAAACTAGCCCATGCCCAAAAACCCTCAGTCACACCTCATTCTACTACGGTCTCCAGTTTCTTCCCAACAATCCCATTCACTGATGGAGAATCCCAAGTTCTTGTAAGAAACCATCCGCATGGCAACATTATATTTAGTGCTCTCCCATGTTTCCTCGCATACATTGCTTTTTCCATCAAAGATTCTTCTATATTGATGCGGGATGGAATGTGCAACGGCTAGGACTCCATGATCAAAGTAGAAAGAGACCTCAGCCCAATGCTCACAATAGAACAAACAACTTCGCTAAACCTTGACACAATACGCTTGATTAAGTTTCCATATTCATGCTAGAATCATATGAGGATTCCCACAATGATAATAAAATACTATTTTCCTTATGCAAGTCAAATTAAAGCATATGAATACAAAAGCATCTATTATTCAAATGATTAAAATAGATATAGTATTTAAACAAACAAGTTTAGCATAATGTAAGGAATTTAATGTCAGTCAATACAAAAATCACCTGCAATGCGTAACATATCTCCCGAGCCACATGTCTATCCTTTACATGCTTTCCAAGGGACAAATTCCTAAAAGAAGCATAGCCAATTAATAGTACACCCCCTTTCCTTCTCCACTTTGTAAGCAAATCCAGCCTTTTCTCACTGAAAAAAGGAAAAAAAAAAAAGCACCATTAGTGTTTTCTCCACCCAAGCAACATATAATTACAACTTGCATTAGCGACAAAAAAAGGAGATAATAACTTTTCTACTTGCAAACATTGTAAAATATAACTCCGCCTATGTTGTACACTATGTTCGCTACATAGCCGGTCCCAAGTCCGGATAAAGGAGGAGGACTACGACGCCCATTTTTCATACCGAAAAATGGGTAAGGGAGGCCCCAAACTCACTTTTCATACCCGAAAAGTGGGGGAGGGAGGCCCCAAGCTCATTTTCCATTCTTGAAAATGGAGGAGGGTTGCGATAGGTTGACGACCGGCGTAAAACTTTTGTCACTTTCATGAAATGGATCAAACTAATTTGGGACCGAGGCTATGTTGTTGTTGTTTGTTGTTGAAACATTGTAAAATATATTTCGATATAAAAACAAAGAAGCCTCGTTACAAATTAGTTAGGATAGGCTACATGGATCAAACGCTTCCATTCAGCTCAATTTAATGCACTTGATGATGCACTTTTGTAATTGACATGCTTTGAGAAAGTGTTTGAACCAAGTGGAATACCCTCCCCAGCCCCTAGACAACAAGCTCCGATCTCACACTACCAACCTTTGTGATTATAAGGAAAAAATGGCTCCTAGAACTCTTTCAACGAGTTACTTCCTAAGCCTGCACCAAGGTACTTGA
The DNA here is from genome assembly GCA_039657325.1 of Stephania cephalantha. Taxonomy (NCBI): domain Eukaryota; kingdom Viridiplantae; phylum Streptophyta; class Magnoliopsida; order Ranunculales; family Menispermaceae; genus Stephania; species Stephania cephalantha. Next base: position 6,175,534 of record CM077579.1, read on the forward strand.
TTAGCCACAAACTCAAAACACTTGAGTCAACCAAATCCACCAATTTGATGTGTCCTCCAATGAAGTCTACATGACTTTAACCTAAAAAAAGTTCAACCTTAAGCCCAAATAATTTTACAAAGACATAGTAACACCGCCACAGTCCAAACAAAACTATTTTCAACTCCCACTACAACTTGCAAAATCTTCACTCTCATGCCGATGGAAAATATATCCGTTTTCAACCCATTATGTAACCCAAAATAGTGACAAGAAATGGAACTGAAGGAATCTAACAACTCTACAAGTAATTATTACATTTTCCCTTGTTCAAATCATGAAAAGTTTTAAACGTTTGTCTAATATAAGACTTGACAGATAAAAACAACAAAGCCTCAATTCCAAATTAATTGGGGTTGGCTAAAAGGATCAAACTCTTCCACTCCGCTTGATTTAATGTAGTTTATGGTGTCCTTTCATAATCCTAAAATCTTTCTTAATTAACTGATCCCAAGCCATCTAAGACTCTTACTCTACCCCTATACCGTTGAACTTTTTTCAATTTATATTGCGTAAAGTTTTCTGACAAGGGAATTTGCAGCTCGTCTTTGGATACAACCAAATCATTGCAACCGCCACTCCCTAATTTTTGCATAGATTGGTGATAGTCCCTACTTTTCAATGAATCTTCCTATTTTTTGTTGTCTTTTTATTCATTTTACCGAACATCCACCTAACTCATTTCCACTACACTCATTTTATATAAGTGCTATTTTTCCTACTTGCACAACATTAACTTCCATCTAGCATAGCTAGCTAATTGCGGACTTATAGAACTTTTATTTTTTTGATAGATAAAAACTAGTCAAACCATTTTTGACAAATAATCTGTAAGCAAATTAAAAACAAAAAACAAAAAACAAAAACAAAAGAAAAGAAAACAAAGTAAACAAAAGAAAAATCAAATACATTCAGTAGAGTAAGACAAAAATTGAAGGTAAATAACAGTAATTACTTTTTTCTTACAATTGAATCATTGATATTGACGCACCACTTTAGGTAGTCATTGGCTAAAAGGCACAAGGCAGGTGAGGCTCACACCTAGCTTGAGTGAAGCCCAGTATACATACATGCATACATGCATAGATATATGTGTGTATATGTGTTACATATAACATTGTATGAAGTATGAACTAGTATAGATGAAAATTGTACAACTGAACTACTAAATTCCGTGCATTGCAATCGCTCTCATCAAGTAATGTGCAAGATTGTTAGCTACTCCCAACTTTGAGAAAGGCTGCATTCTCCTTCTAACCTCTTTTCTTTTTAGGTTTTACACTCGGAATAGATGCTTGTGCAAATTTCATTATATTTCTTAACCTGTTCTTCTTTAAGTTGTGCAACTATGGAAGTAAACATCCATTAGCCAACTTTTTTCTCACTTGAAAAAGGTACTTTGACGGAACTCATAGCAAATAACAAATATAAGAAAATGTTACAATGATGAGGAGCACAGAGAGTGTCCTGCCTCTAGGCGCACCACAATAACACTAATTGACTCAACATATTTCGAAAGTTCTCACATCACTAACAATTTCTAACTAATGTTACCTTATTTTTACTCATAAATCTTTTCAATTTTTATCATGTGTATTCTAGCCTAAACCCTAAATATTTTTGAACTTTCGATTTAATTCCGAAAAATGCTCATATTTGGATGACGTTAAACCCACCAAGCTAAAAGGAAAATCTTATAGAACTGCAATAAGGTCTGCTATACTTTATGGAGTTGAATGTTGGGCAGTAAAGAAACAACGATACATAAAATGAATAGAGCGGAAATGAAAATGCTTAGGTGGATGTGTAGTAAAACTCGTAAAGATAGAAAAAGAAATGTATAAATTCAAAGAAAAGTAGTAGCATCAATTGACGCAAAGATTAGGGTAAGGTGGTTGCGGTGGTTTGGACACCTCCAAAAAGGGCTTACAAATGCCTCGTTAGAAAAACTCAATTTAATAGAAAGCTGGAGAAATTGATGACGTAGGGTAGACAAGAGCTAACTTGGGGCAAATTAATTAGGAAGAATTTAAAAGATTCGGATAGCATACCATCAGTTGCACTAAATTGAACGCAATGGAAGAGTTTGATCCATGTAGCCGATCCCCACTAATTTGAGATTATTGTTGTTTGTTGTTGTTGTTGTTAAGGGATTGCAAAACCGCAACATCAACTACATTAAATCAAGCATAATGGAAAATTTTGATCCATGAAGCCGACCCCAACTAATTTGGGATTAAGGCTTTGTAAGTGTTGTTGTCCTTCAATTTATACCCAACAACAAAGTCTCAATCACAAATTAGTTGGGGTTGGCTACATGGATCAAACTCTTCCATTGCGTTCGATTTAGTGCAATGTCCTTCAATTAATTTTTTTTTTATTTAAAAAAAAAAAAAAATAAGAAGGACTTGCACGTCCACAACAGAATTATGCGTTTAAGTACCATATTATAAAGTGTCCCATAAATTATTATAGGTAACACCACATTTCTAAAAGCAACAATGAATAATATAAGTTCAAACTCACCCGACATCACTAAAAAATTATATTTTGAAAAAAAGAAATCCAATGAAAAAAAATTCTAAATTTATATGAGAATCTTCAATGAGCTAAGTGTGGGATGACGAAATCAAGCTTTTTTATCCTTCGAGATTCTACGATTCCATTTGAATTGGCTTCCTTTGCAAGTATGCCAAGTACTTACTTTCTCTTTCCATCCTATATTATTATAGATTTCTTAAACCCTCCCCTCCTACTTCCATCCCTCTCCAAAATATGGTACTAATAAGCTTTGCATTGGAGGACTCTGCAGGAGTGAGATGCCTGGCATTATTTAAGCTGAGTACTCATTTTCCCAACTATTAAGGCATTCACAGAAATGCTTACAAAATAACGAAACCTGATAGTGACTGCAATAGTTTAATGCAATTTTAAAAGAAAAAAATATTTTTTACAGGAAAGTTTCGAAAATGAAAAACTAAAGCACCATGATAATCGAGTGAACAAACCTCGAAGAAGCATCTTCAAGCATAAAAACACGCAATTGCTTCATTTCAATTGGTCTCCACTTCATAAACTCTTTCCGCCAATTGTGCAGCACATTCACAGGTGTGACTATAAGAGCACACTTCAATCCTAAATCAACACTTCTCATAGAAGCGTACAGGAAAGCAATTACCTGCCCAGCAACAAGGCCATTAGGTTAAGAAAAACAGAATGGGCTTGCAGAAAAGTACAACTTAAACAAAATATTCAATTTTCAATAAGTTTTTAAAAAGGTATTGTCCAATAGATAATAGAATACAAATTTAAATCACTACTCCCCATGCTAAAAAGAATTAAAATAAGAGAATGAGCTAAACAGAAAAGGAAATTAAATTAAATAAATTTCTTAAGTATGGCACATAAAATTTGAAATTACTTTCGCAGGAGTCCTCAACAAGATGAATCCAACGTCCTAAAGTGGTACAGAGAACTCCATTTTATAGTTACGAAGATTAATGATTTCGGCCATGGTTATAAGAATCCAAATGAAATTAGAATATATGAAACGTACAATCAAGATTTAACTAAGTATAACTTAAACAAAATATTCAATTTTCAAGAAGTTTTTAAAAAGGTATTGTCCCAATAGATAATAGAATACAAATTTAAATCACTACTCCCCATGCTAAAACGAATTAACATACGAGAATGCGCTAAACAGAAAAGGAAATAAAATTAAATAAATTCCTTAAGTATGGCACATAAAATTTGAAATTACTTTCGCAGGTGTCCTCAACAAGATGAATCCAACGTCCTAAAGTGGTACAGAGAACTCCATTTTATAGTTACGAAGATTAATGATTTCGGCCATGGTTATAAGAATCCAAATGAAATTAGAATATATGAAACATACAATCAAGATTTAACTAAGTGGCAACCAACACGAGCTCTTAAAATGAGTACTAGTGCTTCTACTAAACCCCAAAAACTACTGTAAATTGCAAGTTACGATTTGATCCTATGATTTTCAGATCATGTATTAAATTAGACTAAACAATAAAACTTTCAAAACAGAAATTATAATTGTATTAACAAGATGTCTACACATCATTAATCACAAATAACATCAATTAACAAATTCCTATCAAAATTTTATGCTTGCACAAAGACAATGGTAAATACATCATGTATGCATGTTCAATGTGAAACAGATAAAAGTGGATGAAGTTTAGAAAAGACTAAGAGCTCATCAGTTTTTCTAGCATCTAGTAATATTTGAATCATATTTTATAGAAGGTGAATAATAAAGCAGGGAGTACAATAGGGGCAAAATGATAAAGATGACCGAATAATGACTATAATAGGCACGATTTAATGAAGTATAGGACATGCAGTTAGAACATTCTTTCAGTAATAAAAAGAGGAGCAGAAAGAAATAAAACTGGAACTCTTAATTCTTAAGACTGATTATACAAAGTTATCGGTCTAGTCTTCTCGCAAAAAAAATAAAAAATAAAAATGTATACAATATGCATGTATATTTATTAAAAAAAAAAAGTCCTATCATGGGATGCATCACAGCATTGCTAGAGAGGCCTAAACCAATCAACCCAAATTGGTGGATGAAATAAGCTACCTGAAATGTTTTCCCAAGGCCCATGGTGTGGGCCAGGATGCAACCAAGGCCTTTATCGCCAGATTTCACCTTTCTGACTGACTGTATGATGTTTTCCCACATAAACCGAATGCCTGAAATCTGCACTCAGCAACAATGGAACTCGTGATTTTCATTTTCAGTTTTTCTTTATTTTTTGGGAGGAAAATACACTATTTAACAATTATACAATGAAGAAGAAGATGGTTCAAATAAATGAAGTTCACTTATTTACCCAAAAAAAAATGAAGTAAGTAAACCATGATTTGAAAATTCTCCAAATTTATTAGATTTTTTGAAGCACCAAATTAAGTAGATGAACACAAAATTTTAAAGAGCTTCCATCGAAGATAGAGAAAAATGATGAGATCTTCAAGTTATTTTGCTGAGTTTTAAGAAAAGTCAAATGCAATTGGTGTCATTTCTCATTATAGGATACTCTAAAGAATGACAACATGTTAGAAGGCACACGACCAAAACAATCAATCCCATCAAAATCGAAGTTTAATGTTAACATTTATATAAAAGTTTGTACCTTATAAAAGGATTCGAACATGTTGCCTAATAAAGAAAATAAAAATACCCAAAACAATCAATCCCATCAAAATAGAAGTTTAAACAACTAATAGAAAAAGAACAGGTCTGAAATATTATAAAAACATGTTTTTTCGCTGTCTTTTTATGAAACTTGGATGTTCTATAGCACTTAGATGAAGTTTTAATATTTTTCTATAATATTGAAATTAATCAAAATTCCCCACAACAAATTACACTTCCTGAATTAACTACAAATCTTAAGTGAGTAAAGTAATAGGTGAAGTCGAATTTTCTATCCTTGAGAAAAATGTTAGTGTTCGCAATTCACCAATCTTAATACAATTGAGTAAAATCAACTGTCTGCTTGATGGTAAACAACGAGGTGCTTCCAATAATGGTTACATTAAGACAAAAGCTCTATATTTATAATTACATGGATGCTAACTTCCAAAAATTTATCAATCGATCGATCAAAGATACTTGATTGATTGGAATAAATTATTCCCTTTTTGTTATAAACACAGATAGATAGGAACCAATCATCTCCTTCCTTTCGAAACAGACCGATGACTAATCAACCAAATCAAGGCTAAATGGCATCTAATGTTTTTACTTCCCCTCAACTCCTATACCAAGGGAAGAGACTCAAAGCTTTTTTAGAGCCAATTAATAAGCTATTTTGTCTCACCCAAGTACTTATGGCTAAGAGCATTAGTTCATTCTTCCAACGGCCAGCTGAATAAAGATATTTAATCACGGCATTCAACTTATTTCCTTGAAAGATAATAAAAAGTAGGGAAAAAATGTACAAAATCTTCTAGTATTTTCAATTATTTGATACAAACTAGTCTTACTCTTAAGTGTTTTGATTAATGTTAACATTTATATTTTCCTGAAGAATGTTATTTGTGACAGAAGTAATTTTGCTTTCAATTTTTTTACCAATTAAAATTTATTTTTTTGTTTGTGACAGAAAATAGTCCCTTCACATCGTCGCCCGGATGTGAAGAAAAATTAGCAAGGGTTCCCACACAAAGGACGGGTGTGGGTAAAGAAGCTAGTTCAAAACAAACACGAAAACAAAAACAAAATCATAGATACGGACACTAGATCTTTTAGACAAAATAGAAATAAAAAAGGAAAACAAATACAAAGGGAGAAAAATTCGTTTAAGAACATGGAACATAGGAACACTTACGGGGAAGTCAATAGAACTAGTAGATACCATGATTAGAAGGAGAATCAACATTGCTTGCCTCCAAGAGACAAAATGGGTAGGAGAAAAGAGTAGAGAAATAGGAAGCACAGGGTTTAAATTGTGGTACCTTACACCGGTATAGATAGAAAATGCAATGGAGTTTGAATTGTGGTGGATAATGATTATAAGGATAAGGTCGTAGAGGTTAAAAGAATGGGGGATAGATTGATTCTAGTTAAATTAATTATTGGCGATGAAAAAATTAACATACTTAGCGCCTATGCACCATAAGTAGGATTAAGCGAGAGCATCAAACGCAAGTTTTGGGACGATATGAATGGATTTATGCAAAGTATACCATTAGATGAAAAAAAATTTATTGGAGGAGATTTATATGGGCATGTCGGGGCAAGTAACGATGGGTTTGAAAGAGTTCATGGAGGTTTTGGTTACGGTAATAGAAATGAAGAGGGAGAATCAATCTTAGAATTTGCTTCAGTATACGATCTTGTCTTAGCAAATACTAGTTTTAGGAAGAGGGAGTCGCATATAATTACTTTTAGTAATGGTCATAACAAGAGTCAAATAGATTTTCTTTTAACAAGAAAAATAGATAGAAAAATATGTCGAGACTGCAAAGTAATACCTGATGAAGCACTTATTACCCAACATAAGTTAGTAGTACTTGATATCAAGCTAACATGACGACATAATATGAATAAAAGAGTTAGCGACCCTAGAATAAAGTGGTGGAACCTAAAACATAGTAAACAAGTAGAGTTTAGAGGAAAACTACTAAAGGAAAATGTTTGAAATCTTGACTTAGATGCTAATACAATGTGGCTAGAAATCAGTAGTTGCAAAAGAAGAGTGGGATCAAACGTATTAGGTATATCTAAGGGCTTGGGACCTCCAAAGAAGGAAACATGGTGGTGGAACGAGGATGTCCAACGAGCAATTAAAACTAAAAGAGAGATATATAGGAAAATACTTAAGTGTCAAGATGAAGATGTGTATAATCAATATAGAGAAGCTAGAAAACAAGCTAAAAAAGTAGTCAGTCAAGCTAAAACAAATTTCATGGAAGATCTATATACAAGGTTAGGTAATAGAGATGACGAAAAATATATATATAGACTAGCCAAATTAAGAGATAAAAAGAAACAAGACCTAAGTCATGTAAGATGTATTAAGGACGAAAATCAAAATGTTTTAACGCGCGAGGAGGATATTAAGGAGAGATGGAGAAATTACTTCGATAGTTTATTTAATGATGGCCAAGTTGATACTATAATAGATGAAAACCCACACCAAGAAAGAAATGTAAACTATACACGCAATATTAGAATTGTAGAAGTTAAAGAGACATTGAAAAGAATGAAAATAGGGAAAGCATGTGGCCCAGATGAATGAAATGCTTAGGAGAAATTGGATTGACTTGGTTAACAAAACTTTTCAATAAAATTTTAAAATCAAAACGGATGTCAATGGATTGGAGAAGAAGCACACTTGTGCCAATCTTCAAAAACAAAAGAGACATTCAAAGTTGCTCAAACTACCAGGGAATTAAACTTATAAGTCACACTATGAAACTTTGGGAGAGGATAATTGACAATAGGCTAAGGAGAGAAATAACAATATCAGAGAACCAATTTGGTTTCATGCCTGGGAGGTCAACTATGGAGGCGATTTTCCTTGTAATACGATTGTTAGAAAAATATAGAGAAAAGAAAAAAGATCTTCATATGGTATTCGTAGATTTAGAAAAAGCATATGATAGGGTCCCTAGAGATGTTCTTTGGTGGGTTCTAGAAAGAAAAAGAGTGCATGCTAAATACATAGACATTATTAAGGATATGTATGATGGAGTAGTAACGAGTATAAAGACATTTGGAGGAGCTACAAAAGAATTTCCCATTACGATAGGACTACATCAAGGATCGGCTTTAAGCCCATATCTATTTACTTTAGTTATGGATAAACTAACTAGACATATTTAAGAGGATATACCATGGTGTATGCTATTTGCAGATGATATTGTCTTAGTGGATGAAACTAAAGATGGAGTGAATAGGAAATTAGAACTCTGGAGGAATACATTAGAATCTAAAGGCTTTAAGTTGAGTAGGACGAAAACCGAATACATGCACTGTGAGTTTAGAAACACTAGACATCGAGATGACGGAGTGGTAAAATTAGGGGAAATAGAAGTTCCTAAGGTAAACCACTTTAGATACCTAGGATCAATCATACAAAATGACGGTAACATTGAGAATGATGTCACACATAGAATTCAAGCTGGATGGAAGAAATGCGGAGTGCAACAGAGGTGATTTGTGATCGAAATGTTCCTACTAAGTTAAAAGGAAAATTTTATTGGACCGCAATTAGGCCAGCTATGCTCTATGGAAGTGAATGTTGGGCGGTAAAACAAAAACAATTACATAAAATGAACGTAGCAGAAATGAGGATGCTTAGGTGGATGTGTGGTAAAACTCGTAAAGATAGAATAAGAAATATAGAAATTCAAAGACAAGTAGGAGTAGCATCAATTGAGACAAAGATTAGGGAAGGGCGGTTGCGATGGTTTGGTCACACTGCAAAGACGGCCTACAAATGCTCCAACTAGAAAACTTGACTCAATAGAAAGCGTAGAAATTCGACGAGGTAAGGGCAGGACCAAAGTTAACATGGGATGCATTAATTAGAAGGGATTTGAATGGTTTGCAAAGCTCACCATCTATTGCACTTAATCGAGAACAATGGAAAAGTTTGATCCATGTAGCCGACCCCAGTTAATTTGAGACTGAGGCTATGTTGTTGTTGTTGTTGAAGAGCATTCACTAGCAAAACTTGAAAGAAATAATAATGGGCTGCATCAAAATATTTAGCAGACATTGGAATATGTTCAAGCTGAATAAAGAGCCTATAAGAAAAGAAATCCAACAACCTGACTAGTTTCTACATTATCAACCACTTTATAAAGTACAAACGGGCAAACTCCCGTTTGCATGAAAAAGGGAAAAAACCAAAAGTACTAGATTGAATCTTATTATATCATTGTGAAATAATGGAAAATGCATATTCTCATTAAAACACACGCACGAGCATGCGACTGGCAACAAGAAAATATTTAGGTAACAAATAAACCTGATGAGGTTTTAGTTTGGCAGAAATGCTGGGAGGAATCCGCACTGCATCTTCATCTTTTTCTCTTACAACATTCACAATATAACCAGTTGTTGCGTCACCCAAAACCTCAGTACTTGCACCTTCCACTGCCGTATTGAGACAACTAGCAGGGTTTTTACTCCATGATTCGGTGGTGAATTGTTTTTGCAATGATATGAGATGCTCCTGACGTGCCTACATAGACCAAAAATCTAATAAGCACATCAAAATAAGCATTCAAGTATAACAATTACACAAAAGGACACCTTTTCAATCGCAATCTTCTGTTTCGTTTCTTCTCCAAGTTCAGCATCATCAAGGATCCTTCGTATCTTCTTTTTCCTTCGTTTCTTAACACTAAATAAAAAAGATTAGAGGAAAGAGCATAGTAAGATCTTAAATTGAACAGAATTACAAAATTAATAATCCCCTCGGACTAGATTGGATTGTGGATGGCTTGTTCAAAATCCGTGAATTCAATCCAATCTAGTTCGTTATAACACATACATATATAATATATGATAATTAAATTTCTCATTTCTTTAGGCATAAAAGCTCTCTTTTAAGTAGGTACTTGACAATACATGGTGAATACATTTTTCCTCTCTTAAGCAGAATGTAGTGTGGCAACGTTTTTTTTTTTATATTTATTTTTCTAATGAATTCTAATGTATAATATTTTGCTCAATACTTTGTTGTTTATAGGAAGTAAATTATATACATTATTGTGAATATTATACAAATAAATGTATATTATACATGCAAGTTAATGGATATTAGATATGATATTTTTGTTAGTTATGCTTAATTATATGTATGCATATACATTAATTGAAAAATGCCAAACCGCATAACTTGATCCAGTCTGGTCAGCAGTAAGCAAATTGGACTAAACTGGACTGATGAATTATTTGGAATGGATTGGACCAGACGGTGATTTTTCAATCCCCCATGATTGGATTGAATTATAAATTGACCATAACTGAACTAGATCCAATCCGTGGAAAGAATATAATTAATTTCCTCATCATAACTCTTCAATTGTAGTGGATGAGGTGAGGAGCTGACTGAGTTGAAATTCTTGTAGAGAAAATTCAAAGCAAATTTCAGAATGCAAGCTAGAAATGCAACTTCAATTTTTCAAATAAAATTCAAAGCAAATTGAGTTGTCATCATAACGCATGTATTCTCACCAATATGGAAAATGGATCCATTTAAATCCGAAATATCTTCCCTAGATATGTTTTAGTCAACATTCCATCAAACTCTCATTCCTTAAATGTAAGAGTGAAGAAACAGAAATAGTTACTTATGAAGCATTTGTAATAATGTAATTAAGTGGAAAGTCAAGAGAGCATATCACAATTATTTACAACAAAAAGACCCAATCCCAAATTAGTTGGGGTCGGCTACAAGATCGAACTCTTCTATTGCGTTTGATTTAGTTCAATTAATGGTATGCTTTCCAAATCCATAGAATCTTCTCAATCAATACGTCCCAAGTTAGCTTAGGTCTACCCCTACATACTCGAATTTCTTGAGTTTCATTGAGTCAAATTTTCTAATTGGGCATTTGCAAAGTTGTCTTCGGAGGTTTCCAAACCACCACAACCACCCTTCGTATTTTTTGTGACAAATTTGAGCCGCTTCTACTCTTCTTTGAATTTTTGTATTTTTTACTCTAACTTTACGAGCTTTACCACACATCAACCTAAACATCCTCATTTCTGCTACATTCATTTTGTGTATTGTTGTTTCTTTACTACCCAACATCCACTTCCATAAAGCATAGCTAGCCTAATTGCGCAAATCCTATAAAATTTTTATTTTACTTTGGTAGGGATATGTCGATAGCATATAGCGCCTATCCTTGACTTCTTCAATCTAGCTTGAATTATGTGTAACGTCATTCATAATATTACCATCAATTTATATAATTGATGATCCTAGATATATAAAGTGGTTTACCTTAGGATCTTCTACTTCTCATAATTTTACCACTCCAACATCTTGATGTCTAATATATGTAAACTCATAACGCATGTATGCGGTCTTCATCCTACTCAACTCAAAGCCTTTAGATTATAACGAGCTCATCCAAAGTTTTTCCTATTCACTCCATCTCTAGTTTCAACTTTCAACCACTAAAGCAATATCATATGCAAATAGCATACACCATGGTATATCCTTTCAAATATGCGTAGTGAGTTCATCGATAACTAAAGCAAAGAGAAAAAGGCTAAGGCCGATCCTTGTTGTAGTCATATTGTAATGGAAAATTGTTTTGTGGTTCTTCCAAATGTTTTTATACTTGTCACTACTCCTTCAAACATATCTTAAATGGTGTCTATGTATCTAGCATGCACTCATTTTCTTTCCAAAACCCACCCAAATAAACATCTATAGGAACCAATCATATGTTTTTTCTAAATCTACAAATATCATATGAAGATCCTTTTTCTTTTATCTATATTTTTCCATCGAATATGTGTGATCCATTTCATAAAGACAAAAGTTATATGTTGACTGTCAACAACCCTCCACTACCCGAGTCATGGAGAATGGGCTTGGAACCCCTCCTCCCTTATCCTGACTTGGGACCGACTATAAAGGGCATGCAAGATGTTCTACATAGGTGGAGTTATATCGCAATTAATTAGCACGATGAAAATTCAGAATTGAACTATTGCCACAATACCTGATTTTAGACCTAATGTCAGCATCTGAAAGCTCCGAGTCACTGTCAGAGGTAGAAACTGATGCATCTTCAGCTGCAAGAGCTTCTTCACACTCCAGTGTCAACCTCCGCAAGAGGATAGGTGAACAGCAACAACATTGCCAGCCAGAGTTCTGACATGTTGACAGGTATTCTTCTCCAAAATTGTACTTTATACAAGGTGCACAGAATAGCATTTTACACGTTCTACAATTTATTAGGTCGCTGGACCGACCACACCATCCACAGTAACATTCACAGCAATCAGGATCCTAAAGTAGAAAATTGCATAAACTGTCAGTATAAATTAAAAAATTAAACTGCCTGGTCCAAAGAGTCCAAACTGCTCATCAGATCAATATAAACAAATGACTATAGTAAATATACGCATTATACAAGAATATATTGACCATTGCATAAATTATAAAATTGCTTCCCAATTCAGTAGATAAAATCTGAAAGTATCCTACCTGAAGAACTTTGAGCAATACCTTAAGACATGCTCATGGAACCAATGGAAACAAAAGAGAGCATACAATTGAATTTTGCATCACTCATTATAGAACATTCCTTGACATTTAAGTGATGGTAGCAATACCCTCACAAGGTCCAGAGCGAGAATTTTTTTAACAAAACAAAGTAGAGAAAAATTTAAAGGCAGTTTATAAAAACTGTACCTTTTCATAATTTACTATTTCTATATACAAATGATAACAGCTATAACCAACTAGGAACCAGACAATATAAGAATTATACCTTTTCCAGCATTTTCTCTTCAATTATAGACTTGCAACTTTCACAAATAATGACTTTCAGTAGAGGATGCTGCTGAATCTCACATGCTCCCACAACCTTAGAACATGCAGTGCAATGATATTTTTCAGGGAATCTATGCAAAGAGGGAGAATTGATAGCCATAGAGTCAGCTTCCTCCCTAGCTTGCACTGTAGGTTTCATCTTACTGTTAGTGTCGATGGAAGTATAAGATGAAGGTTCTTCATTGACAACTTGTGCTTCATCATCACTTTCTATAATGACAGTTCGGCTTCTTTTCTTCTCATTATCAACTTCTTCATTATCCAGTGAATGTTTCTTTCCCCTTGTTTCTTCCACATCAGAAGGAGATCGACAAAGCAATGAAGCTCCATTCATCGTCTCCTTTTACGGTCAAGATCGTTTGAAGTTTCTACAATTCCAGGCACCTCTAATTTTGATAATTGGTCAATATTATTAGTGTCAGTGTTGGACTTCCCTTCACCAATTCGACAATTGTTTTCATGTGAAACTGGTTGGGAGCATTCATTCAAAATAGTGGAGTCACCTACGTTATTATCCATGACTGAAGCAACTAAATCAACTTCCTGGAGATTGGACTCCTGATCCAAATACCAAAATACCATCCAGAACAACAGAAATACGTTAAATGTTTAATTAACAATTAAAAAGATAAAAAGGCATTATAAATCCACACTCCTCATCTCTTCCTTCCCCAATGTATATATTTCTTCCAGTGTCATTGCAGCAAGAAAAAATCAAAACAAGGGAGAATTAAAAGCACGAGCAGAAAGAAGTTCCTGCAATTGAAATTTAAGCTCAAAAGCAGAAGAAAAATTAAAGTCTACCTGCTTATGCCTGATTCTCTGTCTTCTATGTTTCAAACGAAGTTGGAGCTTTCGTGCCATATTTTCATCTTCTTCTTCTTTAACCTAACAATAAAAGAGTCTATGAAATACATAAATTAAAAAAAAATAACATTGCACCTTTTCGTACACACAAATACAAGAAGTAAAAGAATACAAAGTATAATAAATACAAGAGACTATACATAACTAGGCAAATCAAAAGGCCATTTTTTACAATTTGTTTAGTAACGACAACTCTAACACAAAATATTGGATAAATTATTACCAAAAAGTAAGTTCCAGTACATATTTCAGAACATAAAAGATGAACGTTTTTGAAAAAAAAAAATATGACAGTAGATTGATGATTGATGAATTTATAAAAGATCATCCTTTGAGAAAAGAGACCATCAGTTCAGTAAATAAAGATACACAAAAACCACCAAACAGGAGAAATATAGAAAATAACAACAATAAGGACAGAATACTACAGAAACCTAAAAATAATAACAAAACCAAGGCAAAAAGACCAAGATTAAAGCATACACCTACAAAACATGCGAGTATTCAAGCTAGAAGTAGCTTAACTGCCCCATTGACAGGTTCCACATCTCATTCTTTATCTCTAACTTAATACTGAGTTCCATGCATTGACTGAAGATTCAAGAGTCTAAGACCAAAAAATGAAAGAAAATTTTCAAACTGAAGAGACCATACATTTTCACCAAACAGTACCGCGTCTCTAATCAAAAGAGACACAAATTAAATAAACTGTGTAGCGAATACGTGCAAACCTTCCGGAAGTTTTTCTTTTGCTCTTCAGATAGTTCCATTTCCTTTTCATTGGCAATGGCATCAGCAAAAATGGATCACTAGAGCTTGCCTCAATGTCATCAATTTCCTCCACCTGAAAGAATTGATTTCTTTGTCAAAGGTACACCACAACCCAACAGGTAGCAACTTGCACAAGTTTTGTATCAGAATAGTAGATAGAGATACATATGCATAAGAAAACAGTGAACCTATTATTCATTAATTTTAACATAAAAGACTATTTAATTAAAGCAAATGCATGCCTTTTAAGCCAGCTTAAGATGCCAAAATAAAAGGACCCATGAAAGCAAACCAAAAAAATAAAATAAAAGAATATCCTCATTTGCTATAGCTCAACAAATGAGGATATGTAGCTCACCATCAATTGCACTTAATCGAGCACAATGGAAAATTTTGATCCATGTAGCCGATCCCAATTAATTTGGGACTGAGGCTATGTTGTTGTTGTCGTTGTCGTTGTTATAGCTCAACCAGTTGTTGTATCCTCACTTGTTATAGCTCAACCAACTAAATTAAACATACAACAACAACAACAAAGCCTCAATCCCAAATTAATTGGGGTTAGCTACATGATTCAAACTCTTCCATTGTGTTTGATTTAGTGCTTCTGAATTAAACATAGGAACAAAAATAAAGAACAGAAGAGTAAATAACATAAAGAGATGCAATTTCTCAAAAAAACAAAAAAAGATGACGTTATGCAAGAAAACAAAGAAACTCATTTTATGATTATTTAAATGTTTCCAACAATTTCAGCAACGCCCTTAAAATTTCATTTGCCCGGAGAACTACCGAAATGATATGAGATGGTTATTCCCACATGATCGGCCAGTTGATGTAGACAATACGATGAGAAAACAGTGATATGATAAGATAAAGCCAACGATGACACCATTGAGCATATAACTGCAAACTACATGAAAAGGGAATGAATCATAAATATCAATTCGCAACCTCATCAACACCGGGTAACTTCAGCCCCAAGTTTGCAGCTTGCTGAGGTGTGCTCGCCAAGTAAACAGAAGCCCAGTGCTTGCCGCCAAATGAATTTTCATCCTTATGAGATTGAATAATTTCATTGAAAGAGCTCCAATCCTTCTCTGTATTTTCTGTAGCTACATCTGTGCAGTTACCATTGCAAAGTTTTCTGCCCAAAAATCCACTAGCACCTTCTTCCAACAGCTTACCATGTTTTCTGGTTCAATAGGCACACACAAGCAGCTCAATAATTGTTGGTAGAAAGGTTTATCAATTACCAAAAATCACATGCATACCTCCTCACGGGTCTTTGAGATTGCAAGTACTTCTCTGCACCAATAATTGATTCACTTAATTCAGTAGTCAGTTGAGACCCAACCCAGTGTGTCCTCTTTCTCCAAGCTTCAGTAGAACAGGAACAAGGAGCCTGACTTTCAATCCATTTATAAAGACTTGGTAAATCAATTCCAGCACCATCTAGTTGTTCCTGTACATAAGAAAACAGTGATAACTTGATTAATCAACACTAAGTTTACATTTGGTCAGTATACAGTACGGATCTGAGAACAAAATCTAGATCAGTGTTTTAGAATAATAAAATAACACTTACGCGAAGCGCAAACAAAAAAAAACTTCTTGATTTTGGCAAGAATATCTTAACCTTTAGATTTTTTTGTAAATTGTATTCTCAGTTATCATTATTATACGTCAAACCAAAATGAAAGATATGAAGGGCCACTTGGTGCAAACCCATTGCATCATATAAAATGACACTTCCACGTGTCTGCATAATTTTTCACATACCCAAGTGTAAAGCACTCAAATAATAGCAACAAGGTATTCAATTTACATTGAATTAAAAGATATAGGTATTTTTCACAAAATTAAAAGGTTAAGATATTTTTGCAAAAACATTAAAACTTAAAAGGTTACGGTATATCCACCTATTAGGTTAAAAAAAAAAGAAAATAAAAAATCAATACAAAAGAAACAGAAAATAAAAGAAGATAAAGTGCAACATCCTGAACTATGACACAATTAAGTCTGGCAAACATCAGAGAAAAAAGTTTTCGACAATTACATATCTAATTCCCAGAACTACAGATTCAGATTCAACTAAGTTAAGAACGGAACTCAATATACTTGAAAGTTGGGAACAACGTGCATTAATGAATCTCAAAAAACACCATTGGAACAGGAAGCAATGCTGGTGATGTTCATATCTATAAGGAATCTCATCAATTTAATTTTTTTGATCAGAAGAATCTCATCAATTTGATAAAGTTCTCTAAAAAGTTATCTATTACTAAACTTAGGCCTTTTAATTTTAGAAGGCATTATCTTAGTGTCTTTTTATAATTTCAGAGAATTTTAAATTCCAATCCAAACAAATAAAGAGTCCTTTAGGAAATCTTTTATCTTCTAAAAAATATAAGAATTTATAATTGGGTTACAGACTAATGATAACGAAATAAAATTACAGTTTTCCTCCCTGAATCACCAGACCCTTGCCAAGTTGCCATACGTATGTTAGTATTAATAATCACACGTGTGAGAACCTTAAAAGTCCTCTCAAAACACCAATGGGACTTATGGGCGAACCAATGTTATTGAGGCGTGCCTCAAGGCATAGCGACCTCTTTGCACCTCAATAGAGACCAAGCAAAAAAAAAAAAAAAAAAAAAAAAAAAAAAAAAAAAAAAAAAAAAAAAAAAATGAATTTGATGAAGATGTCAGCATACTTAAAAACTTACTTGAAGATTTTTTTTTTTTTAATTGAAGTTGCTAATGTGGAGGAATAATAAGATGGAAGACACATTTCCAAAGGTACATAATTAAGCATGACATATATGTAACTCGAATAAATTAATATGCTTGGCTTCACCACAGCATGCATTCATGCCTCAAGACTTTTTGGGCAAGTATCACCTCAAGTTTGCTTTTGGTCTTTGATGACGGTGGGTGGAGAAGAAATTACGCTACATATTATCAATCACTAATCATTTTATCAATTTTGAGACAGAAATTACAGTAACAAAGAACAAGATTTCACCTGAAGTTTCTATAAAACCTTAATAGGACTATGCAATGTTCAAACAACAACAACAAAGCCCCAATCCCAAATCAGTTGGGCAACTACATGGATCAAACTCTTGCACTCTGCTTGAATTAATGCACTCAATGATGTGCTTTCATAATCCTTTAAATCCTTCCTAATTAATGCATCGCAAAGTTATCTTAGGTCTGCCTTTATACCGTCAGATTCTTCAATTTTTACTTTGTCAAGTTTTCCAATAAGGGCATTTGCAGCCAGTCTTTGGATGTGTCCCAACAATCGCAATCTCCTTCCCTTATTTTTGCATCTATCGGTGCTACTTCTATTTCTCTTTAAACCTTCATATTTCGTATTCTATCTTTAAGAGCTTTACCGCACATCCATGGTCCATCTAAGCATCATCATTTCTGCTACACTCATTTAATGTATATGTGTTTCTTTACCACAAAAATTAACTCTCATACATCATAGTGCATTTAATTGCTTCATATAGAATTTTCCTGCTAGCTTAACAGAGAGACTTTGATCACATATTGCACTCTTCCACTTCTTCCATTTAACTTAAAATTCTATGTGTAAACCACTGTCTCATTTTTTAGTAAAATTGAGACTTTCTTGTTGTTGAATAGTATTGAACCCTCAACCTCAAAATATATTTATTCTATACATGCATATATTTAATTGATTGACTGCCATAGGCAAACTCAAGTCAAAACTAAGAACAACTTTCATTCGACATCAATTCAGCTTAATGAATCAACAAATAGAAAACAAAGAATTTACTATTGACTAAGAACGATACAATTTTCTTGATTATACATGCTACATAAAACAACATATTTCATTCAAGGCACCAGAAGCATAAGAAGAACTTGTGTTTTTAACTTTTTGTAAAGTATTATGCTCTATACTTTAGCTTATACTGCCATAAATATTAGGTGAGCGTTTAAGCTTTTTTTGATTGAAGAAAACCTTACATTAACTTCACAAGTCTACATCATGATGCAAGATAAAAGTATGACCTTACATTAACTTCACAAGTCTACATCATGATGAAAGATAAAAGTATGTTACTCAAAACCAATGTGATATTCGGATGACCATGCTCACAATCTGAGACTGCGAAACCAAGGGAAAGACTATCTACAAATACACTGTGGTCTTCACGGCTAAAGTATACAAAATCCTCTAGCGTTCATGGTCAACTTGAACTTTGAACCTCTAACACCGTCTCAGTTACAGAATTCCATTCATTTATTAGACTTCTAATATTAAGTTTTTATTGTTAGCAACATAACATTTATGATAAACATCAATGAATTAAAATATGAAGCCACTGCTCCATGTCACTTCAATCACTTAGAAAAAAGTAAAGTGGTATTTGAGAGAACATATATGGTATGAAGTTCAGCGGCTTCATTTTGTTTACAGAAAAACTGGCCGAAATAGACAAAAGCTTCATAGCAGAATAATGACACAAAAAATGCATGATAAAACTAGTATGATAAACCAGAGGTTTTTACTCAAAGATGAAGCAAGAAGCACACCAACAAGTGAGCACTTTCAGTCTCCAACTCATCCAGAGTGGCCTCCCATTCTTCCACGAAAGTTCTCATTTCTGCCGAGACAGCCTCGTCTAACTACTTTGATTAAAAAAGAAAAGAAAAACACACACGCACACAAAGAGAGATGAATCAGCAGCAGTAGAAAGGCCTATATCAAAAGTAATAGCAGAGTCAGAAAGGGTACAAACTAACATCATCTGCATGAAGACTCTCAGCTAGCTCTGCTCTTACTTCAGCCTCCACTCGTGCCAATGACTCCTTCTCAAGTGATTCTTGAGCCTCTGCTGCCTAGAGATTAAAATGAGAAAATAGAGAAAGAAGTAACAAGAACTTAAGAAAATGGACAGTCAGGTTAAGAGTATTTATACCTTACTCTCTACTTCTAGAAGATCAGAAACCAGCTCTTCTACTTCTTGATCAGTCAAAGGTGCCTGAAAGCATGTCAAAATTTCAATTGAGATCTTGGATACAAAAAACAAACAACAAAATGAAATAAGAAAAAAAAATCTAAAGTCACTGTTAGTTAAGTATCCAAAAACCATATACTAGAAAGGAAAATAACAGAAACACTACAACAATGACGCAGTCAAGAAACATACAAAACTGGGGCAATTACACGTGTGAATCATCAATCATCACATTCGAAGAATCCAAGGTATTTTTGTCAAATGAGAAAAAAGAGTCTGATAATCACCAATTCCAAAACAAAAATCTAGCACACGCACACACAAGAAGGCCCAGATAGCATTAAATTGAGAATCAGAATATGTAAGTGCTCATAAAACCCCATGACACAGAGCAGAACCCACTCAACAAACTTGAAATGGGTAACAGATTTGGCCAGTTGTTCATACGAACGACTTTCTGATCTGATAGTTAACTAAAACAGGGAAACTACTAGAATGACAATGACAATGCCCTATGACAACCATGTTATGCACCAGGGGATGCATATGGCTCACGGCATGAGGTGAACCATACGGTTCTTGTAGGCCATTGTGTGTTTTGTAATGAATCAAAAGCAAGTCATTTACGTAATAGCAATCAAATGGTTGTTTTATTAATTGAAAAATAATAATCATAACAAGTATCGGTCCTTCCAGCCTAACTGGCAAGTTGATACTTGATAAGCTACAACTTGCAGTGCCCATGTTATAGGGAGATTTTGGAAATTAGTGAGAATGGCAGCACCTGTCTCAACATTTAGAAGCTTCTTCCTCTTCACATGGAAGATGGAACAATTGCAAATCACATCAAAAAACAAAGAGTTGAAGCACAGTCACAGACTAATAGTGAGATTCGTTATATCCTTCCACTACCGCAACCAAAATGTTTCCCAAGTTAGCTTTCAGAATTTGAGGCAAATAGCAAGTCTCCTCAACAAGAAATGTATAAAACAAAGGCCTAATGATAAAAAAATATCCTAACCTTTACAAGTTATATCGATTATATCATAACCTTTCCAATTTAGTATCAATTCTATCCTCAATTAATTTGGGACACTTTTTCTTTGAAATCAACTTAAATCTTCTAACTTTTCTTTTAATAATCATCCACATTGATCAATTTACATCAAAATCTTTAAGCCTCGTGTTTAAATTAAGTTTATGAAGACTCACAAAAATAATAACATATAATCAATAAATGATACATTAATACTCTAATTCAACAACAACAACAACAACATAGCCTCAGTCCCGAATTAACTGGGGTCGGCTACATGGATCAAACTTTTCCATTGTGCTCGATTAAGTGCAATTGATGGTAAGCTTTTCAAACCATTCAAATCCCTCCTAATTAATGCATCCCATGTTAACTTTGGTCTGCCCCTACCTCGTCGAATTTCTATAGTTTCTATTGAGTCAAGTTTTCTAGTTGGGGCATTTGTAGGCCGTCTTTGCAGGTGACCAAACCACCGCAACCGCCCTTCCCTAATCTTTGTATCAATTGGTGCTACTCCTACTTGTCTTTGAATTTCTATATTTCTTATTCTATCTTTACGAGTTTTACCACACATCCACCTAAGCATCCTCATTTCTGCTACGTTCATTTTATGTAATTGTTTTTGCTTTACCGCCCAACATTCACTTCCATAGAGCATAGCTGGCCTAATTGCGGTCCTATAAAATTAATACTCTAATTCAAACTTAGTTATTCATAGATCACCAATAGTAACTTTAGTAAGTTAAAAATTATGCGTATATATTCATACGAAAATAACATAAATTAACTCATTAGAAGGTTGCCCATAGTTGTTTAATTTGATAAAAGAACTAAGTCCCTAAATTATGCATGTGATTGAGTAGGCATATGTACACACAACTATGTGTATTATATACATGAAGACATATAGTTATCATGAATATTGAACTCTAATGCATATGTATGAATAAATCCTTCAAGGGTATTACGAGAAAGTTGAAGAGAATGATGTGGACACATATTATGAAGGAAAAATGGGGTAAAATTGTTGAGGATAGAATCGATACTAAATTGAAAAGGTTAGGATATAATTGATAAATTCCAAAGGTTAGGATATAATTGATACAACTTGTAAATGTTAGAATATTTTTTATCATTTGGCTTTAAACAAAAATAAAATAAAATAAAAAAAAAACCTCAGTTGTTTCAGTGGTCTTACATAATTATAAAAAAAATGTCAAATAAAGCAAATCTTAAACAATTAGCACCGAAAGAGACTTCTGACTTCATATGCATGTGAAATTGAAAAAACTCAATGATAAGCAATCTCAATTTCCACCATCCCAGTTAAATCCTATCAAACAAAATAGTTCTTTTTTAATTAAATTTGCCCTCATACCAAACTGATACTTCCATTTCTCACTTGACCTTATTTTTTGGAGTTTCCATTAACATAATGGCATTGGAAATATACAATTAAATTCAGCATCCTAGAGATACACGGAAAACTCATAGATCCATTACTGGCCTGAGAGTTATCGAGTCAACTTCATCTCTCACTTCTGAAATCAGTAGTAACAATAGGTTTCGTTACATATGCTTTTAACTATACTTGGTTCCTCTCCCCCTACCAAGAAGGAATGTGAATTTGGAATCCAAATTTTGGACAAAAGGGCTTTTATAGTAACATAATCCATAATAAACCAAAAGAAATCTAACATCCTTCGCTTGTATGCAAATAAGGAATCAACAAGGTGCTCCTACATCATAACATCAATTGGAAAATTGTTCATATTTTAATGCATCATTATCTAATGTATCAATTATCATTATCATAACTATGAGAAGTAATTCTTCTTCTTTCTTTCAATATGTATAGAAAAGAAAATACAAAGACATAGGGAAAATGCAGAGAAGAGAAGAAAATGTGCAGACAGACTGGCCAAGACAACAAAGGCGCATAGAGAAATCAGCAAAGAAGTTTTTCATGTGTTTCTTGAATAGAGAGTGGACTGTGGGGTGTTTTTATGCTACGCGCTTAATGATATGTTGGCCATTATCCCATGACTAGTTAAAAATTTAAAAATCTGGAAAATCAAGAACAACTTGCCTCAAAATGTTTTTCAACCTCGTCATATCCAGATGTTGATTGGTCATTCACATCAGAATCATCAGTAAATGAATCATCAGAAGCGCTTTCTGCATCTACCATTTCCTCTAGTTCCTCTGATTTATTCATGTTCAAAATTGTAAGTTGAAGCAATACCTAGGTAATCGCACATACAGGTAAAAAAATGTCATCGCATTAGGAAGAAAATAAGAAGTCAGTGAAGTCCCTCAAGATATTCCAACCGCGCCAAAAAAGAACTTCAAGATTTTTTAGTGCAATGCATGTGAAAATAAAATGAAAGATAGAGGCCCTCCATATTGATCGATCACACATGCAAAATAATTTGCTTGACTGTTACCATACTTCATGCAACAATGTCGGGGAACAAGAAAATATTTAACATATTATGCATAAAAGAAGGCCGATATTCAAGTGCAAAACATTTAAAAATAAATTTGCATATAACACATTCACTGATTAGATTAAATGATGCATTAATGGGTTAGCAACCCTTCCAAAAGGAAAAAAAAAAAAACCCTGCAATCACTAAATAATGAATGTTTCTCAAATGGCGTCTGCCAAACAGCCATCAAAACTTCTTTTTTCAGAGGTAAATCATATAATCAAGAAAGATATCCGCCCTACCACTTAATTATTCTAACAGAGTGCACCCACAACCAATCTTAGCATTAGCCCGCCCATAAAGACCCCAATACCTCAACCTTACCAAAAACACGATGGGCGCCCCCTCCATGACTCAAATATTTTGCTATTCCTCTCTAACCAAGCCAACCACAGAGATGGAAAAATGGCATATCCCATATTCTTGGTCTACTCAAGGAGACATATCACCAATGCAAAGAACTTAATGGGGCATGTGCCCTAGGTCAATCTACAAACATTGTTTATCTTATAATTTTAGTTAGTAAAATTGAAGTTTTCATTTGTTGTTTTATTACAAGTGATTGCATGTTTACCTTATAGTAAGATCCATGGGTATTTGTTGAAATATCCTAAATGTCCCTAGTCGGCCATTATACTGGGAACTATAATGAACTAAGACTAGTGTGAATCTTGATTGATGATCATGCGATGATCATGAATATAGGGATACGAATCGAGATCATGAGTACTTGTTAAGGAACAAGGTACTAGACCGACTCCGCTTATGAGAACACCATATGGATTGAGTCCTAGGTGTTACTCATGATAGGTATATCATTTAGCCTTTCGACTTGAGATTACCATAAACTTCAATATTAGGAGCATGGTAATTTAACACAATCAAACGTTGTCTTTAACCTGAAGGACGATTATAAAGATTGTGATTGGTTACCATGTGACTAATATGTGAAGGTATGTAATCAAGATATAATTTGTCACTCTCGTATAGAGAGAGATATCAGTGGATCCCTCGAAATGATGGACTGATAATGGCCAAGTCCATGTGAATTGATATGATCAATGTCACTTGGATGTATTCAATTTACCTAAAGATCGAGACTAGTACGATGGAACATTAAGGGTAACTTTTCATGCCTTATGTCTAATCAAAGGATATCGCACGACAAAAGGATATGATATATGTTATTCATTAGGTTGCATCAATTTTGATATTCATGCTACTTGGGTAGTCATAATGTCTTGCTAGAAACCGCTTATGACTTGTGTACCAAAGTGGTTTTGGTTCATCACAACGTCGGATGAACTTATTGGGTCGCACACAAAGAATGACCTTGCGCAATTTCAATTGATCAGACTAAGGAATTTTATATGATAAAATTCTTGACATAAAAGCCCTTACGATTTGTTACATGATAACTTATTAATAGGGGCGTATGTGTAATTTGCTTAAAATGCCTAAATACAATAATTGTATTACGAATAGGATTTGAAGTGATGACTTATCTCACATATAAATAGAGGGTGAAACCCTAAAAACAAAATAAGATTTTCATTTTTGCAAATTTCGAGTTCTCTGGATTTTGGGAGAGAAAAAAATGTTTTTTTATCTCTCTTGGGGTTAGCACCCCAAATTGTGGTCACTAGTTCATGTGTGGATTTTCGATAGAGGACGCGCACTTAAACGTCTTGAAAATCGAACAATCGAGACAAGGAAATCACGGATTAAGGTAAGGTTTACTTTTGTAGATCTAGTTTAATAGAACTTATTTTCAATCCTATTGGAGTTTTTCAAAATTGTTTTGAATTTTCCGTTGCGTATGAACCTCAAAATCCAATGTAACTTTCCTCATACGAAATGGGCATGTACCAATCATATCATGAGATAGGATCATTATATTGATAAGATGCTGGTACTATAATAAATGAATTATGAAATGAAATGAAGAAGTGGCCAATTCACAAAAAACTTGTTGGATCAAAAAATGTTCCCGCAAAAACTTGTCCTGGTCCAACAAAATCATAGATTAATCAACGAGTTACATCATAAGTGAGCCAAGTCGAGCTTACTCATGATTCAACTCATGAATCGTAAAAGTTCAAGCGACCATGACCAAGAGTGTCACTAAGAAGAAAATTCGATAAAACGGGTTTATTAATACAACAACATAGCCTCAAATCCCAAATTAATTGGGGTCGACTACATGGATCAAACTCTTCCATTGTGCTCGATCAAGTGCAAAAACAGGTTTATTAATAACTACTACTTATTTGTAACTCATAAATTTTATGAGGAAAAAATACACTCAAGATCATGACCTTGTGCATCTACCAGATCTGCTAATTCTTACATTTTGTAGCGTTCAAAGAAAAGAAAAGAAAATGGCTATGAGAAACGTTTGATGAGTCGAGAGTTTCTGCAACTAATTCTTGACCCCAAAGAAAGAAAAGCTTTGGATTATGTTCTTTCAAATGCTTTCGAAAAAAGTATCGCAAATTCAATACTCTAATTTTGCTTCGTTAGTTCAAGTGTTGAGACTAATAAATGGAGAAAGTTAACCAATGAGTAACACCTACGAAGCCAAGGAAATAACAAAAGAAGCAATCAAAAATGTTGTTGAAGGAAAAATCGCAAAAGCATTTCTAGATTTTGTAATTTGTTAATTACATTATGTGTTAAAGGAAGATAAGTGATATAATATCAATGTGTAAATGTTAGGAAAGAGTGGTTCGAAAGAGTGGTTCAGACTTGTAGTAGTTTGGAACAAGCGGTATATAGCCTGCAATTTTCCTAGTTAGAGAACTTGACACAACATAAATTGAAGGAATTCAATGATATAGGGTGGGACCTAAGATAACTTGAGATGCATTAATTATGAACTTGAAAGAACATAAAAGCGCATCATCAATTGAATAAAATCAAGTGAGAGGAAACATTTGATCCATGTAGTCGACTTCAACTACTATGGAAATGAGGCTTTATTGTTTGTCACTAGATAATTGATAAATTAAGCATAACAATATTTATATTTTAAGTTTTAGTAGATACAATCATATTTAGGAAATATAGGCCTCGTTTGGTTCTGTTTTTGCTAACTTAGTGTTAGTTCGGAGTTATCTCCTTGGAGTTAATATTTTCATGTTTGGTTCAACTTCAAACTTGCGGGAAGTTTCAAATTTTTAAACAATAAAAAAAATATTAATTGACATAAATAGCCTTCAAACAAGAGAAATGTGGGTAATAAAAGGGTCATTAATAAGGGGTATTTGTGTCCACAACTCCCGGAAGATAACTATCTAGGGGTGGTGGGGAAATATCTCTCACCCTAGGATGTAAGTTGGGAGATAACTTGTAGGCAAGTTGGGCAACCAAACAAGATTAGTTCCTAACTCCCTGTGAGTTATCTCCTTGAAATATCTCCACCTCATACCAAATAAGGCCATAATAGACAAAAGGTTGAAACGACAACTTCATCAACCTCTTCATCCAACAATTTTATTCTAATAACTTGACGAGATTTAGAAGTAATGCAAGGTATGCTTCATGTGGTGGAAAGGCTTGCTAATGAATCATCTCATTCAGATGCAATAGTCGGTGGTTTAATTGGTCAAGATAAAGCAATTTAGTCGCATGCCAAAAAAAAAATCAACCAAGTTGACGAGATTATGACTAGTGAAATAAACATTAGTGCATTTTAAGTTTTTAATAACATTTTGATAGTTTTAAATTGATATTAACTTTTCGAATTAACATTTAGCTCTTTGACAGTCCATTAATCGGTCAGCAACTCTCAACATCCAAACTTTTGCTATCATATTTTAACATTTTACAAGCTATTGCATTGCCAACATCTAGTAATAGTCTCGAGTCGCAACCAAAAGTAATGCAAGCTATGATGAGAATTATTTTGTTAGTTGTTTGAATTGTTTAAGATAACATTTTTGGATTTTTTGCACATATATCCCTTGGTGGCCAAAAGATCTCATTTTTTACCTCCACCTCAAAATATTTGCACTTATAACCCCTTTGGCTGATCAACATCGGATAGATGAGTTAAAGGTAAAATGTGTCGTCTATAAGTTTATTTTCAAAACGTGACTTCTACAGCGCATTTTCAAAACGTGCCTTCGGTTCAAGTAAGCCATTGTGTAGAGGCAAATGTTCCTTCTAAAGGCACATTTTGAGAACGTGCCTTCTAATTGCGCGTTTTCAAACGTGCCTTCAATTATTATGTTTTATCTCGGTTTGCTTACGTGCCAAAAATGTGTTAGTTGACCAGTCAAAGGGTTATAAGTGCAAATCTTTTGAGGTGGGGTCAAAAGTGTAGATTTTAGCCAGCAGGAATAGACATGCAAAACACCCTAACTTTTTTGTACTGCTTAGTAATACTAAGTTCATAGTAGTAGTAAGTACGAGGCAAAGACCAATGTCAAAAGCTTGGTAGCTGAAGAACATTTCGGCTTCCAACGACAGCACGGGGAAATGTTCATTCAATCAAGAATGCCAGTACCAAAAAAGACCTACATCTAATCAAGTTATCTCTCAACAAAATACCTAATTGAGCCATATCCATTTATGATGCGAAAAAAACCTAAATTAGACAAGGTTGTTAAATTCATTCAAGAACGATTCTCCAAAAAGTGGCAAATGTGCATTCATAATCCCTAAACCCCTCTTTCGATGCAAAAAAACACAACAATTCACGCGCTTGAGCCACTCAATCGTAGAATTACAACACCAAGCAACAATGCAACTCAATCGAATCACAAACCAAATCCACACGCAGCAATTTCAGCAATCGAACGACAAAGAGGGACTGGAGCAGCGAAATCGAGTCGCTAAAAGAGAGATTACAGTGAGTGAGGGGTCAGAGTCGAGACTTACCGGGAACGGAGGGTTAGGGTTGGAGAAGAGCGAAGAATGTGGTGTGGTCGGTCACGCGTAAAAGCACTGCACAGCTTGTTGGCGTGCGTGCGAGCGTGCGCGTCGCGGTGGTCGACTAGTTGCGGATCGGTGCGAAAGGGTGGCATCGACGCTCGAATCGTAGGCCGGACTCCATGTCGTGTTGTTGTTGTTGGAGGAAACGGATGGAGTTTTTCTTATTCCGGTTTTACCCTCGACTGGTTTTAAGGACTTTCTTACTTCATTGTTATGTGCCGTGGGCAGCAGTTTCGTAAAATAGTCCAAACCTTCCGGTCTGTTATAGTTTTTTAAAGTAACAGTCAGGGGTGGTTTAGAAAACCTAAAAACCGCGATACTACTGCTGTTAGTGGTTTTCATCTATGAAAAATTGTGATTCACCAAATCGTAAAACCACTCCCAAACTTAAAATTGAATGGAATGAAGTTGACGTCTTTTTCATGTTGTTTGAACTTTGAAAATGAACTAAGATTCATAATTTTGATTGATTTCATGTGTTGCATTGTGTTTTTAGTGGTCATGTATGGACATCTATATGTTTTGTTGCATATTTTGTTGATGGACATGTAAGGAATTGTATGGAATGTGTGGCGATTTTTTTTTTTGGAAATGTGTCGTGCGAAAACAGCAAAATCAAACCGTTCAAACCGTGTAAATGTGGCTAAGACGGTTGGTTGCTTAAGGTTTTTTAAGGTTCGCGGTTTGGTGTTGGTTTGTAAAACAACTAACCGTGAACCCTGGTTTAGTCGCGATTTGATGATTTTCACCAACGAACAACGGTTTTTGCCTACCCCTAATGTTATGTATATAAATTTCCCAGCGCATGTTGAAGCACATGCATTGATGCATAAATTAATGGACATGTATATAAATTTAAGGTCGACTTTGTATTTTCTTAATCTTTTTACCCATCTTTATTTGGGAAGGGAAAATGCTAGTGTGATGGGGCACGCAAGTTGGACACTTGTTGTGCGCGTCTCTTGATTCTCATCGAGTTGCGTAAGTGCATGCATCTCAAGGTGCATTGAAGCATGCGCACATGTGCGTGCTCGACCTACGTGTCCGATCGAAACTAAACTAGCGTTCTCCTAGAGGAAATGCTACATGTACTTGATAAACACACTCATTTACCACACTTGTCTTTGTGACACATGCTCTAATGTGAGTTTACGTATTTCGAGGTTTGTAACACGATTGTCAATGTGTTATTTTAACAAATTTTTAAAAAAATTGTTTGTTGTGCTCGAGGTATCGTGTGCCACGTGCTTGAAGTGTGGTGAGTAAGTGTTTACCAAGTACGTGTTGCATCTATGTTTTATTTATTTAAGAGTTTTATAAATGGTAATAATGTTGTTGCATTTAAAAGAATAGTCTCGCATCGATTAGTTAGAGAAGAATAGTGGGTTATATTTATAAGTTTGGAGAGTGAAAACTCTAACTTCATTCACATTTTAAAGAACTATCTCATTCTTAATCAAAATCCTACATCTAGCTACACAATTAATTTGTTTGCACTCCCTCTCAACTTGAATCGAGCCTTGCACATACAAAACTTTATAAATGTTACATTAACACTTTTAACGCAGAATGGTGAGAGTCCACTTCATCAATGTCAATTCATGGAGCCAAACTCTAACCCTTAGCGCCCCCAATTATGTATGTGTTATTGATGTAGTAAATATTGTAAAAGATCAACATCAACCATGATTTATTCTCCACCGAATCAGCAAAATTTTTATATTATCTCACACAAATCTTGTAATAGCTAGCTTTCCAAACTTACATTATTTCACAGCTAGCTTTCCTATCTTACTCATTTTGACCGTTGTACTCACTTGTACTTATATTGTACTTTGAATCATATCATAAAACACAAAAACATTATATGACATCAGAGCATATGGTACTCTAATGAGTTTTTTTCGATTTGCAGGAAAGTCATGGCCATCACCGCTACAACCATTGTAGTTCAACTTAATGCTCCAACGCACTTTCCGATCATTCTCACCTCTTACAACTTCCCAGCTTGGCGAAAGCAAGTTTAAGCAACATTAATTGGTCTCAACTTATTGAATTACATTGATGGATCGTTAAATCTACCGACAAAATTTGTCCTTAACAAGGAGATGCAATAGGTTCGAAACCCAAATTATCAAATTTGGTACAGGCAAGACCACGTTCTTATCAGCGCCTTGCTCGGCAGTTGTTCGGCCACCATTTGACCACTTATTTCTTCGATTGAAACATCTCGTGAAGCTTAGGAGAGACTACATCACAACTATTTCAGTTCTTCCTGATCTATAATCATCTCTCTTAAAACAAAACTTGCCAAGAATCCAAAAGGTTCTAAGTCACTTGCTAAATTTCTTTAAGAATGCGCTCTACTGTAGATGAGTTGACACTTACTCAAAATCCAGTTAGTGAAGATCTTGTTGGTCATATCATTACTCAATTAGGACATAAGTTTAACAATATTGTTGTTGCCATCAAAATTTAAGATTCTGCCATTTCATATTCTGAAATTTTTGAGAAATTGACTGAATTTGAGCGATTCCTAAAGGAAAATGAATATGTGAATGCCACTGACATTGCTATAGTAAATATCACTCGAAAACATAATTTAAAGGCTCAACAAGTCTCAAGTCTCCTAAGAATCGTAGAACCAATCGTGGTGATTATAATGGGAACTACTCGGTCATGGTCGTCTCAATCCACCACTCGCTTCTCCTCGATCAGACATCTATTGCAATTTTGCAACATTCCTAGTCGCAACACACGTGATTGTCTAAAACTTGCTAGATTTTTGAAAGAAAACAATATGGTAGTGGCTCCACCCACCAACATCTCTTCTCCTCCAATGGTGAATACAATCGTAACTGCGCACAGTCCAATTCTACCTCAATCTTAGATATTTGACGGTGGTGATTCGCATCATGCTACCTCGCATCCATCTACATTACAGACATTTTTCAACTATGTGGGTCCTAATGAAATCATATTGGGTGATAGTAATAGTCTTTCTATTTCACACCAAGGCCACACATCACTTCTCACACTACATCGCACTCTTTCAACTCTCTAATGTTTTGTATGTACCACAATTACAAAAATAATAATAATAATAATTTCCATTGCACAATTATGCAAGACTAACCATGTTTCAGTTGAATTGTTTTTTACTCATTTTCTTGTGAAGGATCTTCGTACTGGGCGCCTCTACAGCAGGGAACGAACATTAATGATGCCTATTGCGCATTTTTTCAACTCCACTTCAAGTTAACGTATCCACACCGTACCTCTATCTACTTGGCATCACAAACTAGGTCATCCTTAAAATAAAGTCTTGCGTTCACTTCTTACGCTCAAAACTTATCCCCTTTGTTTGATTCTGGTTTTCATTGTATTTCTTGTTCATTCAATGAAAGTCACAAGTTACCTTTTTTTTTGAGAATTCTCTACGCAGTACTCGCGTCTTGAATTAATTTATATTGATGTTTGGGGACCAACCACTAAATCAATTGATGCTTTTACATATTATGTTATTTTCTTGATCATTTCACAAAATATTTTTGGTTGTATCTCATGCGAAAAAATTTGATGTTTCTACTTTATTTCCTTCATATAAAAATTTGGTTGAAAATAATTT
Organism: Stephania cephalantha; assembly: GCA_039657325.1. Taxonomy (NCBI): domain Eukaryota; kingdom Viridiplantae; phylum Streptophyta; class Magnoliopsida; order Ranunculales; family Menispermaceae; genus Stephania; species Stephania cephalantha. The sequence continues at coordinate 6,207,390 of CM077579.1, forward strand.
CCAAACCACAATAAAATCAATTTTTTTCTAATAATGGCAGGGAATATCAAAACTTATTTCTTTATTCAATTCTTGTGGCATTTCTCATTTCACTTCTCCCCTTATACACCCGAACATAATGACACCGCCGAATCATCATCGACATATTGTTGAAAGAGGTCTTGCATTACTACATTTTGCATTGATTCCCTCTCAACTTGGTCCTATGTTTTCAGATCGCGGTATATTATCGACTTTCTATAAACCAATCTTAGAATTTCCCACCCCATTCTCCAAACTATTCAACAAATCTCCAATTTACAAGAAGTTAAAGCTATTTCGTTGTTTGTGTTATCCTTGGCTATGACCTTATAACTAATCTAAATTACAAGCTAGATCAACCTATATATTTTTCTTGGGTACTCTATGTCTCAATGGCATACAAGTGCTTGGATCCCGCTACCAATCGTTTTTATTTATCTTGTCATGTGCAATTTGTTGAACATGTTTTTCTCAAGGATGTGCAATTCATTATTGGAGTTTGCTTGTCACATCGATTCCTCTACCACTTCTTCAACACCGTCCCAACCATCTCCATCACTTATCACTACTCCTTTACATGTCTTCCATTGATGACGACTATAACCTCAACAATGACACATCTGTTACGGCCCGAATTTCTAATCTCGCTTATTATTCGTAATCATGATCACCGACCCGTGACGTAGGACGCACACTATGATATATGCATTGATTGAGGTGAGATGGCCGCGGTATATGTTAGATATATCGTGGTGTATGCTTAGTGTATTGTATATGTGTGACAGTAATATTACGACAAGTCACTCCTACTCATGTATAGGTGTCGAGACGAAAGTGGGGACGTGCCTCGAGTTGTGTGTCGACGTGGGACCGAGATGCAGAGAGTGATGTGGTAAGTTTATTTTAAGTTTAATATGATTTATATAGTGGCTTTAATGTGGCTATAATTGATTTTTAATTAAATGCAACCTAAGTTAGCATTTTAAAGTAATAGCCATGTGATTTGCATCGAGACACACGTACTAAGCATTCTAGAAACCAATTAAGTTACCAATTTGTGATTATTTAGATTAAGTTAGTGGAGGTAAGTGAGACCTATGTTAAAGAGGCGTACCATTAGATATGTCTCGAGATACGTGTGTAATTAGATTAATGGTTATCATTCAATCCATATCCATTTCACATATATAGTTAGAGATCAATTCATGCAAACCACATCTTTTCATTTTACAAGCTTAGGAGAGAAGGAAACTTGTTGGAGAACTTGAGAAGGAAGAAAATCAGTTTGGTTTGACGAAATCAAGGTGTGGTGGTTGATCAAGCTAGTGTACATTAACTAGGTAATTCACTTACACTAGTTTGTTTAGTTAATTTGATGAGTTCATGAATTAGATCATGTTAGTGGCTGTTTTTATGTTGTTTATGATGTCTTGGGGCTCTGGAGATGTAAATGAGGGTTCCCAAGGCATTTGGGTAGCCTATGTGTGGAGAAAACTCGGAATTTTGATTTAAGAATTCTGGATTTTCCTGCATATAGCGCAAGTATGTAGACAGCTTAGCGCTAACTTTGGGTAAGCGACGCTAGAGATAGTGGTTAGCGCATTAATGAGGCCACTAGCGCGCTAATTGCACCGACAAAGATAAAATCTCGCAATTTTCTAAAATTTCTTAAACATTATAAACAAGTCTAAAATCTAAGTAAAGGTTCAAACACATCCAAAACATGTTATGCCATATCGAAACCTAGGAAAGGGTTACGGGGTTCGAATACGAGTTTTGGTGTGTCGAGAGGTTGGTAAAGCTAGGACTTTACATTGTTTGATGTGAGTATACCGTTGATTGTTTATTTACATTTCATTTCAGCTTTAACTTGTTTGTTATAGTCTATATTGATTATGTCTAGCTTTGTACTTCATATCATGACTAATTTGTTATTCCTCACTTGTCAAGCTTGGTTTCCATGATATTTTGATAAATTGAATTCTTTTTGCATCCATCCATGTGCTATATGTCATTTCTTGCTTTGTTTAGTAAATGTAGTACAAATAGCATGCTATTAGGAATTGTGGAGTTATAATTAGTTTTATGGACTTGTATTCTTTTTGGAGAATTTTGTGCTTTGTAGCATAGACCAATTCTTGAAATCCTTAATGAGTCATTTTCTTGATTTATAAAGTACTTATAGAATCTAGAGTCCATTGCATTTATGAGTCGATCGACACACGTGGTTAGAGTCCCTGTGGGGTTGCTCGTATACGGGGTTATAGTCCTTAATGATATTAGATTGTGCGACACCACGCACGTCTCTGTAGTTGTTATGCTTCAATTCACTGATTTAGGTCACAACCTGACTGGATCTAGATTATAACTATTTAGCTCTCAGGTCGTTTCACTTGTTTAACTCGTGTATTTCTTAGCATAATTGTGGTACTAGTATTTGATTTTTATTTAATTTATGCTTTTAAATACCACTTTGTTTATTTTGGAAGTTGTAAATGAATTTGTCAACGAGGATTACTATTACTTTTTGTACTCATCGTCCTTTTTATGACGGTGGGTGCAGAGTCATCAATGAGCAAACCGGGTAAAGGAGAAGATTCATGCGACTACCTTTCTGAGCTAACGATGTACATTCTCATACGACATTTTGTAGGTTTTGATATTTTGACGTGCATTATACGTAGTTATATTTTTGATACATTTTCAGGGTCAGATATCGCAAAATGAGCGTTTAGTTCTGTGACTTATGTAATCACATCACCTTGTTTATATTACGCCACTTTGTTATATATGCATGTGATCTGTTGGCTTTTCTCGTTTCCACACTTTAGATTTTTATTAATTGCTTCCTCATAATTTGTTAAGACTTCACCTGTAAATTTTATAACTTTTAATAAGTTTTCAATTAACTTTGAAATTCAATTGTAAGTGACATGTGTTTTATTTATCTTAAACATAAGTAGTTAAGGAGATTTGGATAGAAAAGCCGACTATGACGTAGTTAAGTGCTCCTGTTGTTGATTGGGGCTTTAATTTACGAGATTAGGTGTACGTTGCACTTTAGATTACAGGAAAGGGTCGTCGTAACAACACATTTAACACTTAGCCCCTTTTAAACGACACTTCCCCTGCACCACCTCGGTAGGCAACTCCTAGCCCTCTTTCAACTAACACTTCCTCTTATCCCATCATCGCCTTCTTTACCCCCAATGTCAGCAAATTCACTACATAGAAGTCCTCATCTTGGTCCCATCGTCGCTAATAATCCTCATCCAACACGTACGTAAACACAATTCAAAATATTACAATAACTCATTCGTTAATGTCACGCCTAAGCATCCAATGTCTATCTTATTAGAACCATATATTGTCACTCAAGCCATTAAAATCCTCTTTGGAAGAAAGCTATAGATGCGAAGTTTAATGCCATACTACAAATGAAACTCAGAACTAGTCCCAGATCAAATCATATCACAATTTCTTGCAAGTGGATCTTTCGAGTTAAAAGAAAACGGATGGGTCCATTAATAAGTACAAAACTCGCCTTGTAGCAAAAGCTGTCCAATGAAATTTTAGTCGCGACTATTTGAGACATATCGATACCTAATTGTGACGATTGCTACCTTTACACACAGATTATCTCTAACATGTTTGGCTCTCACAAAAAAAATTCGGCTCCTTTCAGCAATTAGATGTAAATAATGCATGCATTTCCCTATGGTACACTTCATGAAGATGTTTATATGTGTCACGGCCCAAAATGCTAATTAAGGCTTACCATTTAATTAGTGAATAAAATGACCACAACGTGGGACCACGCATGCTTGAGATACGCCATACATGACTAGGCGTAGATGGCCGAGGTAATGTTATATTTGTTGTGGTGTATGCCTAGTAAGTAATGTATTGTGTATGAAGCTACACATAGGAAGTCACTGCTACTAACTATTTATAGGTGTCGGGACATGAACGACGAAAGTGCCTCCGATGGCTACATGTTGGCGATGAATCAAAGCGTAGAGAGTGATGTGGTAAGTTAGCACAAGCTTTTTATATGGTTATGATAAGTATAAACATGTATAGTTATGGTTGATTTAGAAGTTGATACACCTAAGTTTATAAGTTAAAACATAAGCCACTTGATATGCTTCGAGACACCTAGTCGACATGCTTGACACCAATTGAGTATTGTTTTGGTGTCACTTAGCAAAGTGAACTAGTGGAACATGTGTGTTAGGAGGAGGTCCACAAGATTAAGCCTACGAGATACGTGTGCACAAAGTGATCAAGGGCTATCATTCCAACCATATCTAAACCATATACATATATATAATGAAGCTTTGATCTAACCACCACCAGAACATCTCATTTCTCATATTTGATTGTTTACCTAAGCAGTTAAAACCTTCTTGGAAGGAGTGAAGGAGAGGTCTGTCTTGAGAGGAGAGTTAAGGTCATCAACTAGTGGAAATCAAGAAGAAGCAAGATCAAGTTTCGGCTAGTGTTCTTCAAACTTAGTGACTTCCTTACTCCATTAACATAGCTCAAATTCCTTGAATCCATGTATTTGATGCTGCTGGGTTGTTGTTTTATGCTGTAAAAGATGGCCTGGAATTTCTGAGGGAGTGTGTGAGTGGTCCCCAAGGCATCAAGATAGCC